>JAOUZG010041477.1:4437255-4477300 GCA_026289955.1 Argiope argentata | reverse complement strand
AAGAAATTTTATACAAAGAAATTTTGTACAAAAGAAATTTTATACAAAGAAATTTTATACAAAAAGAAATTTTATACAAAAGACCACTGGAATGGATTTTGATATATGCAGTGCAGCCTGGTGGAAGAGCACTAATAGACAAAGGCAAAAGATCATTAGCTTACAGCGTAAAGCACTATTTAGCTTTTGTACAATATCTGCATCAGCTCTACAAGTAATTGCTGAACTTGAACCTGTAGATCTGATATGTGATATTGAAACCGCTTGGTATTTTATAAAAAAAAAACCCAAAGACATCAGTATTTTTGTCAAAACAATTGAGAGTCCTAAGATGATTAGATATGAAAAGAGATGGATTCACCCCAGTAAGATTGAAAATATACGGTGGGATGTTTCTGCTGTGGCAACTGCATACTCTATCTATACATATGGTCAGAAAATAAATAAAGAAGTTGGTGCGGTATTTTGTGTTTCTGAGGGGGAAGAGAAAATTGAAGAGTTTCAGCATAAGCTTGAAAATAATTGTTCAGTTTTTCAAGCAGGACTTTTGGCTATATGGTAAGCATTAAACTGGAAAAATTGTAATAAACCATATGTGCATTTTCATCTATTCACGGACAGCCTTAGTGTGTTAAAGGCTCTTCAAAAATTCAATCCAAAAAACAATTTATTTGACGATGTTAAAAGTCTTGTAGATGGTACTATCTCATTACACTGAGTTCAAGCTCACATTGGCATCAAAGGCAGTGAACTAGCTCACATATTCGCCAAAGCTACTTTATTTAAACCTGCAATAGACTATCACCTTGAAGAATCTGGAAGAACAATCATAACTCGTCTTCGTAAAATTCTAATTGTTGAATGACAATCAAGATGGGAAAATAATGATAAAGGACGCTTTTTTATCGACATCCTTTTTGAGGTAATGCATTTTCTGCAGAAACTCAGCTGACTATCTTACTTGATGAGTATTGTCTCTGGGTCCTACTTCCATTCAGTGTTCGTTCATAATAGATAACTTGACTCACCAACATCGAGATTATGGTGATTTTGCCGATTTTGATATAATGAAATATATTAAATAAAATCAAACGAGTTCAATTATAAAAAGATCACGATTTTAATTCAAACATTTTGATGTGAAAATTATAAATATGATGCTCAAAATACCTTTATCACATATCACAATTATTAATACCTAAATAAATGGTATAAGAATATAAAGGGGGTGCGAGGTTCTAAACGAAAATCATTTATCTCGCTGTTTCGGTGAAAAGTATATTTAGTGGGTGACCCACAGTGAATTCAGGATATCGAAATGAGGAATGCAATTATTGTTCTCTTTCTCCTTTCGCTCAGTAATACTTGTTTCTAGAAAGGATAATTGAATTCACCATTTTAATTTTAACTCTTCTCTAACTTTTTAACTATTATATTAGCATATATTTTAAACAATCTTAACCTATAACTTTTTAAATTACATATTTTTACAGCTCTTCAAGAAAAATAGTTAAAATTATATAAAATAATTTTAAATTTCATCACTTATACATCTTTCTCTATATAAGATTTATTTCTTTCATTTATATTTCCTATTTATTTTCATTTTTTAACGCATGAGAAAATTGCTAATTTAATCAAATTTTCAATTGTTTATTAATCAGTTTAATTTTGCAATTATATATACACATACTTTTAAATTTCTAATATTGTCTATACCATTAATGTATCTATAATATATCTATAAGTTTTATTGAAGTTATTTCATAAAAATTCAAGATATATTAATATATATATATATATATATATATATATATATATATATATATATATATATATATTCAGTTTACTATAAGCTTTTATTTTGCTTAAAGTGAGAAATAAAAACAGAATTGCTAAAAAAGAAAATTAATAAAACCCAAATTCTTGTTTTAACATATTTTGAACTCTCCCCGCTCTTTTTAATGCATTGGTTAAAAATTGTTTAAAACACTAGATTAACAGATAATTCCTATTATATGTTTCTTCAATGGACTACATTTTGCAAGAACAAATTAATATGTTACATTAAATATCTACTCTTGATCTATGTTTAGTTAGGTTTGATTTTTTGATGAAAGTACAACATTTGATAAACTCTAAATATAACACAAAATTTATATACAAAAAAAATGCAACACCTCTTTCAATTGTACGAAATTCCAAGTGTTTAATATTAACTTAGATAATTCATGCTGAAGAAACTGCACCCCTCGTTATAAATGTTAGTCTTAGCTAATGTCTAATAGAAAAACTTTTGCAAGACAAATTAATAATTAACTCAAATTTCTAATATATTTCCTTTATTTCTAATCAATTTTATTTGATTTTATGGCAGCAGAGACAAATTTTTTCTTTGATTACCTCTGAAAATTTCACAAAAATTCCATGCCAAAAATGTAACACCATTTTTAATAATGAAAAATTTCTTGACACAAATATTTGAAAAAAAACCTATAATCTTTCCTTATATTTTTTGGAATTAGGAAAAATAACTATGCAAAAAAATTTACTTACACTGTTATTCATTAAATAAAATTTTACAAATACAAAGTAAAATGGCAATTTACTTCAAATTTTTGACTGAATTTTCAGTAATGGACTCGTAAAATTCAAAGAGAATTTGGTTTACGAAGTGTTTTAAAAGCAGGAACAAAAATAAGGACAGATTCAGAAAGTTTAAAGTTCATTAAAAAAATACGTTTGAAAACCTTACATCGGCATGACCTCATGGCTTGGAAATGACGTAACTGAACCCTCCTTGCTAAAGCACGTTTTCACTGACTCTCACAAAGACTTTATACAGAAGGTATATCTAAAGCGAAATAAAATAGAGGACTCGGTTATCGACTTTCCGAGGCTTCTTGCTCAAATGCAAATAGTGTTAAGAATTCTGAAGTTGATGGTCAAATCGGTACAAAATGCCTGTGGTTCAATTGCAAGCGAAAGATACATAAGAGCAAAAATTGATTCACGTGCGAATATGCCAAAATTTAATTTTTTGAAACCCTCAGATTAGAACGCCCAGATTACAGGGAAGATGCACCACCCCTATGCCAGGACGCCATAAAGGGGGGGGGAGTGCGTTTTTAATAAATCGAAACAGCTATTTGTATTTATTCATAACGCCATTGAACACTTATTTTATGTAAACTTCTCATAGACTTCTATTCAATTAAAAGTTATATTTTTGAGAATCAACAAGAATTTTATTTTATAAATGTTAAATTATTTATTATCTGTAGTAATGAATAAACAAGTAATATTCAAAAAAAGTTTTTAATCAATTTCTACTTTGGATATTAGGAAAATTTTTATTCCAGTTAATTTTGATTAATTAATTACAAAAGATGCTCTCGTGTTCAGCAATACAACGGAAGGAATGGGACAGAAGCTTCGGGTGTTCAGAGGATATAGCTCCCTGAACACCCAAAAAACGATCACCTCCTACTCAGTGCCCACAGTGGTATAACTCCTTCCCTGGAGAACTTTGCGACTAAGTTCGAACTCGCAGTACAAGGAATGATAATCCAACGCCCTATCAACCAGGCTATCCCGACTTAACAGTTACAACTACTATGAAGAAATATTATAAAGGCGAGAAAAATAATTTTTAATTAATTACTGAAAATTAATGGATAATTATTTGAAAAAACTGTATTAACATCAAATATTATCTACTACAAGTTTTAAAATATTTACTTGAACTTGATTAGCTGAATAAAAAGTATTTTATTATCGATAGAAAATTTGAATATATATATATATATACTGCTGGTGAGTTGGGCCGAAGACAAACTCGGGTCTTAGAAAAATTAAATTTATTTATTTCCAGCCATAATACATATATATTACACACATATACACCTTCTTGATCAATTATTAGCATTATAAGGCAATTCAGTGAGAGTTCCACAAGGGAAAGGTGCTGTGCCTCAAATAAGTAAAATAGTCTCTCTCGGAGCTGAAGACATATGCTGAAGTTCTTGAAACTCCCGCAAGATTTGGCCCGAGGTTCGGGATTCTCTGCTCGTCGATTAACCTGCTGTGTTTTTGTAGTACGTAAGGTGATGAACTGGCTGGAAGAGTAACTCAGAAAACAGCTGTTCAGTTAATTGGAGGTCTCCCCAAAGCTCTTTAATAATTATTTACGCTTAATCTAGCGGTAAAAGGGCCATGAGCTGCGATACCCAGTCATTTTTTTCTATCTCTGCTGAACGTTCTTGGCGTTCAAACATGGTTAGATACAAAGAAATATCGGTGACTTGTTGACGGGGCTTAACATATCCAGGATATCCACTAACAGCTGATTTATAAGTTTTTATTAATATCTAACAAAATGGTCTAAAAGAAGTAAATAATTATACTTTGTGTAACTTCTGTCAAAAATTGATCTGATGAATTGCAAATATTTAGCGTTGATCTAGATCATCTTCTTAATAAATTATGTTTAACCAAATATTCTAGAGTTACTAATGTTTCAAAAAATAAAAAAATCAATAAATGCAACCCATTTACATCAATCACAAAAAAAACCCGATTGATTTCTAAAAGTTTGAATAACTTTATTCGACAAATCAGCGCCTAAAGTTTCTCAAGACTGATTAGCTTAAGATTATGAAAATATTAATTATTCTTATCTATTAAAACTTCATAAATTGATTCTCATTCGTAAGTTGAAAGAAATTTTCATTAACTTAATAAAAGGATGTAATAATATAAATAAGTAATACTAAAATAATAAGTAATAATTTAAGTACCTATTATTTTAGGTAATAGGGCTAAAAATAATAAATAAAAATAAGTAATTCTTAAAATAATAAATAATAATTTTTATTTTTATTTCTTATAGAAGCCTAATGATTTCACTTTTCTCACATGGTATTATTTAGCTTTTGTCCTGGCGTCATTTTTTGAGTTGAAATTGCTTGTAAAAGTTAATTGAGGAAATGCGATGGTGCTTTTAAATGCTTGATTTTGTTTGAAATCCTTTAATAAATGTATATCGTTACTGATTTGTTCTTTTGGAGATGCCCGGTATTCTCTATGCGCATTTACACTGTACAGATTTCCGCACCTTATACCACTTGGATTCTTTAAATGCGTGGTTTTATGGCCCTCTGGTTTAGGCCACGCTCTGCCATGCATTCATGACAGCGTTCCGCAAGACTCTCCAATGTGCCCAAACAAATTACAACTGAAAAAAATTACATGAATACAAAACGAATACAAAATTACATGAATACAAACATTACATGAATACAAAATTACATGTATATTAAATTTATTTCGAAATAACAAATCAGTCAACAACGAGATACATTTAATTCAACCACTAATTGGATTAAATGTAATTCAATTTTTGAACAGAGAATCAGGATCTTCTTGAGAGAAGTGGATTTCTGAATTGATTGCAAAGTTTTAATCTTTTCATTTAATGAACCATCCCCATGTTTTCACATTTACTTTAAAAAATAAGTCAGTGAAGAACGGAGTATTTGTCGAAAAAATGTAACTCAATTTCACGACAGAGGACTGAAAGTTTCTTGAGGCAAGTGGGTTTTTAATTAATTAAAAAAAATCTTTTTTGACCGTATCTCCCCCTGATTTTAGTGTTCATGCGAGGAATATTGCTATTTTTACCTGATTTTTTTCAATTTAATTCAACTAAAATTTTCAAATAAAATTATATTTATTTTGGAAATGGTTATATATATATATCTATACTAATATATATTTATATATAGATAGATAGAGAGAGAGATAGAGAGAGAGAGAGAGAGAATTTGTGTTTATCAAATAATTTTTTGATTAATTTATAAAATCAAGTTAAAAAATATTTAGTTAAAATTTTGAGCAAGAATAAATCACTCCAATCTAACATCTAGTCATCAAAATCATCTAATTTTTCATATTGGTAAGAATTTAATATATAGCTAATTGTCACTTTACTATGTGTCTTTATTGTGTCTACAAATAAAAGAAGTCTTTTTGAAGAAGAGAAACTTTCATGATGGGCGAGATATGAAATTGGACGTTAAGACTCTAAAATCTCAACCTTGTCAAGTTTTGATCTGAAATTTTTTAATATTTCTTTCTTTAATGAGTTTTCATATTGCACATCCGGATACATTAATGAACACTATAACATTTTAATTCTGGAAACTAAACAGGTTATATCAAATTCGTCATGGTTGAATTGGAACTCAGCTTCAATAAAAGAGACTGTAAAACAAATGTTTGATTATTCTGGCCGAGGTTATGCATGATATTTTAATTTTCTTTTCATTAAACAACTTCTAAAAAAATCCAGTCTTAATTTTTCTATTCTCGTTCTTTTTATTTCTTTTCTCTTTAAAACTGACCACTAATCTCTTATACGAAATATAGAGGAATTATCATAAAGGGGAAAAAATTAGGACTCGAAAGTTTGACGAATCTTTACGTTTTAGAAATCCCTGATTTCAGCTGATCGTCAAAGGCGGATAGTTATTTAATAAAAGGAACTAAAAGGAACATTTTTCTTTGTTGACCTAGGTAGGAATTGATTTACATTTTTTTTTATATTTCTTGTTTTTCTTAAGTAAGCATTTGAAAGTAAGCAATTTTCAAAAACTTTTAATAGAGATACTGCTATCGCTGCAATAATTTTATCGTTAATTAAAGTAAGTAAGCTAGTTTATAACGAAGCAAACAATTATTTTTCCAAAAGGCACTTGACAAAAATAAAATTATATTCACTATGTTAGACTAAAGACTTAAATATTCTGGACCAATGGTTACTTTGCATTCAGCACAGAAAGACAGTAGTAATGGCTGGATGAACCGATGCAGTTCTAGCTGAATCAAACTTAGCATCTTCCTGTTTCAAATAGACAGATACGGTCATGAACTATAATTGTATTAATGTAACACTGTACTAGCTGCCTAATATATATTCAGAATTTAAGAAAAAAATCAATGTTAAAAAGCAGTTTTTGTGACTTTTTAAAATATCTGTTTTATTAATTCTATAATTTTGAATTATTTAAAAAAAAGATTAAACTAACCTTAAAAAATATGAATGAATTAGGAAAGTCTGAAAGTAAGTATATTTATCATAGCGCGGATGTAAGAGTTATGTAACGTTTCAAAATAAATGCATGGTAAACTTTCTCGATAATCTTTCAGAATATCTTTATTGCAAGTCTATTAACTCTGCATCATTTAATGAAAAAGTTGTTTAAATACAGGTTGTCACAAAAATATGGAACAAGTGTTTATTTCCTTAACAATTGAAATCAGACAAGTAACACAAATTGTTAAGATGAGATACTCAAATACAAGAAAAAACTTTCGATTATGTTGAAAAGGGTAAAATAAAGTTTTAAAAAATTAGTTAATGAGTAAAATGTTTATCTTACGTACATCAATAAGGACAGAAAGTGCCGTGCTTATGTTCTTAAAAGATTAAAATTGAGTCAAATTTAAAGGCAAATTTATTAGTAGACCTTCTCTGACTAGTATTTGAGCAATAATTTAGCTAAGATTATTAAAAAAAAGCAAAATGAGAATATAAGAACGTATTTATTGAATTTCAATAAAATTTCAAAAAAAACTGGCAGAAAGTACATTAACCCAAGTATTTAAAAACTTGTTCAAAATGAACACTTTTCACATTTTAAAAATGTTGGCTTTAACTTCATGCTGTACACATGCGGACACCGACTCCTGGCAGAGGATGGAGAGTCTTCTCCGAGTTCCGGGTTCGAGTTTTCTTCTTCTTCTTCTTCTTCTATACTTCTTCTCACTCTGTTAAAATCATTCATAGACAAATGTCGGCGCCCTTCCGTATTCCACAACTATCAACAACACATACGAAGGGATTCATCCATTATAATTTAAAAACCGACCTATGATTCGTCAACAAAGACCTACAAGTACATATAGACAAAACTGAAGTCTATATGTACTTGTAGGTCTTTCTTAGGTTCTTCTTTAGTTTAGATATAGATAGAATCAAAACTATAATAACTGATTATGTATTATAAACCATTCAAGCTATTATTTGATGCAGGAAACTACAAAAGAGTTTCTAAAAATGTCACACCAGGGGTTTATAAAAAACTGCGACTGATTATGTTGCATCAACCAATAGACTCTAGGAATAACGCACGAATGCGAATTATTATTGTGAAATACTCTCTACACGGTCAATTTTGAAATGTTGAGTTCATGAATGATTGCTCACAAATTAGTAAAAGAATAAATTAATAAGAATTTAAAAAATTTATTTATCCTTCACATGTAACTGATTCTAACTGTAAATCTACTTTCATTTAAAAATTGCTAATAAATACATTTCGTAGTGTGTTGCTTGGAATCAATATGATGCAAAATTTATATATATATATATATATATATATATATATATATATACATCGCATTTTCTTAAATCATAAATCGTCAGCATATCGTGGATATGAAGACCGTTATGCCGTCAATGTAATATGCCATTCTTTCAAAAAGCACGCGAATGCCTCCAAAGAATTCAAATTTCTTATTCCCTATTCTAGTACTTCGTTGAAATATTTTAAATAGAGTTTTTAAAATTCCTAAAGTTGATATTACAACTTTTCACTAATCAAAACCAGCAAAGTTTTGAGTAATCAGCAAATTTTTCTTAAGTCATGATGATTAGACGATGTGATATGAGACAAATATTTATATATGACAGAATATCGGTTTATTCTTATATCAGACAGAATATCGCTGTGTGTGTGTGTGTGTGTGTGTGTGTTTTAAAGCTCCACTGACCAAACCATTTAACTTAGACCTACCAAATTTGGCAAAGCCTACCTTGAAGGTATAAAATTTGTACGCTAAAGAATGGTTTTCTTCAATTCTTTTTTTTAAGTCTTAGCTCATTGCGAATGAAGTGAAATTTCCGTGTTTTTTTTTTTGTTTTGTTTTTTTTTTTTTTTCATGATAAACTCCGAAAATATTATCGCACTAAATGATTTTTACGCCACTTTAAAGTTTGGAAAAACATCTTTTTAATTATATTAATGTTTTAACCTATAAATAAGGTTCCTTTTCTTTAATTATTTAAAAAAATATTTAATTATGTTCGCCAGTATTAATGCCGATTAAAATGTTCAATTAATTTTTATATATAACTTGGTCTCATAACTGGTTTCTTAGCAAAATATTTTTAAGCTTCAAATTATGATAGCCATATAATTCACTTCTACTATTATTGTTAAATTCTCGTTAATATTCTAATAATAAGAAAAGATTTCAGAGGGGGACTTACCCCTAATGTGTCTTGTCGCTCGGGATACGGTGGCGTCCAGTAATAAAAGATGACTACCATAGTCTGAAGTTTTCAAATTGATTATTTTCAAACATATATCTACATTGACAATCAAACATATATCTATATGGACAAAGGACACTACACCACTATTTTTACAGATGAAAACAAAACAGATTACGCGGATTCACATTCTTCTTGCTATCTTTTTTTACCATACCAGTTCTCTGTCCCTCTTTCGTTTCTTCCCCGTCCGCGTTAGAGGGCGCTCGGGTCGTGCGCTGGCAAGTTGCCAACACACTCCCACCATTTGTTTTCTGGATTGAAAACAAATTCTTTAGGAGAACCTGTATAAAAGGAAGCTGAAAATAGAGAAGCATTAGTAATTGCATCACTAATTTCCAAGGGAAACAAACGTTGTACGGGTCTTATAAAGAGGCCATTTTCCGTCTTAATTCTTGCCAGCCTCACAACGTTGTCTCTTCCAGGCAAAAGTTCAACTATCTGTGCTAATGGCCAATAGATTCTGCGTTTATTGACGTCTTCCATCAGAACAACGTCGCCGACAGACAGTTGATTGATCTTGTTGTCTTTTGCAGCTTGATAACGTAGTTGACCCAAATACTCAATTCGGAATCTCTTCCTAAGGTCATCTCTAACTCTTTGACGATATTTAGCTCTTTTCGATAGTTTTCTAGCATCGATATTGTCGATATCTGGGACTCCTGAAGTAGGCAGTTCTTGTAGGAACATCATTGGCGTTAGGGGAGACGGATCTTTGTTGTCTTCTGAGACATAGGTGATTGGACGTGAATTGATGACTTGTTCACAATCGCACATCACGGTGTTCAGCTCTTCATAGTTCAAAGAGGTGCGACCTAGAACCTTCCTTAAAATTTCTTTGATCATGCGTACTAGTCTTTCCCACCATCCGCCCCACCAGGCGGCTGTTGGAGGATTAAACTTGAACCGTATCTTCTGTGTTGAAGCATCAGCATTTATTTTTTTCCAATCTACTTTTCCAAGAACGTTGTTGGTGCCAACAAAATTAGTCCCGTTGTCACAATAAATTACAAATGGTCTTCCCCCGTCTTGCAATAAAGCGTCTGAGCGATTGCAGGAAAGCTTCTGTGGACAATGATGTTATGAGCTCCAAATGTATGGCTCTGTAGACTGCGCAAGTGTAGAGGACAATCCAGGCTTTAGTTTTATCAGCGAGATAGAGGGGACCAGCTAGATCGACTCCAACAACTTCAAATATCTTCGCCTCTCTCACTCGATCCTCAGGTGGTACGCCTGATTCAACTTCTATTCTAGCTACTTGAAATCTTTTACATTTTATGCATTTTCTGATGACATTTCTTATGGTCTTTCTGGACTTCAGTATCCACACATTTTCTCTGAGATGAGCCATTAACGTGCTAACTCCAGCGTGTTGTTTTTCAAGATGTTTCTCGATTATCATTCTTTGTACAACTGGATGGCTTGATGGTAAGATGACTGGATAAAGGAAGTTTTCTTCATCCTTTCGTCGTATAATATTGGTTTTTGATCTAAACAGACCGTCTTTGTCTTCAATAGGTCTTAATGCACGGATAGATGGATCTTGTAATCCTGTAAAAGTTTCTTCCTGGATAAGCTTAAACAGTCTTTTTTCTGCTCTCTCAAATTCTTCCACAGAAATTTCCACGGATAAGTTCTTTTCTACATGTCTAAAGTTGTAGAGCAATCGTAAAATCCATGCAATCATTCTCACAATTTTACGATAAGAAGAAAAATATCGGTAGTACCAATGGGGCTTTTCTTCTTTGTCTAAGAGGTTCAAAACTGTTTTCCTTTTTTCTTTGTTGAGAACTTCTTCCTCGGGTTGTTCATCTGAATGTGGCCACTCCTTTTCCGTTAAATAAAGCCACGGTGGACCCTCCCACCATCTGGATTCGAATAATTTCTGAAAACTGCATCCACGTGAGGGGAGGTCCGCTGGATTGCAGGAACCTGGAACATGTTTCCAATCGGCAATTCTGGTTAAAGTTCTAATTTCCTGCACTCTGTTGTGCACAAATGTACCCCAAGCTTGATCTCTTCTTATCCACCCTAGAGCTGTTGATGAGTCACTCCAAAAGACAGTTCTGCAATTTTCTAATTTTAAATCTGATATAATTGTTTTAGCTAATCTAGCTCCAATTATGCACGATAAAAGTTCTAGGGGAGGTATTGTTGTTTCTTTTATAGGTGCAACTCGACTTCTAGCATTCACTAACTGTACTTGAATACCTTCTTTATCTAAGGTTCTTAAAAATGCACAAGTAGCAAAAGCTTGTTTGCTAGCGTCGCAAAAAACTTGTAAACTTAATGTGTCTTTATTTTCGTAATCTATATTGAGCCAACGTGGAATTTCAATTCTCGGGAGTATATCTAATTGTTTGATCCAACTGTCAAATTGTTTGTTCAAATTTGGAGGAAGTTCTTGATCCCACTTTAATTTTTGAATCCAAGTTTGTTGCAAAATTAGCTTAGGAATTAAAGTTATAGGAGCTGAGAATCCAATGGGGTCACAAATTTTCTGAGTAGCTGAAAGAATTTGCCGTTTTGTATAGGGTTCCTTTAATTTAACTGGTTCTAAAATTTTACAACCTAAAACGTCTTTTTGGGTATCCCAGTTTAACCCTAATACAGGAACAAAACGTGACTTAATTTCCGTACTATCGATCATTGGAACATTCATGTTTGATCGCCAGCATCTTAAATTGAAATGTGCAGAGGACAAAATTTCTTTGGCTTCTCTTATGAATTTTTCAGTTTCATCGATTTGATCTAAACTAATCAGAGAATTGTCTATATAGAACGAATCTTTTAAAAACTTTGCCGTTTCTCTTAAATGTTCGGGAACGTCATTTAGAAGATGATTCAAAGTTGCAGCTAGCAGAAAGGGACTGGATGTTAGTCCAAACACTACTCGGTTGTGTCGGTAAATCTTTAAATTCTTTTCCGAGTCGAACCATAAGAATCTTAAAAAATCACAATCTTTTTCTACGATTTTAATTTGACAAAAAGCTTTTTCTATATCTGACGATAGACCAACTTTATACTTTCGAAATCTATTCAAAATGCTTGGTACTATTTCTATCAAATTGGGACCTTTAGCCAGGCAATCATTAAGCGATGGAGAATCTTTAGTACGAAGGGAGGCGTTAAATACTGGTCTAATTTTTGTGGTTTCACTCGATTCTTTAATTACTGGTCTATGGGTTAAAAAATGTACCCCTTCTTTCTTTTCATCATTTATCACTTCGATTATTTTATTACTTTCCCAAACGTCAAATATTTCTTTGTAATCTTTCCTTTTATTCGAACTAACTAATTTAACTTCTGTTTTGAATAAAGATTTTTCAGCTATTAAACGGTTACTTGGCAAAACAGAACTATCAATAATCCAGGGCAAGCATACCTCATATCTTCCGGTATCATCGCGTTTCACAGTTTCTAGGAAATATTTTTGGGTTTCTTCTTCTAAAATACCTTTAGTTTTGTTTTCTTCACTAGAAATGCCTATTGTGTCAAGACGGCAAAAATCTGCTAATTCTGAGTCGGAAATAAACAAAGATAAAGAGAGGCCTGAAAGCGTATTTTCTGAAATTTCAGTATCGCTTTTACCCATTAATGTCCAACCTAGTTTAGTCTCAAAAGCGGCTACACCAATATCTGGAAAATGTTCTATTTTTCCCGTAAACAACTGAGAAATGTTATCTGCACCTAGAAGTATATGGACTTCATCAGACTTATCTTGAAATATACATTTATTTCCATTTTCCTGTATATCACTAATAATTATCCCTTTATTTCTTAAAAGGCCAATTAAATTTTCATCTTGAATCCTTGGGATAGAAGAGCAAATTTTCTTTTCATCTAGAACGTCAATCTCAAAACTAAATTTACCATCTAAACTGCTAAGATTTACTTTATATCGATTGTGGAGTTCAGATTTTTCTACTCCTCCAAACAATCCATGTTTTATCGTTTCCGAATTTGTCTTCCGTAATTTTAATCGTATCGCGGCATATTGTGAAATATAACTATTCTGACTTCCGCTGTCTATGATCACTCTCAAATTACCCTTTAAATCACCTCCTTTTGCTTCTACAATCAATGTTTGTAAAAATACTGGTGAACATTTAATTTGGTTTGAAAGTACCTTTTCGCTTTCTTGGTTTTTGTTTTGATCAATCACGTTCTTTATTTTATTACACATAATTGACTCGTGTCTTAAATGGCAGTGTCTGCAAGAAACTTTAGAAGTGCATTTATTTGCTAAATGGCGAGATTTAATCAAACACCGAAAACAAACCCCGTTCTTTTTCAATAAAGAAATTTTTTCTTCATTATTCAAAGCCAACGCGAAAGAGCAATCTTTAGAATCATGTAAATCAAATCCTTTTTCATTATTACAAAAATAACAGCAAAAAGGTTTATCGCTTACATCTGTGGAAATTAATTCCGAAGCTGAAAACCTGTTATGTTCTTTTTTATCATTTATCTTGTTCGTTTGTTGATATTTTCTTTCATTCGAATATCCATCCACGTTATGTCTACGGTTCAAATCATATCTTCGATACGCAGTTGGCACCTGCCTGTCTGAAGATGAATCACGGGAATTATTTTTTATTATTACTTCCGCTCTTTCCCGAGTATTTAATGTTTCGGAAAGGAAAGTTAGCAGTTTCTCAATGTCGGAATAAGCATTTTCGCTGGTTGGTTTATCAATTTGAATTAATATATCTTTCGGAAGAGCTTTTAAAATAGTAGTACACAGTATACTTGAAATATCTTTAATGGGCTGTCCTAAATTTTCTAAGCTTCTTAGTTCGATATTTATCTTGTCGTAAAATTTTCTAAAGGATACAACATCATTTGCATTTCTTAAAGGTTTAATACTTAACAAATTATTCATATGGGTGTGTATCAATAAATCAAAATTTGCGTATCTTTTCTTTAACAATTCTACAGCAGTGTCATAATTAGTATCAGAAATAACTAAACCTTCAATAGAGCTAAGGGCTGAACCCGTTAAATGAGCTTTAAGGTAATGAAATTTTTCGACTTTATTCAAACTTTGATTATTATGGATAGCGGACTCAAAACTATTCCAAAAAGAAAGCCAGCTGTTTATATCACCGTAAAATTTATTGAGTGTCATTTTTGGCAATTTAACTTTTAAATAGTCATTAGGTTTTTCATCAACAGTTAGAGAAGGTGATGTATTCTCAATTGACATTACAGAATTCTTTAACTTTTGTGTTCCTTGGTTAATTCTTTTAGTGGCGCGATATTTCGTGCGAACCACTTTTTGACGGTATTCTTCTGATTTTGAAAATTCTGCATCGAATTCGTCTACTGTAAAAAACGGTTCTAATGATGAATCAATTTTAGACAAGGCATCGAAATTACTTGTTAAAAATTCAATGAGTTCTTCTAACTCTTCGCATTCAATCTGTTCTAATTTTAAACTTTCTTCTACCTCGTTAATCTGCTTTGTAACGGTAGCTCTTAGAGCAGTCCGTTTCTTTTTTAATTTCGTCAAATCTTCTGTAGACATGTTTTATATCTCAGTATTCTTAATATAAATAAACAATCCTAAACAACAACCTATCGTTTACTCATATACTGAAATATTCTTTAGTTTCACAGTCAATGCAAATTCTAACTATAACTATGTTCAATAAAAATATCTCAATTTCAATTAATCATCATATATTACTAAACGCCATCCCGGCAGGGATGCCAAATTGTTAAATTCTCGTTAATATTCTAATAATAAGAAAAGATTTCAGAGGGGGACTTACCCCTAATGTGTCTTGTCGCTCGGGATACGGTGGCGTCCAGTAATAAAAGATGACTACCATAGTCTGAAGTTTTCAAATTGATTATTTTCAAACATATATCTACATTGACAATCAAACATATATCTATATGGACAAAGGACACTACACCACTATTTTTACAGATGAAAACAAAACAGATTACGCGGATTCACATTCTTCTTGCTATCTTTTTTTACCATACCAGTTCTCTGTCCCTCTTTCGTTTCTTCCCCGTCCGCGTTAGAGGGCGCTCGGGTCGTGCGCTGGCAAGTTGCCAACAATTATGTTGATCTTAAGCAGTCCTGATCTTTGAACTCCGCATCTCTCTCTGATTTTCTATCAGCGCCTGTAAAATTCGGTTTTAAATTAAAGTGGAAATGATGGAAATGAACTTAATATAAAGAAATTTTCACTCAATTCAAGCATGACTTTAAATAAAACGGAGAACTCAAAGCAGAGTAGTCAGACATTGAAATTTTATGTTCACTACAAAAATTGAAATATTATAAATTATCATAATTTATAATATTTCAAAGAATTATTCCTCAAATATTTCGAGGGGTCAATGAATTTTTTTAACTTTATTTTTAAATGTATATAAATGTTATCAATGATAATTCTCTTTTTTTTTTTCGTATATAAATATAGTCCAAAAAATTATGTAGTTTAAATTTTAGGCAGTTCTTTGGTCTTATAGATTTATATTTTGTAAAATATTCTTTATATTTTAATTTTCTGAATAAATAAATAAACATTTTTCTCTTATGCTATCAAATCTGGCCGATTTATTCAGTTCTGAATATTTCAAGATTAGAACAATCAATATTTTCATAATCTAAGCCAATTACTCTTGAGAAACCGTTATAGGCTACTTTGAGTTGTTCGATAAAGTTATCTAAAATCACCTGTTTTTATAGTATTTCGATATTGAAATTTCATATATTGGTCAACTAAAATGATTGATTTAGTTGATTGTAGTGTCACTTTTTTTAAAGGTCTTAGTGTCTGAAGAATATTTTGTCAAATTTGATTCACAGTGCAGATGATATACGTTCAAACTTAAAAGTCGTAATTCATCAGCATTTTTTACCTCAATTTACTAAGAATATCATTATATATTTCACTTAGACCATTTGTTAAGACATGTATGTATATTGCAAAAGGTTTACAAATTATCTGTTTGGCTCCGATTATAGATAATGCCTTTTAGATATTAAGTCACATTCGCCTTAAATATAATTGTTTAGTTAAATTAGTATTATATATATATTGTAAAATATCATAAAAACATTCCCATGAATTTACTTTTTCAAAATCATTTTATTTGTTTCATTTCATAGAGACACATGCTGAAAAAAATTACATTTTTGTATGTTTAATTTTGAATGATTATTGATTTATTTTTATCATGTGAGAATATGATATTGTTTTGGTTAGAAGGTTTTGATGCACTGGCTTTCTGGCACAGAGGTAGTGCGTCTTCCACGTCTTCTGGGAGTCCCGGTTCTGGCATGGCTGTTCTTCTGTGTGCTATCCGTGAGATGTGTGAATGTCCCCCCCCTGCGAAAAGGGGCTGTGCAAGCAAAGTGTCGTGAGCGTGTGGCTAAGTCATACTCTTGGCCCTAGTTGGCGCTACTTCAATAACAAGAGACGCTCCTTTCAGCTTAAATCTGCTGCTGTATCAGCAGGGGGCTTGTCCATGGCAAGTTCCATATTTAACAACAATAATAGGTTTTGATGTTTCCAAAATATACGGCAAAATGTATTTTTATCTACTTTTACCAGTATTGCATTAATTATTATGATTCTTTGAAAGCAGATACGTTTTTATTTCGGTATGATTCATTATAATTCGGAGATTCATTACATTCATGAAGGCGAATATTTTTATTTGCACAATGTATTTTCTTCACATAAATAAAAGTAACAATTAAAAATCATGTCTTATTATTTAAAAACTTAAAAAGAAAATGAAGGCAAAAATGTTTTATAATTAAAAGTTTTTTTATATTTTCCTTCAACTTATTATCAATTGCTTTTTGTTCGTCGTTTCTATGAAATGACCTCATTTTCTAGTTTGTTTGCGATTTCTTACTTTTAAATAATTAATCTCGCGATCAATAGATTATAGTTTTTTTTGTTTGTTTTTTCTTAATTCTCTTTGAGTTTTAGTTATTGCACTTTTGTTATAACTTATCTTTATTCATTAATAACATCATAACTTATCTTTATTCATTAATGACATCATAAGTGTTAAAGATATCAAATCAGTCACTGGTTAATTTAGCTTTGTGCTAATATTTTATGCGGAGGTCAGTAAATAATTCCTAGCACTTCACGTACTAATGAAGCAGTATTAATTAAAACTCATTCAGAATATATATATACATAAAATTCCTGCTACTGCGGTGATTATTTACAAATATTTTGAGGTTTAAAGGCATAAAAACCAACATTCACAGGAAAAAGAATTCCATAAAAATTCTACAATGAATAATTCCTTTGAACTTTCCTTCGACGAACAATTACAATTGAAAGTAAGAGTAATGACGTCAGAAGAGAAAAAATTTGAGTGATTAATGTTCTAAAAAAATTGAAATTTGGCAGGAATTTCAGCACATTTTTGCTCCATTACATTAAGAATTTTTGCTGCATTTGTCAAACTCAATAAAAAGAATAAAAAAAAAAAAACAATTTCCTGAAAAGTAAATCTACAAACATTGCCAAAAAAGAAATTTACAAAGATTTATTATTTTTCAAAAAAAGACAGTAATAACGTAGATAGTTGGTTTTAAATTAAATAAACGTAAGGCAGACATAGCGATGTCTACTCTATTTTAACAATAAGCGCATTCTTACTAATTTTATTTCAGAAAATGCTGTAAATAATAGAATATAATTTTAATTAAAACTTTCATTTTTAATTTTCTAGCTAACAAAATGCTTTTCAAAAAAATTGAGATGAAAACTGATTTTCTAAACAAACATTGATTTTCTAAAAAATTCAGATTGTACAATATAGTCACGTGACCATTTCAAAGCCATTAAAAAAGTAGTTTTGAAAAAAAAATTCTTTAAGACAAAAGTTTTGGTGCTCGATCGATTAAGCGTTTAAAAAATAATTTTAAAAAAGACAATTTTTTTAAAAAATTAGCACAAGAAATCTGATAATCTCGGGATGGTTTCAGAACGGTTCAAACTGCGTTATGATTTAAATTAATTCATATCAACAATGACTTAAAAAATAATGATGCTCTCATATCATAACTTAAAATTTGCGATAGCAGATTTCAATTTTTTTATTTAAAATGTTTTAATTTGTATTAAAGACAATACACTTAAAATTCAAAAAAATTATTTGCTTTTTTAATTTGAGCTTTTGTCAATGTGATGACAATACGTTAATAAGAGTTTAAATTTATTTGATCATATTTTTATTTCGTATTTTTATTTATTTTAATTGTTTTAATGAATTAGTAATTTTTTTATTGCATACGATTATAAAAAAAAACTTTATCTCGCATTCTAAAAAATATTACATTTCCTATTTATTTCGTTTCATATAATCACGTACTCAAAAATACATTTTTCTAGGCTTTATTTACGGTAGTAATTAACCTTTTTTAAATTCAGAGTTTTTGAAAATGTGATGACAACATGTTATTGAAAGCCGATTTTTTGAGATGCTCGTGCAAATTAGATCTTATTTTTTTACACGAAATAAATTGTACGAAAATACAATTAAGTTAAAAGTTTAAAAATTCATCAAAAACAGAATTTTAGTTTATAGGTCAAAACATGAGTGCTATGGAAAAAAAATTGAGCAATTACGTGATGGAAAAATGAATTTTGTACTGCAATATTTTCGGAAATTATAGCGAAAAAAAGTCAAAATTTCGTCTAATTTTTAGTTAATTAAAATTTTAACTAAAAAGTTTTAAAAAAGCTCTCCGAGTTGCATATTTCCGATATTCAAGGTATACACTTGCCAAATTTGGTAGCTGTAGGTAGAACGGTCTGGTCTGTAGAGCTCCAACACACACACACACATTAATCTTTAATATAAGTATATGTAGATATAGATATGGATTAATATAATTAATTTATCTAAAAATTGTACATGGTCTAAAAAAATAAAATTCGTATCCATTGAATAGACTCAAATAATACTAAAGAATAGACTCAATAGAATAGACTCAAATAATACTAAATTGGCGGTGAATTTTTAACTCCAATTGAGACAGGGGCAACGCAATTCAGATCAGAAATTTTTAACTGTCTTTATTTAACATTATTTTAATTCGAAAGTACTTCAAAATGAATCCAAAAAATCGATTAATTAACAAGTATAATTTTAAACATTAAGAAAATAAACAGAATCGTTTGAAATAATCGACCGAAAACAAGTGAATTCTAAATTCATTAACGTCGGAAAATGAAGATTTTGGCTAGAAATTTCGTTTTTAACTCATTAATAAACATTAATTAATTAACATTTGAAAAAACTGTATTAACATCGAATGCCATCCACTGGAAGTTTTAAAAAACTTGAACTTAAATGAAACTTATATATATTATATAAACTTATATAATAATATAAAGTTATATATATATATATATATATATATAATATTATATTCATGATTATTATTTTATATTCATGATAATTCAAACGAACTGTTACTTATAGTTGAATTTTTATTGCCTTTAAAAAGAGAAAAATATTTTAAAAGGATTTCGACAGCTTGCTATTTATTAATCTAAATATATTTTTTTAAATATTCGTGTAATCAGTAGTTTGAATGTAAACAGCAGCATTTGTGGTCCTTTTAATATTCTGCACCAGTTTAGCATGAAAAGAAATCAATATACAAAATAAATAACTTAAAACAAGATCTGTTAACTTTAAAATTAAGGATACCAAATGCTAGACTTAATTCATCACATTTGCATTATGCTTATTTTAAGAAGAAGAAAAATTGTCCGCGCTAATGTTTAACTTATCAAAAATATAAATATAAAAAAAGATATCTTTTCGGGTAGTTTTAATGATTCTACTCAAATTTGATGGGTAAAATGTAACTTTCTCTTTTGAAGTTTTCAAAAAAGGGTCATTCAGATTTTCAAAAGATTCACCGTCCTATTTTCAAAGCAATCAACATGAGGCGTTACCTTTCATTCGTTGTGATTTCTTTTTGATAGCAAAGTCAACAGACTGAACACGATATTCCTAAAAGGAAAAATGTTGCTATTTGCAAAACACGTTTAGGAAAAGTGAACTATTCTTCAACCTCACAGATCCGAAAATGGGAAGAAACGGTCTGAATAAAGAAATGAGAGTAAATAGAATTTTTATATCGATGCAAAAGATTGAATATGGATTGTTGGCGATGAAATTTCCACGTGACAGCCTCTATTTGAAAAAAGAAAAAAAACTCTTTATCATCATCCGTATTTTGAAAATGTTCTAACCTTTTTTCAAATACATCAATAATAGGGATGTCATTACAATTATACGTTATCTTAAAAGATATGGTTCAGTTATTTCATGCAATTTCCAAGCGTATCATGAAATAATGAGGGAAACAGATAAAGAAAATCAAATATTTAGGAGTCATTCACAAGATTACAAATAATAAACAGCTGACAAATAAATTAAAATAAGGATAATTATTTACAAAGCAGAGCAAAAAATGTACTCTGCTAATTCATATACTGCTTGACTAGGAAAAGATTCAAACCGATTAGTAAAGTAATACATAAAAAAGGTATCTTATTTTCTTAATGTATACTCCTAATTTCTTAAGTTGCGACAAATTATGTATAAATTTAAATTGCCACATAACCGATGTAAAGTCTAAATTATGTTAATATTAAGCTCACAAACCATTAGACTGATTACAAATTTCATCATTTTCTTTCTGATAACATGTTAAAACGTTTAACATCATACAATTGGTACAAAATTTGTGAAGAGTTTATTATTTTCTTAATATACAATAAAAATTTTAAATTTTGCCAAAAAATTGCAATTTAAATTTCAGTAATGTGTTTCATTTATTCACTTTTAGATTATAGAATGATTTTTAAGATTACTTTATATTTCTATGGCATACATTTATTTTGTTAAAAAATTATCATTTCAAAATTATTCGAGAAGAAAAAGAGGATTCTGTAAAATTTAAATATTTTCTTTTTGTATGTCTTAACATTTAGTCATATCTGTGTTTAAAATTTCGAAATTCCTCATTATGCGATAAAATAAATGCTGCGTCAAATTTTTTCGAGAAGAGATATATCCTTTATAAATGTGATGTTTATAAATTGTATACCCATTTTAATTTTCAGCATTTATTTTGCTTACTACCTTCGTGCACACAAATATGCAGGGTGTTCGAAAAAAAGTGGAACAAGAATTTATTTCCGTAACTGTTGTAAAAATATATACATTTGGAATTGCAAAATCTCCCGAAATAAGATATCCAAAGGTGAAAAAATGTTTCTGTAAAACATAAAAATTTAAAAAAAAAATTTTTTTACTCAGTTTAAGTTTTTTTTCTGTAAAATTTACTGAATTATTTAAAAGCACATTTTATTATTAACTCACGAACATTTTTTTTTCAGATCTGAGACTGACGAGTGAGCGGACCTGTCTTTACCTTTTTCAGGTAGAATATACTCATCCCCAAAAAATAAGAGATTTAAAAGGATACCTTTAACTGGTGAAACAGACCACGAAAATTGGCCAAATGCAACTAAAGAAAACTGCCTAAAATTTAAAATTTTAATAGATTTTCTACCAGTTTTAAGACATTTAACCTTATGAATTTTTAATTCAGAAACATTATTTCATCATATAAAATATATGTGAATAAAAATATATTCCATATTAACTGTCGAAGAGAGAATTTGTTTGCATGCGAAGTTTTCAGAGCACAAGAGACTTATATTGACAAATGCTGCGCTGTTTTTATTAAAAGAACAAAACTTGGTAATCACGCCATCTGATTAATAGATTTATTGGATGTTTGTACTTTTTATTTGGCGCATGCTGACACTTGTTGATGGCTCAGCATTGAAATCTGCAGCAAGGGATGCACTTCTGTCACGTTTAATGGTTCTCCACAGTCGTCTTTGGTGCCGTTCTTGCACGATCTTTTTTTTCGCAGATTCTGGCGGAGATTTGATGTTTTACCGGATTTCGGATATTCACGGTACACTCGTGAAACGGCCTTACGGGAAAATCGCCATTTCGTCGCTGCATCGGAGATGCTAGGTCCCATCCCCCGGCTATCGAACCACGTGGAAATTCACTTAAATCTTTATAACCTGCCGTTGTCGCAGCAGTTCATAGTGTTGTGAGCCTGAGATGTTTTAATTGATCTACAATTCATGAGATGGAAGGCAAACACAAATAAGGTAAAATAGATTAAACACTTCATTAAAAAAATCATGGATTCGGTTGGCATCCAATGAACAACCATTACAACTATGAAAAAAATTCCTAATTATCCGAATTAGCAATTTATTATTCAAATAATTAATAAATTTATAATTTTGGCAAATTTTCTCCTAGAAATATTGGGACAGCCGTTCTTATTAAAAACGGCGTTGAACAAAATTAGGTTATTTTTCCCTCAACAACTTCTGAAATTTTATTTTCAAAGTTCAAGAAGGAATATTCTCACAGTGCCTGGCACTTATAAACTTTCCCTTACATATACAAACAGACGAACTTCATAGCAGTTTCTGCTCAAGTAGTTGCATCATCTGCTTCAGATTTCAATGTGAAATGTTTGATGTGGAATGTAAATCAAAACTGCCGGAGTAGTTAAACACTGCTCAACTCAGCTGACCACAACGACCTTCTAATAAAAACTCCTTCGCAGTCTAACTGTTTTTCCCTAATTCAATTTTCTAATTCTGCAATTGATTATGCAATTGTTAAAGTTACTTCTTCAGAGGAATTTACTCCATTAAATGTATAGAACAATGAATATGGATCTGTCGGAATTGAATTACTAATTCTCAACAGTGATTTCGGTTCCTTTCTAAGCCCTTACAACACCTAATTAGGTAAAAATTATATATATATATATATATATATATATATATATATATATATATATATTCTTCTCAGTCGCTAGCAACTCCAATAAAAAAATACTGAAACTATTACAAAGCAGCAGCAAAACAGGAATTCACAATAATCTTTCAAATTATAAAAAGATCCACAAACTTTCAAAGATGAATGCAAAAATTTCCCTTTATCCTTTTATATTTTTTTTTCCTCATTTCTGGATGAAGTCAGTGTTTTCTCACAGAATCTAGAATATTGCTTTCCAGAAAAGTCAGAGCGGCGTAAATCATTTTGAATAAACATATCGGCTTAATCAAATAATCATATTGAATTTGTAGTACAACGTATGGTGAAATCGAGAAAAGGTAGTAAGCTCTTTTGCCCAGGGAACCCATCAGTCTTTTCCGTTAGGTCTGAAAAGTTCATGAAAAAAATGCGCAAACGGGAATAAAAAATTATTTTAATGAAAACAAAATAACATCTTCAGAGTAATTTGATTTTAAAAAATCGAATATTCATCAGCCTTTTACAGTAGCAAACACAATAACAAAAGTTTTAAACTTCAAACTCTATACTAGTGGTGTTTTTCTTGATATTGAGCGAGTTTTTGATAGAGTTTTTGATGTCTTTTCGCATTAATCAAATTTAATTACCCTGTTTGTGTGATTCGATAACTCTGTCAATCCTTCTATATTAGTAAATTCAAAACAATCATTTGCGGGAAGTTTTCTCTACAGTGTGAGTTACAAACAGACACATATATAGCGAGCGTCTTAGTTTCAACCTGCATCCACAGTCAATTAATTACTTCATCCACTCAGGTAATGGGAATTGCTTTAGCGAAGATGCCTCTGCAATTCTTCTCATAAATACAACCTTCACACTCTTCACTAACACTTAGTAGCATTTTTTTTTTTTTGAGAATATGAAGCTTGGTTTACCAATTTGTAAATTTCAGTGAATACAGAAAATTTTCAAGAAATAATTATCCGAAAAGGCCATGCTATTCTGATGTATTTTGGTGATGATTAGGTGTGTGCCGAAAGTGGCGCAACGTCGGTAAAAAGCTCATAATTAAGATTTTAAAAATATAGAATTTAAATAGTTGTTAAAGGAGTAGCTATTCAAAAAAACCTTTTATATGATTAAGTATTAGAAGCTAAAACAGTCAAAGGAAAAAGGGGAGGGAGAAAAAGGGAGCAAGCATAAGAAGAAAAAGGGGAGAAGAAAAGAAGAGCCTGCATAATATTCCACAGCTACAGAATCATTGGAGCAAAATTAGTAAATAATGAAATTTACCAAAAATAGGCAATTGAATTTTGAAAACAGAAAAATCAATTTAAAAAAACAAGTAAAGTGAAAAATACAAAAAAAGAAAAGTATAAATAAATAAATAACAGAAAAAATATAAATATATGCATTGGTTCAGTCTAAGATAGAGTCCATTATCCAATATTTCTTCTTATACTCATTATATTCTGTTCACCTTTAGCAGTTCTTGACAAATGATAAATTATTATTCAATTTGGAAAATCTTATTTTCATGTGATATAGTAAATCCAAGATATAAGACCATACTATAATTGTCCAGAATTGTACAGAATTTTTTGTTGTTCAATGGACCATTCAGGTCAAGCATCTATGGTTTATAATGAATTGCAAGTTTTTTTTTTTCCATACAATAATTATATCATTATGGACCCTTAATTATATAATTATTTTGGATAGTAAACAAAACATATCCTACTGTCATAGAAAAAAAACTCGAACTTCGGTCTCAGTTAAAAAATGTCTTTAAAATAAATTCTTAGATCCCCTTTAATGCATGCAACCATGATTTGTAAAGTCTCGGAACTAATAGATACAAAAAAAAAAAAATACAAACCATACAATACAAAATTTTAGCTGTTAACAACAAGTTGCAACAATCATGATCTTATAATGTTTCAATACCTTTAATTTAATCTTACCCAAAAAGAATTTGTTTTATTTGTTAGTATTGAAAATATCAAATTTTCATAAATATGCCTCGCAGAGTATAATGAAATGTAGGAAAAAAACAACAAAAAAAGCTATTTTTAAAGCATTAATTTAATTTCATTAGTATTGAACTTTCCTTCTTCCAATAGAAGGTTATAGATACCTTAATAAAAATATTTATAAAAATTAATCATGCGAACTAAAATTTTCTACATAGTATAATTCCAAAAGTAAATTTACCACTTTTTTTTCACCAGAAGGAATCTTATCTACGATTCAAGAATTAAACATATTTAAACGACGCTCATTTTGAAATATAACTGTTCAAAAATCATATTAATTTACCAGCTACAGAAAAATTAGCGGCGTTTAACTTTTGTTTTGAATTTGAACTTATCAATATCCATTTAATTTTCTTTCTAAAATGCTTATTTTAGAAAGAAAATTTTGAAAAAAATGTAGAAAATGTACCTAAAGTACTAAATGTACCTATGTACTAAATGTGTCTAATGTACCTATAATATATACCATACTAAGTACCCTATATATATACTGTAATATATACCATACTAAGTACCCTATATATATACCGTAATATATACCGTACTAATGTACCTATAATATATACCGTACTAAATGTACCTTCGTGCCATAAATGGCGCATAGGGAAAAATAAAAATAATTAATCATTATCTAAATTAATAGATTTAAAAACTGACTGTTCGAAAAGGATTGTTTTAGAGTATGGTTCAAAGATAAAGAAATTATGTAAATTTATAACAGTGACGCCTAATTAAACTCAAGTTGGATGGCTGAAACTTGATTGGTACAAGATATTCCATAGTATCTTTGCGCTGATGTACGATGCTCTAAATGCTTAATAGAAGCTTTACAGTTTTGATTCAGAAGCAGATAAAAAATGACAGTGTTTTTGTTGTATTCTGTATCTGATTGATTTTATATTATAACTTTAAATCAAACTAAAAGAGACGCTCATTTGTATGTTTTATGGCTCATATAAGGCAGTTTAGAGTTTTAAACATTTTTGAAGAGGTGAAAGAAATTTCTATTTATAATAATTTTATACCAGATGTAATTTTCATATCACTCTCGTGTTTTCATAATATAAGGAAGTAGATTTTTTTACAGTTTAAATTTAAACAATAACAGCAATATTATAGTTTTCAATAATTTCTCAGATATTTCTTGAAACTTACAGATTTTGAATAAAAGATGAGAAAACATTTTTTCCCAAATATATTGTAGCACGAAATCTATTAACAAAATATAAATCGGGAGAAATAAAAGTAAAAAAAAATATATTATCACATAACAAGCTCTAAAAATATTTCCAGCAGCTTAGATTTTTTACTTCCCTATTGGCATGGTAAAAGAAAAATAAAATTTTATCCCGTATATTTCATATTCAGTGGAGCAAATATATGAGTTGATATGTGATTAATTGAAATTTTTCAAACTGCAACTGCAAACACCCAAGCAAAGCGCAGAGTAAATCCTTCAGGAATATTAAAATAATATGTCATTGTTTCGGACGGATCATTCGGATTTTAGATTGCATCTGATAAAAATCAAATCATTGCTTATTACAATTTCCTTTTCCGAATTCGAAGGTAAGTTCTTCCAGCCTTATTCACTTTCATCATTTCGTTTTAATCGTCTGTTAAAGCGAGCAAAGAAGGGTCACTCAATTAAATACTAATGCGAAGCTCATTATTCGAAAATTACGAAGCACGAATGGAATAACAAGAAAAGAAGCAAAATTCGAATTTTTTCTTGAATGACATTGCTTTCTATTAACAGAATTCACAACGGTTCAGCCTATAATGTGCTTTTTTTTTTACTTTTTTTGCTTTCTCCTCCCCCTCACATTTGAAATTGAATGGAGAATGAAAATATACTCCTGGGAAAAAGGGTGGAAATACTAGAATAGGAGGGGGATGACTCATCCGAGTCAGGTTTTACTTCAGTCGTGATAAAAATGCCGTAGGCTACACTTGATTTGTTTGCACAGGAAAAATACGTATTGCCAGCAAATAATGGATTCCTTTTACATCAGGGATGAACTCTTTTTTTTTAAATGTCCATTTGTAAACAATCGTCGGTTTTGTGGTTAGAGTAAGAATCTTATGTATGCCCATCCCCATGTAACATTTAAAGACAAAATGTTAAAGAGCAATAGTATGGTAACTTATGCTTGAATAAAAATAAACTCACACACAAAGAGGTTTCATGAATTTCACTTTTGATTAGAAGTAATGCAATGAGTATTGGCCATGGTTGAGGGCAGTACAAGCAGGTAAAAATTAGGAGAATTGTTTTCTAAATTATATAGCAATAAATTTACATGATTTTTATGTATAAGGGAATTCAATTTCATGCATCTTATTTATTCTAAAGTGAAATTAAGTGAATTAAATGACCATAAAGTATAGGATAGCAGATAACGTTTATTCTTTGCAAATCGCAAAAATGGGCTTCGAAAAGATAAACACCCTGATACAGAAAATTGCTCTATAAATACTTATGTTAGGAACAAGGTGATCCATAAGAAGACTTCTTGTATGCAAATTTTTCATGCATTCAAAGAAAACAAAAGTAGCCTGCAAGTATTCATTAATGAGCATTGCAGAATCGAGGTTCGTTAAACTTCATTCGCTAACAAGTCAAATGTCACTAATGTGGTTAAAATGTGCTCCAAATTGTTGGTGATCCCAATAAATCTGGGGGAGCGTTCTAGAAGAAAATAAAATACTTTGTGCAGATGAGGCGATCGTGCAGAAGATACGGTACAAATAGATCACTCTTCCAAATGTTAATATTCGTTCGAAGAGATAGTCAACCATCTCCTAAATGTTTATCGGAAATTGGGAGAAAGTTACTGATGAGAGGAGTAATATTCACCAAGATTATATCGATAATTTGATACTCAGCATGCCTGGGTGTTGTACGGTTTGTATTGCAGAGTCTGGGAGGCATACTATGCATTAACCTTCACACCAACCGTGCAATATTGGTTTCTGAAAGTAGGTTTCTGTTTTGTAATTTGTTATAGGGAAGGAAAAAAAACACACCATTTTTATTAATGATATCAAACATATAGCATCTTTTTGCTCTTTAGTTTTTGTTTAATAAATAGGCTATACATATTGGTCCCATTTGTTTTGCTTTGGTTCTTTCTTTGCCAGAGTATGCATTATCCTTAATTTATGGAACAAATATCTATATTATTATCTTCCCCATATATCTACATTATTAATTTAATAAATTAACTTTATTAAGATTGTTTAACATACATCTTTTCAATTCAAGGCCAAATGACTAATTTGTAATCCTTTAACAACAGATGTGCGTGTAGCAAAATGGTCTACAGGAAGAGAATAATAAAATTTGATGCAACTTGATCCAATGAATGCTTTGTTGAATTGCGAATGAAATTTTTTCTAGGTCTTCTGGCTTACAATTTGTAGTTAATAAAATGTTCTTGAAACACTAATATTTTTCAAAAAAAAAATGTTCCAATTGAGTAAATCAATCTCTAAAACTGCCTAATTTAATAAAATTTAAATATTACTATTCAATTTTAGACCACTTCATCAACTGTCTCAAAGATGATGATAGCTTTCAGGATTTCTAAAAACTGATTATCCCAGGGTAATGTAAATGTTGTTTGTTCTAATCTATCTTATTCCAAAAATTTTAAACCCGTCATGTTTGATAGTAGAAGACAACAACGTTCTTTTAATTTTTTAGGAGTTGCTGTGTCAATAACATTTTGCGGAATATAATTTCTTAGAACCTAAGAACTGAATGAAATTTAGGTTTCACAATTTTTTATAGTAAATTTATTGTCTAAAACAGAATAAAGTTCTATTATTAATGTCATTTAAATCCTTTTGAAAAAATTGAATTTTATGGTGAATCTAGAAAATTTCTGTAGAACATTTAAAATATTATACAAACTTTGAAAATTATTAAGATTTAAATCTGTACGACTGTGTTTTCATTGCTCATATTTTTTTTTAAATGAATGGTTTTAACAAAAAATGCTTTATATATATATGAATTACAGTTTAATAATTTTCACTTTAATTTAAAGATTAAATTTTACGGGAGCTGACAGAAAATTAGAGAGATACATTGTATGTTATGGATTAATGCCTCTTTTAATAATATCAGTGAATTATATGTTTGTCAAAATTCGAAGCTTAAGATATTTTCATGAAGAAACTGTTAAAGCAACATTACATAAAATATTTAACAGAAAATTTCAATGAGGATTAAGATCGGCAAACCAGATGTTTAAAAAATGGTATTAGATGTTACTAGCCACCTTAGATGTTACTAAAGGTATAAAATACAATTATTTCATTTGAACCATTTGAATAGCACTAAACAGTATATGTCTATTGTTGAAGATTTACAAAATAACCAAAGTGTCCAAATTTGAATGGATATCAGGCATATATTAAACCATGTTTACCATAAAAATGATTCATTGAGTTAATAATATAGATAGAGTAAACGATCATACAAATGTTTTTATTGCATTTATTTTTGAGAAAATATCATATTTTCTATTTATTTAGTTTCATACAGACAATAACTGCAAATTACATTTTCTAGATTTAATTTGCAGCTGTAATAAACTTTAGTTTTAGTCAGAGCTTTTATAAATATGAAGGCAACTCTTTGATGAAAGCTAATTTTTTTCCATGCTCATTCAGATTAAAAGTTTTTTTTTTTTTATTTTTTACGATTATTTCTCAATGATTTAAAGGCGAAAAATATGCTTAAATTATATTTTTAAAAGTTCATTAAATACAGAAATTTAAATTATATTTTAAAACAATAGTATCATTGAAAAAATTACCTTTTGAATTTCAATATCAAGTAAAAATTATTTTTGTGCTGTAAGATTTTTGGAAGTTATACCGGAGAAAAAGAAAATTTTTGCATTTTTAATTATTTAAAATTTTAACTAAAATTTCAGAAAATAGCAACGAAGTAAACTTTTAAGACCTCCAAAGAATAAACGTGACACATTTGATAGCTGTAGATCAAAGGTCTGCCCTGCAAACCGCCAACACACGCACACACACATTGAACTTTATTATAGAGATTAACCGCCTTTGGCGACCAGCCGGTTCTTTAATGTTAATGTCCTCTATAATTTTCAATTATTTTTTATGTAACTTGGTCTCATAATATGTATTTCAGAAAATTTATTTAAACTTCGCATTTTGATAGTCATATTATTCATTTATAGTATTATCTAGACCTTAAGCAGTTCTGCTCATTGTACTAAGCGTCTCTCTAATTGTCTATAATGTCAATGAAATTCAATTTTAATCTAAAGTAGAGATAATGCAACTACTGCTAATGTAAAAACATACTCTGGTGAATCTCAGCAGGTCTTTCAAAAAATTATAATTGAAAGCAAAGTTGTCTGTCATTGAAATCGTATGTGCATACTGAAAAATTTTCATTATTTATAATACCTCAAAGAATTATACAACAAAAATGTCGTGGTTTTAACGAAAAATTCATATTTGAAATTTAATTTTAAAAGGATATTAATGCTTCCAATTGTAATATTTTATTTAATTTTTAGATATATTTAAAATCTTATGAAGCTCAAATTTTCAAAAGTCTCTTGGACCTAAAAAATCATATTTTGTAAAATACTCTTGACTCCAACTATTAAATAAATAGATGATGGCTGCTACTTTCTGCTGTAAAATCTGGCCGATTTGTTGTTTTGAATATTACAATATTAAAACAACGAACATTTTCATAATCTAGGTCAATCAATCTTGTGAAACCCCGGATGCTAATTGGGGTCCCATGTTCTTGAAACGGTCGATGAAGTGATGTAAAATCAGCTCTTTTTTAAAAAAATAGTGATGTTAAAATTTTATTAAGTAAATTTATTTTTCTAATTAATTTAGTTTATCTGAGTGCAACTCTTTTTATTTAAGTTATTAACATTTTAAGAAAAATGTGTTAATTATGATTCACAGAGCAGTGGATATATGTAAAAATTAAAAAGTCGTAACTCATCAGCTTTTTATTTGTATAAAATCTAATTATTTATTTAATTTAGGTCATTTGTTAGTTGATGTGTTTATTGCCATAAGTTTGCTAAGTAAATGTTGGATTTCAATTAGAGTAGATGTACTTATTAAACCATATTTGACTTAAGTAAAACAGATTAATTTAATTAGTAACATAGGTATTGTGAAAGATCATAAAAACAACCGTTTATTGCAATAAATATGCGTAAGAGTAAGACGTTGTATCAATAGAAGTTTAATAATAATAATTTGGTGTTTACATAATATAAACTTTGCACCGTGTTTATTTGGTTTAATAACACATGCTGTAACTGTAAGTAAAATTTTACGATCTTATATAAAGCTCTTAGTTTCACGAGAGAGTTTAGAATTTATGTATATAAATATAAATTCTAAAATAAGCTTAATTTATAAATAATGTTCCACGATTGTCGTAGAATTTCATGCATGCCGGGAGTGTCAAAGATTTATCGTGCATTCTTTACTTTCTCCCGATCAAGAATTTTGAACACTTCTTGAGTCATTAGAATTTCATTGGCCAAGCGGTAACACTACTTCGACCAATCCCCTTCATCTCCACCTCAAGCTAACACCGAGAAGACCGCACCCACTTTCCTACAATTCACTCTTCGTCAAGATGCCATATCAAAGAAAAACAATTAGCAAAAAAATATATAAATTTACCTAAACCGTAATATCAAGAAGAACATTATATTTAGAGAGCTCCAATGCTGCTAAAACTAGAACATAGATGAAATGAACTAAATTAGCAAAAATTTGAAATCAAAAGGAGAAATAATAATAATAATAATACAATGAATCCGGCGTTAGTGCCCTGTATCCTCAGCGAATAACTTTTAAATACTTAATTCAAAAACATTATAGTTGTTTAAAGTATTTAATTGAGAAAAATATGATAAATAAAAAAAATAACTTTCCTTAAATATATTTGAATCCATTGAATGGAATTTGCGCTGTATATTTTAAAATTTTATTGTATATTTTTATGATCTAAGGACCTAGTTTATTTTTGTATAAAAAAAAGAAAAGCTTATTTTTTAGGAGTTATATTTAAAATATTGTTTTTTTAGTAATATTTGAATATTTAAATTAAGATTTCTTGCCACAGTTAAATCAGAGGCTTGTGGTATCACTTTGTGCAAATTTAACTGAACTTATCCAAAACCGATAGAGATAGAGAAATGTCAAAGTTGTAATTGATCTCTTTGCAGAAGTTGTCGATGAACTGACATTATAGTTGCAGGAGAGCAAACATGAAGACTTCTAGAATCGATAGGGTCGTTCCTAAATACATAATTTTTGAGAGGCTTATCAAATCGCAACATCTGTTTGAAATGCCCTTCTTTTACTGCCTTCGAAAAACAATTCACATAGGTTTTCGCAGAAATTTAAAGCGCCAGTTAAAAGAATAAAAGATTGGGATTTAAGAAGTAATTAAAATCTAAATTTAAAAAAGATAACTTAATTCAGTATGTTTCACTAATGAAAGGAAATTTTTCATATTCCATCTACCAAAACAAAAATGTCAAGATATCATGGAATTACTTTTGATCCATAAAGGCATAGCTTTATCCCTTGGATATTATTAAAGAAGATGCCTTGAATTTGAAAACAAAATTATTCGATATTCAACTGCAACATAAATAGTTAACTCAGATTTTCGAACATATTTTATGACAATTTTTCAGAAAAAAATTATTGGTTTTTCTCAAAATGCGTAGCAATGTCAGAGAGCTCTCAAACTAAAAAACAAAGACACTCTTGCAACCCAAATACTTTGTTTGCAACTACCATCATCTAGATGAATCAGTGAGACAACCTAAAAATATCGACACATAAACTTAAGTCTTCACGGGATCAGAAGTCATAAAATTATAATTGCATATCATTCCAATTTGTCAATTACTTTATCTTCACAATTTTTCGTAGTAATGATCACAAGAAGTATTTTGGATATTATGGCATCGAAGGGTGTTCTAATCAAATGCTATATCTGAAAAACAATATGACAAACAAAAGTGATGATTTTTGCCGCTTAAATTTCGTTCCAAGGCGCTAATATAATCAAATAAATACTTAATCAGAATTTATCATATTATTATATTAATCATTCCATTGCCGGCTTGCTGGCACAGAGGTAGCGCGTCTGCCTCGTGTTCTGGAGGTCCCGGGTTCGAGTCCCGGTTCGGGCATGGTTGTTCTTCTGTGTGTGCTATCTGTGAGAAGTGTGAATGTGCCCCCCTGTAAAAAGGGGCTGTGCTAGCGTATGTGTGTGGGATTCATCTTCATTTGAGCTAGAAGTCAGACTTCTGCCCTCGGGTGCTCAGGGGTTCATACCCTCAGAAGCTACTGCACCCCTCTTTCCGCAGTAAAAAGCAGACACGCCATCATCATCATCAATCATTCCATTATGAAGGTAGAAGTAAGGATGTGTTTATCATTTTGTTTGAAGAGTTACGATTAAAATAGATTGAAAATTAACTACAATAAATTGTAAAATTTTGAAACATTGATTATTAAAGGTGGAACCCTGTTGATTCGAAATACTAAGATTGGATGCAGCTATAGAATTCAACGAGGATGTCGATGGTCATTCGTCAGAAGCAATTGCTATTTTGAAAGTTATTGAGAGAAATGAGGGATTATTTCTAGAAAATCCATCTTTGTACTTACTCATACCAAGCTCTCATGGCATTTGAATAAACTGAATATGGTTATTGTAAAGTTAAATGAAACGCCAAAATATAATCAATTATAACACTGCATTGTTTAAAGGTCAATATTGATATAATGGGTAAGGAGCACGCTGAACTAGAAAGGCAAATGAAGGAGAGACAATAGATTTCTATAAAAATATTCCCCTATCATGGACTAAACACTAAACCCAAGAATAAATTAGGCGAAAATGGCAAAATAGATAGTAGATAATACCATCTAATATTTCAATTATTCTTTCTTGTCAGATCTGTGAATTCAAAAAAGTGCCGAGAAGGGATTTATAAAAGTCGCATTACACCACTCCTGATTGTTTTTTGTGCATATCAAAGTTGTTTCATTAGAAAGAATATCCCCAGATTATGATTGATCCTCAGATGAAGAAAACGATGGGTATTACTTTATAGAAGTCAAAAGTACAGAATAATATGGGTGGAAAACATTTCTATACAATTATAAAACTATAGCAATTTTGGAATTGGTTCAGCAGAAGAATTGGAAAAATTAGGATAAGGTTATTGCGTAAAATATATTGAAAATATTTTACTTAATATTACCAAGAGAGTACAATATTCACATTTTAAAGGTATTATGTTTTTCTAAATGCGTTTTGTATATATTTGCTATATCTATTATAATAAAAATGCAGCTCGAAATGCGTTGCTAAGCGCAAAACTGGAGAACGGCTCGACCGATTCGGCTAATTTTTTGTTTAATAGTTTCGTTAAGACACGAGGATGGTTCTTATGGAAAGAAAAAATGAAAAAACTGCGAGGAAAATAGTTAAAACGACACTTTTCTAACTTTCCCGCCAAAAATCTGCATTTCCTTCCCCCACGCCAACTGAGTGAGATAGCAGGAAGTAATAAATTATGATTTGTTTAGAAAGAAATGCGCGAAGTCAGTTGGTTTTCATTCATAGATAACGGGATGTTTAAAAAAGAAACAAAATAGCTGCTTTTATTATTAGTCTGTATGAATATTTAATCTATGCCAGCTCAAAATAAAATTTCGGCACAGAAGGAAAAAAAAGAATAACAAAGTGAAAATAGGGTTTGTAGAAACAAAGTTAGTGAAGAAAAAAAGGATAGAAAAAAAAAGAAAGAAAAGAAGGATGTGTGTGTATCAATATTATTTCCTCTGTGCGCGGCATTTTCCGAGCTTTTTTTAAACTTTCGCATCTCTTAAAAACCAATTGTCTTTATTGTTTAGTGTGTTTACATTTATGAAAATTTGTATCTCATTATTCTATGAAAATGTAGAATTTTAGACCTTTCACTCCACCATTTAAGTAAAATATCAATTCCGGGACAATCATTGCTCGGATACAAAGAGAAAAATGAATAGCACAATGAACAGAACATCTGAAGAAAATAATACTAAATAATACTCTAAATGAATTATGTGATTATCAAAATTTGTTTGGTTTAAAAATATTTTGATTCAAAACCTGTTATGAGACACAGATAAATAAAATATTATATGAAAATTTTAGCGAGCATTAATACTGGCGAACCGACTGGTCGCCAAGGGCGGCTAGTATATATATATATATTTTATTATTATTAATATTCCAAATTATCTTATATTTATAGTATAATCTTTTAATAAAAAAATAATTGTATTACCATTTTATATTTATTTATACTTTCCTTTTTATATATATCTCACACTGTTTCTGTTGTTAATTTATATCTTTATACTACTTTCGTTATTTTGCTTTATTATATCCATTTTCTTAATATTTAAACAATTTTTATTACTTTATTTTTTTACTATTAAAATTTTATGAAATTTGACTTTTAAAATTCGTTAATAATTGTTGATTTTGTTGTTTCTACTTTTAAAATTTTTAATATTTTGTGTAAAATTTAAATTACTTTTATCGATATGAAAAGAAATTATGAGATATGAGAAATATGATTGTTTTTTTAATTAACTTTAGGGCTGCTCTGAATTGATCGGGTTTTTCAAACTTGGATGCAATCAAATTCTATTTTTCTATGCTGTTCATTTCTTGAAGGTGAACGTTCTTCTAATTAAGATGGAAACACTAACTTTCAAAATTTCGAAACATTAATTTTCGCTTTCTTTTAACAGTAAAACAGTTTTGACCTATAAATTAAAATTCTATTTTAATAAATTTTTAAACATTTAATTTAATTGTATTTTTCTACAATATATTGAGCATAAAATAAAAATAAAATTTTATCTTCACGAGGATCTCAAAAAAAAAAAAAAAAAAAATCAGCTTTTAATAATATATTGCCATTATATTTTCAGAAGTTCGGATGAAAAAAATAAGTTAATTACTACCAAAAATAAAACAGAAATATATTATTTTCATCATGTGATTATATGAAATGAAATAAATAGGAAATGTGATATTTTTTAACAATAAATGCAAGTAACAATTTTTCTTGAACGTTTGCAATATCAAAATTATCAATTCAATTAAAAAATTAAAGTAAATAAAAATACAATATGAAAATATATTACAAAAGTGTGACAGTTAAAACTGAAAAAGAATTTTTAGAAAAGCACCAAACGATAATCTTCTGAGAGAGAGATTAATTATGAATTTAAAGATGACGTTATTTCAAAGAAATGAAGAACGAAAAGGAATTGATAATAAGTAGAAGTAAAATATTTTTGCATTCGAGTTTTTTTTTTTAAACAATAAGACATGTTTGGAATTGTTACTTTTACTTATGTGAAGAAGATATTTTGTGCAAATCAAAGAATTCGCTTTCGTGATAGTAATTCATCTCCGTATTTTAATGAATCATGCGAAATAAAAACGCACCGGCTTTCAATGAAGTATACGTAATATTAAGGATGTACTGGTAAAAGCAGGTCAGCTATTTGAAAACGCATCTTTCAATCAACCATACATAATAAATAATCATGCAAAATTTGTAAAAGCAGTTTAAAATATTTTTTACCCGCATATTTCGGATACAACAAGACTTTCTAATCAAAACAATATCATGTTCTCACATAAGAAAAAATAAATCAACTATCATTCCAAATTAAACATATAAAAATGTTATTTTCAGCACATGTCTGCATAAAATGAAACATGATATTTTTGGAAAATAAATGCAATGAAACGTTTTCTATTATATTTTATTATACATATATTACTAATTAAACAGTTTTATTTAAGGGAAATATGGCTTAACATCTACAAGGCATCTTCTGTAATCGGAGCCCAACATCTAATTTGTTAACTTTTTGTAATAGACATGCATCTCTTAACAAATGGTCTAATTAAAATATATAATTAGTAGATTGAGATAAAAAATGCTGATGAATTACGACTTTTAAATTTTTGCATATATCATCTGCTCTGTGAATCATATTTAACAAAATATTCTAGAGACAATAAGTCGTTAAAATAAAAAAAGTGGCACTCCAATCAACTAAATCAATCATCAAATTTGATAGATCTATGAAAATTTCAATATAACTATTCGATAAAAACTGGCGATTTTAGATCACTTTATCAAGATCTCAAAGAAGTCAATCAGGGTTTCTACACAATAATTGTCTTAGATTATGAAAATGATGATTGTTCTAAACTTGCAATGTTCAGAACTGAATAAATCAGCCAGATTTTATCGCAGAAGATAGAAACATTTATTTATTTATTTAGAAGTTGAAATATTAAGAATGTTTTACCGAACGGGAATCTATAAGACCAAAAGAATTTAAACCATAATTTTTTGAAATATATTTATAAAGCAAAATCAATGTTATTTTTGAGAGAATTTATATACATCTAAAAATAAAATTTAAATCTGAATGTTTCATTTAATGGGTTAAATGTTTGTTGAATACGTCCTTGAGATAATATAAATTATGAAAAAATTATAATGTTTCAATTTTTGTAGTGAACAAAAAATTTCATTGTCGGACTACTCTGCTTTCAGCTCTTAGGTTTTTAAAAAAGACATGCTTGAATTGAGTAAAGAGGTCTTTATGTTAATTGAAGTTTCATCATTTCCACTTTAATTTAAAAGTGAATTTAACGTGCACTGATAGAAAATCATAGAGAGATGCGGAGTTCAAATATCAGGACTGCTTAACACCAACATAATAGTATAAGTGAATTATATGACTATCATAATTTGAAGCTTAAAAATATTTTGCTAAGACCTTTTCAGGATGAGGGGCCAAAATATGGAAAGAGATCATGGCGAGGGCCAAAAAAGCACATGAATGCTAAAAAATATTAAAAACGCGAAAACATTGGAGTTTTTTTATGGCAATATGCATGAATTACAATTATTACTTTACTTATTTTATTCATGCACACATTATGCAATAAATAAATGAATAAAACACAAACATTATAGCTACAATTACCTAAAATTAAAAAAAAAACATTCCTGCTAAAAAAGGTGCAAACTTGAAATAGAATGACAGAGAAAAACTTTTTGTTAATTATACAGAGAACGCAATTTAAATTTGAAAAAAAAATTAATAATCGAAATTAGTAAAAATAATGAATTTATTTAAAGTTTTTGATTTTATGTTGGGCTTAATATTAGTTGTAGCAATGCGTAGAACAGCAGAAAGGTTCTCATCTCATTCTTAATTTTGATTTGTTTAAATTCATTAGTGAGAAAATTTGCTCACAAATGTAAGTGCTTTTAAGAAAGTTGCACATGCAGGTGCATTTTTCTTTAAGCATAAAAATTCCTATAGCAAATCTTTATAAAATTTTAATATCGGTTTAGCTTTGAACTGATTTTTGAAAAAAATCAGACTTCTGTAAATCAATTTAGGCTAACTGCATACTCTCATCCACTAGACTAACATCAACAGAAAATGGAGAAGAAATTCATCAAATTTCGTTTGGCACTTTTCAAAATCTGAAAAACGATCATAAAATGCTTTATGAAAGATTTGAATTTAATCCTCATACTAGATTTTCTTGTGTGGAAGTTTTTCATGTCCTTGAGCTTTTCCTATACGAAAACTCGTACTCGCCGTTAGCCATGAAGGGAACAAACTGAAAAGCTTCGTAATAAAAAGTAAATAAACTTAAAGAACAACTGTTAATTATTTATTCTGATGTAGAATCGTTTTCTTTTCAGATTTTTATCCTTTTTCATTTGAAAAAAGTCTCATTTCATTTTAAATTAGTCACATTTTATTAACAACATTCGCGAGCCAACTACGAAGGCTATGCGGGCCAATTTTGCCCCGCGGAGAATAGGTTGTGCACCCCTGATCTAGATGGTAGAATAAACAGAACAGTAGAAAAATATTCTTTTGACAAGGACTTAAAGTTCTGCCTTGTAACTCTTGCTAATATTACAAAATTGTTATAAAATTATTTTAAAGCACTGATTAATAAAATTTTATTTGAAATTTTTTTAAATAATACTAAATATAATTGAAAAATAATTCAATAATAATTGATAAATAATTCAATAATAATTGATAAATAATTCAATAATAATTGAAAAATAATTCAATAATAATTGAAAAATAATTCAATAATAATTGAAAAATAATTTTTAATAAAATAGAATTGAAAAAACTGAGCAAGTGTAAACTTGAAGAAATAAAACGCTTTTAGGTAATATGGATACTTTTTCATGTATTGGCTACTCTTTCTTACTTTTTTTGCATATATTAATCTTTCTACTTACCATCAATGGTTAAAATTGTATTTAAGTTGCAGTGTGAAAGAGAATATTTTGTGTATTTTAAATACTGTTGAATTGAAATAATTTATTTGATTTGTTATATATGTGAATAATAGCATTTTCTTAATAAGCTATTTATATATACTTAAATATTTTTTTTATTGTACATTGAATAACCTCTTTACAATGTTGAAATATTTCAAAGAAATTTTTAAAACGCACATGTCTACTGCTAAATAATTTTATCTAAATATCTTAAAGATGATGATGAAACTAAAAGCAAACGCATTTCCTTAATA
>JAOUZG010041477.1:4385372-4402175 GCA_026289955.1 Argiope argentata | reverse complement strand
CTCTCTCTCTCTCTCTATATATATATATATATATATATATATAGTTTGTCTCCAAATTTAAATGAAATGGCCGAATGTAGTCCGAGCGGCAGCAACGGCGTTTGCAAAAGTAACGTTTCGATGAACGTTGCATCAAATCAAGGGAAATGTATTTTAAAAAATCAATAAATGGGCGAGAAAAAATTTAATTAAAAATAAGGAAAATAGGCAAAAGGAATAAATACAGCAAGAAAAATTTCAAGGAAAATTAACAGGAAAGATTGAATTACAGTAACATAAAAATATAACGGCAATGTAAACCTAAACAAAGCGCTACCGAAAAATTACCAAACTCCCAAAGTACCAAATGGTTGTATATCAAAGCTTAGCCCACGCAACTAACCAAAAAATAATTTATTTACAGTGTGTACCTGAAACAAAACGAAACAGCTCACCAATTATTCAGCCTCGTTTTGCTGATTCGTCTTTCCAGTACAAAATCAAGAACACACTGCACATGCCAACTCAACGCCAATTGGGGTAATGTAAATGCGTGAATTTTCTGCGCCATTTGGGGTTACGCAATATAGATTGAACATATTTTATTTCCTTTTATTGTGTTTAATTTTGGTATTTTTATATAAACCGGGCGAAAGAAAGAAATCGCCAAAGATGTAGAATTCTCTCAAATCTCTGACTGCGATTTTAAAGAGAAAAATCGTCAAATAATGTAGAATCCTGCTAAATTTCTTTGACGATATTTTGCTTGCGTCCGGTTAACAGAAAAGTAATCAAAATTCTTTAATTCAAAATTACTTCTGAATGAATCCGAAGGATAGATTAATTAACAATGTTTAATTTTAAATGCATCAAACGTTAAGAAAATAAACAGAATCGTTGGAAATAACTTTAACTCTAATTTCATTAGAGTGGAGGGGAACCTAGAAATTTTACTTATTTGGCTATGGAGAAATAAAGGTTTTTGTCAGGAAAGTTCGTTTTTAACACTAAACCTACCGGCGATTCATCTATCCATTGGAATTGCCATTGGAAACGGGTCATTTGACCGGCTCGTGGTAACTTTAGTGTTAATTAATAAAAAATTAGCCGCTCAATTAACCGGAATAAATTGTAAACTATGCTCTATTCTAGACTATAATATATCTCTGTGCTAAATTTCATTCAATTTCGTTCAGCCGTTCTAGCGTGATTGATTAACATCATCCACCTATCCAAATTTTCACATTTATAATAGTAGTACAGATTAAATTTAGTATTTAGTTTTGCTTTCTAAAGCATACAAAGTGCGCGAATATTCATCTTTTTTATTTAACCAATAAGTGTATTTCTAAAAAATTATGTAGTCTAAATTTTAAACAATTCTTTTGTCCTTAGGAATCATATTCACGGAAAAATTCTTGAATCACCATGTTTTAAGTCAAATTTTTTTTTTTTTAAAAAACATCTTTCGATCTTTTGTTACCAAGTCTTAACGAGTCTAAAATTTTGAAAACTGTAATATTAGAACAACAAACTATATCATAATTTTAAGTTTCTCAACCTTTTAGAAACTCTGCAAATTTGGAGCATTTTCTTTGAAGTTGCCAGTGGATGTTGATACATAAATACACGTTATTCTTCATTATAAATAAAGAGGATAAACTGTTAGAAATGGATTGTGTGAATTGTAAATAAAAGTTACTATAAAACGAAAAAAAAATCCTTTTTGATATGATATGGGAAATTAATGGTTGTGGAGAAATCTGTAGAGAACCTTAGATTAAAAAATTAAAAATGACCGCATTTGAATTATTCAATTAAAAATAAATAGGATATAGAGAATTTCAAATATTTTTATTGGGAAATGTTTATTTGAAAAAACATTTCTTGTTTTCTAGTAAATATGAATTTCAAGGAAGATAATATTTATAAAAATATGGGCAGTTTAAGACTCTTTGACAGAGCACATAAAATAGTTCGGGAACCCTTTTAACTTCTCAGCTTATAATGAGAAATTGTCTTTGTGAAGTAAAAGAAGATGCATTCGTGAGTTTCTATTTTATGTTCAGTAATTTTTAGATCTTGAACTCAAGAAAATTTCAGTAATAAATATCAATTCTTGTACAAATTCACAGTATTTTATAATATGTATTTTAAACTTTCTTTATATATTCAAATCTCTATCTAAATTATTAAGATTGATTTTTAGGTTTTGAACTCAAGAAAATTTCAATAATAAATATCAAATCTTGTACTAATTCCCAGTATTCTATAATATGTATTTTAAACCTTCTTTGTCAATTTAAATATCTATCTAAATCATTAAGACTGATTTTTCAATTGGAAACAAAATAAATAATCTCCTTTAAAGTAAAAAGTTTTTCTAATGTCCTACATCTTTGATCCACTTATTTCAATGAAATTGGATTTTCCCACCTTCTAATATATTTCTTATATATTGGTTGCCAATCTAAATCAATCGAACAACCAAGAAACTTTTAAATTTTTGTGGGCAGCAGAGTGTTTTTTAAAGTAGGTTTATTTCAATTATATTCCTTAAAAGAGAACAAAGACATCACTAGTTTCCTTCATGCCCTTTCGCATCGCTTTTTTTCTATCATTTTCCTTTGATCAATAATGTCCTTTTAGCAATGAATCATTTCCAAACTATTACAAGATGAATGCTATTTATTCTTTCTCAAGTTGGAGACTTCAGTTCTTTCCTAAGTGAAAATAGTTGCTTGTAACCATAGGTACTTTCAAACATGGAAATGGTTTGAGAGAGATTATCAGTAAGAAGGAATAATTTGAGAAAGATCAAAGAAAGATACCAGAAAGCGAATGTTTTGAAATCTTTGTGTCAAATCAAACATTTCATTCTCCATCAAAGCTCATCAGCATTGGTATCGGTTACCTCAAATGGTGCTTCGGTGTAATTAACCGGCAATCGATTATTGGCGATTTAGCTCGTAAGGTTTATGAAAACCGAATAGAACAAATTGTAAGTTACGTAAGGTTTCAATCGAAATCCTTATTCTGGAGAGTTTTAAAGATTTCGATATATTTATATTAATTTATATCCATCGAATTTTTTGAATTCTTCTTTTATGTAAAAAATTTTTGGTAATTTATATAATAAAGCGTTATTACTCAAAACTTTTCTACATATTTCACCTGAAAGTTTAATTTTTATTTAATTGGACATTAATTTATTTTTGAAGGAAGATTTCGGTTTTTAAACTTTAATTTTGGATTTCATTTTTGAACAATTGGAAGTGAAATTATTCAAAGCAATATGAATATTGAACTTACGAAGTAATAAGATAATGTTTCTGGAGAGAATTATAGAGCCTCTCTCCTTTCTCCCGCCTCTGAATTACATTCTAAGTGGGTTCGCTTTCCCCCATTTTCACCTCCCACAGGTTATAGTCTGAAAATAGGAGCATAATCCCTTTTATTTGCTATTTAAGCAGAGGATTTTTTCCTTTCCCCTTTTTTAGACAGTGAGAATCGTGCTTTCCCCACCTGAAATCCCCCGCCAACAGCTGGGATTCGATTTCCCCCCTCCCCTCTTATCTCACCGAATAACCACCCCCTTTTTACCCTATTATGACCCTCTCCTATCCCTTTTCTTTAACACTCTAATTGTTTTTTTTATCTGCTTTTGCCATTGAGTAACCCCAGGGACATTTGAAGCGAGCACAGTTTTCTCTCTTCATTCCCCATTCATTCAATACAACATTCCCCACTGTCCTTTCTTTTCATCATGCAGACACTAGTAGAACTATTTTTGCATGCTTATTTGTTATCGGATTGAGGAACTGCTGGTAGTACGTTATAGAACCTTTCCCTCTCTTTCTTCTCTTTTTATAAATATCAATAACAAATACAGATGTTTTTATGAGACGCTTTTTGAGCAATTTTTTAGCATCAAGCTGCATATTATCCACTTAATCATTCTGTTTTATAGGGTGTTAAAAGATTTGTAAAAAAAAAGCAGCTAAAACGAGTTTACTTTCTTACCTCAACTCTCATTTTTAATGGTCTGAATTCTTTGAACTCCTGACCACTGGTCACACTAAGCTTTTTTTTAAGGTTTGTCTTCGTAAAATGTATGTGCTCAAAATAGGTACGTCTTTACAGGGTTATGCTGTGAAAGATGAATGGTTAAAAATTTGAGTCAGTGGATGAAAGTAGTCCATCTATAATTGCAGTTGTGCCACCCTTCCGAACACAGCGTTCTGACAGCGAAATGATGAGTACAAAGAGTCTGTTATTAGTCTTTTTGAGGTGTTCCATTTGTGATATAATCTCTAACGATTTTATTTTTAAATGGAAAAACTCCATTCCAACATTGAAATGTGAAAAAAATCAGAAATTTATTATAAGAAATTGTTGTGATTAAGACCCTGTTGCAATAATTTAGCTCTCGCTCGTGATAGAAAAACGAGAAAAACAATAAAAAATATTCAGAAGAAACGAATATTTCGAAGAGCCTGTTTCTATAATTTCTTGATATCGCTTGTAACATCAGAGAGAGAAGACCATCTTAGTAGTTATATTTTTCAATGAATCTCCCGAGGCAACAGTGGGAGAAAATAATGTCATATTTATAATATAAAATGAAGATGGTCAATAGAAATATAAAATGTTACCATTTTTTAATAAAGTAGTATTTTCCTCCTAACTAGTCCTGCGCTCGAATGTGACAGATATGTGGAAGTGGTTAACGCATGAAGGATGAGAAACGCATGAAGATACAATCATTAATTGTGTTGACTAATCAATGTTTGCCTGTAAGTCGTTAAGTGCAAGGCTCTTCAGTGTGTCTATAGAACTTTCTCCGGAAAGTTTCTATCAATTATATGAAACTAACCGAAGAAAATTCTGTAGACTTAAATATCCCACTACTAAAAATGACATAGGAAATTTTTTTAAAGTATACGGCATAATATATTTATTGCTTGAAGCGTTTACCTTTTGCCTTATAACAAAGCTGAAGGAGTAAATTGGATGACATATAAATATGCACAGTAAATAATAATGCACATTCCATTCTGTCACAGTACCATATCTTCCTTTTTATTTTCTATTTGTTGCTCCACTTTTTCCCTTAACTGTGCCTATTTCTGTTTCTCCTCCTCCACCTTGTCAGCCTCCTGCCGTCCTATCTTTTGCAATTCACTGTCATTCGCTTATTCCGCTCTCTGTCAATTCTACGGGACCGTTGGTAGTTCCGATTCATCTCTCCCACTTAACTAATGCCAAACAAGTGCTGAAAGCATGTAAATGAGCCGTGTCATTAAGGTCTTGGTCTGTTTACTGTAAGTCAATATGTAGATTTATGTCTTCCTGTAGCTTTCATTGATATTATCTCAATATTTGACCGAAGACACATTTGAATTATCTCAAGCCGTTTGCAAATTATGTTACTTTCTTGTGATCTTCGCTTTCTGCATCTATCATAGAAAAAAAAATCGAAATTCAAGCCTAAAGCTTCAAGACGACCCTATTCTATTTAAAATATATTCGAAATGGTATGGTCTACTACTTTTTTACGAGTTTAAGATTTGAATTCTGATACTTTTTGTTTCCAAAATCAAACTATTAAATAATTATTAGCTGATATATTCTATATCTGTTTCAATTTTATTGGAATAAGCTTTCAATACTAACGTTCTGTTGAACCTAATTATATGTAGAGGGAGGTCAGTTGTTTTTTCAATCAGATCTGTCATTTTCCGAAACGTATGAAAACAGTGTTTATAGAGGTTTTAGATTCAAGGTTGAAAAATTGAATGATTAACAGGATAAAAACTGTATGACTTTGGCTTTAAAAAAGATAATCCAGTGCTACGAATCTCTCTCTGAAGTGGTCGGATATGTTTATGATTGTTGCTTTTTTTCTTCTTCTTTATAATGGTGTTAAACGCTTTATCATCTGATATTATATACGATAAATAAATGAAGACATATGTCTATACGGAAAATTATATCATTGATTCAGGCTTCTCAAGTGAGCACTGAAACGATATATAAGGTGCTGTGAATATAAATGTGTTCATAACATATGGTTTTATTTGATTTTTTTGCTTTGATAAAATTTTCTATTTTAATTATACATTTTTCTTTAAATTTTGCATCTTTTGAAAGAAACAAGCATTTTTTCGTTTCTGAAAGTGTTGACCAAATTCTTATCAACTCCTTTCCCGAGAAATTTACAGTTCAATTTCCGCCAACATATGGTTACATATTCCTGCATAACACACCAGGTGGAGATGGCGCGTTTCTTAGATCGCAGCGTCATGAGGAACATCACCTCATCTAACTAAGAAATTTTCAACTGTCTCTGTGAAGTCGTCATTTAAAAGAAATACCACAAATGCTGTTTAATTAAAAGTTTAAAGAATATTGGTGTGATGATTAGGAAAGATAATAAAATGTGTATACATGAAAAAGAATTTAAAAAAAAGAAAGAAGAAGTGAGAATGAGAAGAAAGCAGATTGTTAATTGAGAAAGATGAAGGAAATAAAAAAGAAAACGAACTAACCACTGATTGGACACTTCGTAGGGCCTTTGACTATGTTCACTATGTACTACCGTGGCCGTCGAGAGATAAGGCGTGGCCGTCGAGAGATAAGGCCGCAGCGAAGAAATTTTTAATAGCTCTGACGTCATATCCGGTAGTTCTACCCCCATGCTTCCTTCTTCTGACTCATGCTTCGTTCATTTCGTTCTTTTCCCGCCTTGAGTGAGTGTGGAAATTTATCAACTTTGTTTTGCGTATTTCTCATCACTAGTTTTGTGGATTATTAAAATGCCATTCACTTGTTGTGTACCCAACTGTAAAGGAAATTATAAAACTGGACCCAAAGTTTCAGTTTTTAATTTCCCGAAAGATGGGGAACTTCGAAAACGTTGGATTGCCGCCATTCACCGAAAGGATTTTGAACCCAACAAAAACAGCAAGGTATGTTAACTATTTCGTCAATTTTATTAATATATTTTTAAATATTTGTTTCATAATATAATGTAAAAATAGGGTTATCTTCTTATTTCCTTTAAAAATAAGATATAGGTTTTACATTTTAACAGAATCTAGTGCTAATGAGATTTCCTTTGGGAATTATTGTTACTGTTTGATAATTGTATTTTTAATATTATTGTATTTTTATTTTATATAATATATATGTGTGTACATTTATCAAGTTTGAAATGCTAACATTTCGTAAATGAGCTAATGTATGTTTTGAATATGTTTAGAATTAGGGTTAATTTACAAAAATGTGTCGAGTTCACTATTGATCGAAATTAACAACTTTTTTTTTCATTGGAACAATAATATTCAGATTTCCTTTCCCCTTGTATGGATAATTGAAAATTGATATCTAAAGTATTACAATTTTATTTACTACATTTAAGAGTTTCAAAAGTTCCCAATTATTTTACAAGAGTCACTTCTGTCTTGGCATATCTTAATTTAATAAATGTAATTTGCAGTTATGTCAGATTAAAAAGTAATTTATTTCTTTACTATTGTTTTATTATTTTTTATTGTAATCTATATCGCTAATTTCTATTCATTTCACCTGCTAAGTAAAACAAAAGTAAACAATGAATAGTTTTAATTTGCAGTTAGGTTTTTGTTATTATAACTTCTGATGATTAATTTTGTATTTAAAAGGATAAAGTTCATGATAACTAATATAAAAATTATTATATATTACAGGTTTGTGAGCTGCATTTTGTAGATGATGATTTTGTGAAAGAAGCTCATGGGTTTGATATAAAAACAGGTAAAATGCTTACTGCACCATTGGATATAAAAAAATTAAAGAAGGATGCCATTCCTACAATTTTTTATGGATATCCAAATTATTATCAAGCTCCAAAGTTCCAGAGAGATTGTCCAGCAGTAAAAAGAGAGGAAAGAGAGCAATCTGCTCTTATTCAAGCTATTGAGGATAGTGTTAAAGAAAAAGAAAGGTATGAAAAATCCAGGTCATTTGGCTCTTTGGAAGAACTTGATTTGAAGGTAAGTAATTTAGAGTTATCTAGTTTGTGGACTATAATTAGAAAGAATTCATATTTACTTTTTGTTAGACTAATTGATTCTCCTTGTCCTCAAATAAAATATTCTGTATTAATAAATGAAACATTGGAGGTAAATGTGTTTTTCAAGAATATTAAACGATTGAAAGTTGGATTGTATTCTTTCCCTCTTCAGTGTTATAACATTAATTTACTTTCTGATATTCTTTCAACTTGTGTTAAACTGTTTGAAGAAGAACCAAAAGATGATGTTCTGAATTGTGTTAAAGATATACTTCAGATCATGATACATAGTGAAGAGGATCCATTTTTACAATTCGTAAGTGAGCAGTTATGTTTAAAAGAAATGCGAAAGTTGACATATTCTCCAGAGATGTTGGTCTTTTGTACACTTTTGTATGGTTTGGCACCTAATGCATATCAGTTTATCAGAAGAAGTAGTAAACTTATTTTGCCCCACCCCACAACTATTCAAAATCTATGCTCATCACCTGGCATTAACCCTCAGTTAGAGCAAAATGAAAAATACTTCTTAAATTATTTGAATCAGAGGGTTACATATTTATCTGATTTGGATAAAAGAGTTATATTGCAATTTGATGAGATCTATATAAAACCATATGCTGATTATAAATCAGGAAATATTGTTGGTCTCTCAAATAATAATGGTGAGTTGGCTACTTCAGCACATGTGTTTATGATTTCAAGTATCACCTCTTCTTACAAAGACGTTGTACATGTGTGGCCAGTTAAAAGCATAAAATATGTTGATTTGCATTGCATGATAAGGAAAATAATCAATAAATTAGAAAACATTGGTTTTTTTGTGTTTGCAGTTGTTAGTGATAACAATTCCATTAACAGAAGTGCAATGTCTCAATTTGATACTCAGGTCGATTCAAAAAAGAAAAAACAATTTCGAATGGTTTATCTTCATCCAGAGGATAAAAAAAGGCCTTTGTTCTATATGATTGATTCAGTGCATTTACTTAAAAGTGTACGAAACAATTGGTTGAACCAAAAAAATGATGGTAATTCTTTTTATTTCCCAAATTTCGAAGGACATGATAGGAAAAGTTTTCAGCAAACTTCTTTTGCATCGCTTAGAAAATTGCATAATGTTGATTCTAATAACTTAGTTAAGCATAACTGTAAATTAACATTAAAGGCTTTATCTCCTTCAAGTCTTGAGAGACAAAATGTCAATCTTGCTTTGCAGGTTTTTAATGATCACACTGTTGGGGCATTGCAGGAAGTTGGCAATAAATATGGAATTCTACATTTTGCTGATACAGCCGAGTTCATTAAAATAATTTTGACCTGGTGGAAGATTATGAATGTAAAATCCCCTAGTGTGGGTTTAAGGGAAAATGATAAATTTAAACAGCCACTATCATACATGGCTAGTGATGAAAAAGTTCAATTTCTTGACAAATTTTTAAATTGGTTGAATAAATGGGAAGACATGGGCTGTACAACTGGTGGGTTGTCGAATGAAACACATGCTGCCTTGAAAGTAACTACAAATGCTATTACAGAAATAGCTATTTACTGTAAAGAAGAGTTTGGAATAGATTTTATTTTACCAGGAAAATTTCAAACAGATAATTTAGAAAGTAGGTTTGGTTTGTATCGACAAATGTCAGGTGGCAATTATCATGTATCTATAAGGCAGTTGTTTGAATCAGAAAAAAAGATTAGGCTACGTTCTTTGTTAAAATTAGGTGTATCTTCCAAAACTTTTGGTCAGGTTTTAATTACAAATAATGATTTGCAAGATTTTGGTGATGTGGATGAAGAAAGTGTAGTTTTTACATTTTGGCCAAATATTCAAATCAGTGATGAGGATATAGAAGAAGTTAGAGAGGTTTTGGGTCCGTTAACCTACATAGCAGGATATTGTGTGTTTATTGCTGTTAAGAAATTAAAATGTGATATCTGCAAAAGTAATTTAACAGTAGATAAGACAATTGAAATTGATGAAAGTTATGGGCTTATTTTTAAATTAGACAGGGGCCAGCTTCTTTGTCCTTCCCCAAATGTAGTTAATGCTATTGTACACAATTATATTATTATTAAAAAACTTTGTTTTAATTTTGAAGATGATTTTATTGCATCTGAAAATCCAAGAAAGATTGCTTTGGGACTATCTGAAAATTATTTAAATTCGGAAAATTTATTTGAGCATTATTGTGATAATAAACATAGTGAAGAAAAAATTCTCAAAATGTTACTGTGGTCATCCACAAATATATTTTTAAATAATTATTGTAAAGAAAAAAATCAAAGTAGGAAACAAACTGCGAAACAAAAAAATCGTAAGCTTCAAACTCTTAAGTAATTTTCTCTATTATAAATAGTATCTTAATTTTTTTTAATTTTGTTTATTTAGTTAAAATTTTAAAGTTACAATAAGAGAATTTCTTTCAAGCAAAATTTAATATTCCTGACAGAGTAAACTATTTTTTTTTTAATTCTTTACACTAACATTTCATATGATAAAGACATGTCTATTTTGTGAGAAATTACTGTATAGCTTTTATGTAAATTTTTCTTTTATTTAGGAGATACTTTAAAATACATTCTATTTTGCATTTTATATGCTGCTGAAAGAAATGTTGTCCCAATGGTCTGGCTTAAGTGATAGACCAGGCATAACTGGCTTTCACTTGAGCTCTAGTCTTTTAGGACATTATCATTTCAATTTTCATCAAATACTGAGCAGAAATTTCTAGCTTTATGAAAGGTTAGTGAATTTTTATTCTCTTATATTATATAGATTTTGTGAAATGTGAAAACAATTTATCAAAGATTATATTTGCAATAAATCTTTGTGTATTATTAATGAACTTCCTTTTTTTTTGTTGAGAAATTTAAGTAAATTATTTAATTTATTTTTATATTTTAAAGAGGTTAGTAAAAAAGGCTATATCAACTGATTGTCACTGTAGACCTTGTGTTGGTGAGGAAAAAAAGAATTTTGACATTAGAAATGTTGGCTATAGTAAAATCAATCTGAAAATCAAAAATTGTGCACTGATGTTTTGAAGTTAGAAATTGTACAGTAAATTTTGTGCCTATGCATCATATCAGGCATAACATTTGAAATGGAGAGAGATAGTTTGCATGGATGTCATGATCTTACAATTTGTAAATTAACATCTGAGGGAGTAATGTAAACAAACACTACTTTTCTTTTAAGATATTGGTCTTTTATTTGATTTTGATTCTTAATCACCAATAGTTTAAATATGTTTATTATATTTGTAAATATACTCTCAGGAAATATACACTTTAAATCAAATAATATTTTAATAATAAAACGGAGAAATATATATAATTTTTAGTTGTTAAACTAAGTAATTGATACAGGATAAATTTTATCTTTCCTGTTCAAGAAAACCGACAAAAAAAATTTAATGCATTGAAAAATTTGCAATTTATATTCTAAAGAGGTACTTTTATCTTAACTTTTTGCTTTAAAAGATTAAAAATATTCCTTTTTCTTTAAACCATTGGAATATTAAAGATAGATCCATGTTTGGTAAAGTTACATTATCTTTTATTTATTTTTAGTCAACATTTTTAACATCAACAAAAAGGAAATAGGATTTTAGAATACCTCCTTTGAATTTAAAGTGAAATTCCCAACAAATATTGAAAATAAAAGGAAATGAATCCCCATATAAAAGGGAGACAACACAATTTGTGCAAGAGTTCGCTATTCCCGAATCGGTAGACTCGCCCTAGCGACGATGACGTCACGAAGCAGCACTGAGGCCTTATCTCTCGACGGCCACGGTACTACCCCCCTCCCCTTGCGAGCTATCATGCATGGTTGAAACTGAATCCTCATTCTGCCCGACGATGAACGAAACATCATCTTGAATGGAGCAGAACCGGGGCTTCCTAGGAGAGCCACACATTCGCTAAAACATTTACTGCTCTCTTCGTTCTTGGAGGCCCCGCCCCCTCGTGGTGTGAATTGAATAGAAATCAATACTCCTTTGGAAAGATTTCTCTGGTGAGATGAGAGGGGGCTTTAACTCCATAAGCCAACGCATGTGCTGCCTGCGGTTCTTTAACCAGTGAAAATGCATTAGAGATACCGATTCTCTAAGCTGTTATGATAATTATGAGTATTATATAATAATATAAAAATTATGTATTACGCCATTTACTTTCGGAGATGATAAGTCAAATATGTTGTTGCTGATGATCTCCTTGGTCTAGACCCCTAGACCAAGTCCAAAAGATCGTGCAGCACCAAAAGGTGAAAAACACACTTGCTCTCATCCGAGAGTTGCCTCATAGAGGCACCGATACAAGAAATAATGTGAGAGGGAGAGGCAATAGCAAGTAGAAAAGGTCCTATTAGGATCGTCGAAGACCAGATTTCTAATGTGGCTAGACCTTAGCCTAGCTAAGGCAGATTGGGCAAGTCTTGATCAGGCGTTCTGCAAAGATAAATCTGAAACATAATATGGAATGAATCTCTGAGACTTTTAAAACCGATGATGGAGGAGTAGAGAGTTTACTACCTTCCATGGCAAGTCGATCTGTGACATCATTGCCATGGATAACAACATGAGAGGGAATCCATTGCAAGCACACATAAACTACCTGGGACAACTTAGCCAATTTGGCAACAATATCTTGTCCCAATTTATCATAAATGCATGGCCAATCCCTCAAGTATTGAATGGATCTTCTGCTATCAGTAAAGATCCGAACATCACTGACACCAGAGTCCAGGGCTAGGCCCAGTGCTTCATTTATAGCATTGAGTTCCGAGCGGAAAACTGAACTAAAGTCAGGGTTTCTAAATCTATATTCAAAGGATTTGTATTTATTTTTCACAAAAACGCCAAAACCCCTTCTTCCCGAATCCGATGACTTCCATCGGTGTATATAATAATAGGCCCCGGTTGTATATTGTCAATGACTTCAAGTACCAGTTGACGCAACAGTTCAGGGTGCCCATTTTGTTTGTTAAAAATCAAGTTCAAATATTCGTCAAAAGCCACGTTACTAAGAGATGTAGTAGGTCAAAAGATTAAAAGTGGTACTGGGCCACTTATTCATAAAACTTATTCATCTCCACTTATTCATAAAACCTACCCTCTTCAATCTCTTATAATCCGTCCAATTTAATGAGAAGTTAGATTGTTATAATACACAAGGCTCTTTAGTTTAGCAGTATACTTTGAAATATTTGCTTCCCTTCTCAGAAACAAGGGCTGGGGGTCAACCTCATAAAGAACTATATGATTTGGACAGGAATGCCTAAGTCCAGTGATGGTTCTGGCTGCACTTAGTTGGACAAGCTCCAACTCTTAAAAGTTTGTAGCAGAAGCAGTCAGAAAAATCTGGAAGCCATATTCAAGTACGAGGAAGCCATATTCGAAGAAGAGTGATTTAAATGATTCTGACAGTTTTGGCATCGGCACCCCAATCCCTGTCAAAAATATATTTTAAGAGCTATAGTCTCAGTCTTCCTTTTTTAGAGAGGCTGTTTATGTGTTAACCACAATTAATCTCTGTCTCCAGAACAAAACCTAAATAAGTGGGAGTCTTTGTGGATTTCAACAATTTTCCTCTTTAAATATATCATTGGTTTAAAATTAAATAGGTGTCTATTAGTGGTGAAAAGACAACTTTGTGATTTAGTTGTATTAAATATCAACTTGTGCTTCACCGCGAAGCACTGAATCCTTCCCAGAGCCTCATTGAGTGAATTTTCCAGTCTAACAATATCCGTATCATGATTCCACGTCACAACGTCATCCGCAAAGACGCTCACCACGTCCTTTATTCTTATCTTCAAGCAATGGTGCAACTGTTTATGGGTAAGATTGTCAAAATACTAGTGATCCGGTACGAGAAGTTACGGTTGCAAAGACACTGCTGCCGTCCTGAACACGTCGCACGCAAAATATTCACCATAAGGCCCACACTATTCAGCTACTTGATTGCTTCGAAGAATTAAATTTAATATCCTGCGATCATTCACCCAGCATTTGCTTTTAATTTTTCTAAAAGGGTTTCTGCTGATTAAACTGAACAATAATTTTCTAAAGATATTTGCTCACGTACACTAATAAGTCCATAATAAAAAAATGAGATGTATTCTACATTTAAAGGCGAGAATTGTTACTTATTGCGGTATGTGTTTGAAAATCGAGCGTTAATTGATTCCTTCTAAAGTAGAAAATAAAACTTACATGTATACATAAAGCAAAGTATGTATTCATATGAAAAATAATTCAAGAATTTGCAGATCATTGTCCTATAACACGATCAAATAAGACCCATTAATATTATGCTTCTCTTGATTTTTATTGATTCTACAATAAAAGTCATATTCAACAAAGTATTCAGAAGAAATGACATTGGTTCATTCATCTCAAAATTGTATCGCTCATGATGAAGAGTTGCAATGCATCTCTCTCTGTTGTACCGTCTCATTGCACACGCTCCAATTTTTCTTAGTGAGGGGAGGGGAGATTAATAATTGAGGAAGGATTTTTTTTCATTTTATATATATATATATATATATATATATACAGAGAGAGAGAGAGAGAGCATAAAATCTGATTATTACTTGAGAAAATGAATATATATATTTATATAAATAAATTGCTTTTACTGAAAATATATTTCAAATAATTACTAATAATTTCATTTGATTTTGTTCTGTTTCAAATACTGAAAACCGAAAAAATCATTTCACAAATATTTATTACTATAATCAATATAAAGATTGTATTTTTATTCACTATACTGAATGCAATATCACTTTCCTTATGTTATGCAAATATATTTTTTATAATTCTTAAAGGCATTTAATAAATGTTTATCATGCATTAAAATAGTTCTCTTTCCCAAGTAATAAAAAAAAACTCGAAAAATTATCTTTGATTTTAAACCAGCGGAAGTAATATCTCCTTCAAACTTTCTCGCATACTCTGTAATAAGCCTGTCATGCCAGAGAACGCCTTCTATGGCACTGGCGTGCATTGGTTACGATACGTATTGCAACAATTTATCTGTTTTACTTAATCTAAGTGGTGTTTAAGTGGAGTCCTTGGCAAATTATTTAGCGATTAGTCTCTGGCATGCATTAATAATTGAGAAAATTTAAATTTGTATTTTAAAGTTTTTTTTTCTCAAATGAGGGAAACTAAAATATGACACAGTTGCACTTGTAGTCATAAAGTTGTTTGCCAAATTTCATTGATATTTAAATCACCGTATTTAACTTTTCTCTGTACAAACCTTTTGATGCCTAGGTTACAGATGTTGAATCTGCTTACCGAATATCATCTAGCAAGCTCTTTTCCTTTTGTAATTTCTGTGTTAACTTATACTCGATCAGCAAGCCAAACGAGCTTCCTCTAAATTAGAATTTCTACAGAAATCTTCAAATTTGTTGTAAAAACCATATACCAAGTTTCAAACGTCAGGATCAAATCGTTGTCACAGACAGACAGGCGTTTTAAGCATTTAAAAATTTTTTTAAACAAGTTTGGTGCATTTACGACTAAAATTAGGGGATGGGGGTATTAATTTCAGCTTTCATAACATTATAAGGTATAATCTAATGTCCAAGCATAGGAATAAAAAAATTCACTCAACGAAGTTTTAATGCATCATAAGGACGAAAAATTATTTATAATCTAAGGAAATTAACGACGATTCATTCTTGTGTGATAAGATTGTAGCAAATGGCAATCAATCAAACAGAAAAGGTAGGTGCACAGTCAGTACATGACAATTCCATTAATAACTAAGCAGAAGTTGAAACCTTCATAGATTTGACCTTTACACATATATGGTCACAGACAGTTTAAGCTACTACACAAACCCAAAGCAACACATAGACAAAAGAGTGCATGGACAAAGAGTGCACAAAAATATTAGTAAAAGAACAAGTAAGAAAATAAGAAGTCTAGAACATACCCTTAAGAGAGAGCAATGCTAAAGAGCAGATGAAACAGACTGGAAGAAATTGAGGCGAATGCCAAATCAGGAAGGATACTAGAGAAGACCCATTTTGGCCAATCAGAGATTAGTTTAGGTCGTCAAACCCAGCCCCCGAGACGATGACTGAAGTTTTAGCTAAGGAGTGCGTAGATTATTCGATTTCGGGCTTTTTTAATTCAAAATATTTTAAGTTTTTTTTATGTTTACAATCTCATGGATAAAAGGCAAACATAGGGAGAAAATTTTTAATATAATAAATTTAATTGTATTTTCCTCTGATTTTTAGAAGCACGGGAAAGTCCTATTGAAATTGGATGTAAGTGTAGATTTTAACGCAGAAGCAAATGCATAGCGGATTCCAGGGAATTGAAAAATTATCTTCTTAAAAATTGTTAATTTATTGTAAAATTCTGTGCCTACTAGTGGGTTAGTGGAAGAGATCTAAACCTTCTTTATTTAAAATTTCAATATTACAGTAATTTCTTGGGAATACATTATTGGCTAGATTTTTTTTAAAAACAATCTGTAGCTTGTATATAAGATCTTTTATTATTACAAATATTTTTTATTCTGTTAAATCGAGAAAAGATTATATTTTTAAAAATGTTTGAGTTTAAATTAGAATTATAATTGCAAAGTTTTATTATTTTAAAATTGAATTCGTCTCTTTTGTCATATAAACCCACCAGTGTTTTATCATTAGCAATTTTAATTTTAAAATCAAGATAATTAGCTTCGGTTAGTTTTTAGTATATATATATATATATATATATATATATATATAT
>JAOUZG010041477.1:4354331-4385272 GCA_026289955.1 Argiope argentata | reverse complement strand
ATATATATATATATATATATATATATATATATATATATATTGGATAGTTTGTCAAGATAGACTGAATGTCATTAGTGACTAAAGAAAGAAAGAAAGGGATAGTGTAAGCCTGAAGATGTGATGGGGGAGAGAGAGAGAAAGAGGGATTTTGAAAAGAAAGAAGATCTATTGTACTGAAAAAGAAAAAAAAACCAAGGACATTTTGGGAATGTGAATTTACAGCTGGGTTACGAGGCAGAATTCTGGCGTTGTGTCACGAATCCACTTCCGCTCATCTGGGGGTGACAAATCTAAAGATCGGCTACTAAGGCCCTATTTTTGCCTGAATTTTATTTAAGACACAGAGGATTATATTTGTAGTTATGATCCCTGTCAACGTATATGAAAGGAGCGAAAAAAGGGAAAGGCCCCTCTAATGACTTGATCCTGCTCGATCAAATAAACAGGTAGCGTTTAAACACGAATGTTTTTTTACAGATTTATACAGTAACAAAAAAAAACACATTCTCTAGGTTAATATGCTGGGAAATATTTACACCTGCGATAATATTTTCACAACTATCACAAGCGAAAACTAACCGGCTGTTAGGTTATCCAGCTATTGTAGTAGCTCAAGAGATCTACGGGTTACTTCCGGCAGATCTTTAATCAATAATTAGAGATTATGTGGTATCTCTTCAACTATCCAGCTCTTCAGCTCAGCTCACAGCTCGTCTCGGATTATAACGACCCCTCGTCGTATCAGCTCCCTCGTGGTCGTTTCAGATCTCTCCTCGTCATATCAGCTCTCTCGTCGTCGTATCAGCTCTAGTCCAGTCTACAGCCGGATCAGCTGTTCTCCTTTATTCCTTTCAAAACCATCGTCAAACTTCGCCTCTCAGGTTCACATTGTTGTGCCTGAGATCCCGATCATCCAATAATTCTTCAGAAATATTCCTAATGGTCCAGTAACCATGGGAATATTTTCTACTCCTCCACGCCCCTCGAAGAATCTTCACAATAGGGGAAATATTCACATATGGAGTTTTCAGTACTTCTTTCTTCAAAGGGTTGTGAACGCATGTGTTGTTCATTATCGGAACTTTATTCTAGTTAGGGTGGTCCATAGAAGAAATATCTACATCTGGTGTTTTGACACGGTTTCCTTCTTCAAAGGGCTGTAACCCCCATGTGTGCTCCATTATCTTTCATTGAAGTTCAAACGGTAACATCAAAGCGTGAGGATACAGTGCTCAACGAAAGAAAGAATCCTCTTACCGCTGACGAGAAATAACAATCTTCAAAGCGAGATAAGTTTTACTGCTTATTTACACTCCCCTTAAATTTGTACCGATAATCACAGAAGTTTTCTCAAAAATAAACATTGAAGCTGAAGGACTCCGACCGATTAGCACTAAAGGTAATCTTTATATTTTGACATCTTGTCATCGAAGTACAATGTGATCTTAGAATTTCACAAACCCGTTGACAACTGAATTTTTTTATGTGTCTCGGGATTTAATTGAGGCGTATTTAGGTACATCACCCACAGTCTAATTAAATAGAAATATTTCACCGAAAGCTGTAGCGGCTATTAAAGGTACTGTGTGTTGAATTAGGAGAGGATTGAGGGAAAAATCTATCTGTGGCATTGCTGGCGTTGCGCACAGTGACCCATGAATACACTGGATTTAGTCCAGCGGAGTTGATATACGGAAAAAAAATCTGACCCTGAATTCCTGAAGTTCTAATATACGAGCAGCGGGGAGAGCCGCTAGAATCAGATACCTTGGTGGTCGAAAACGTGTTTCAAATAACAAACAAAATGAAGCAATGTCAGGAATTAACTATTGAACGAATGACTGAAATCTAGGTTAAGCGTAAGGTATGATATTGTTACTTTTTACTTTTTTAGAATAGCGTTTTCGGATTCAATGGACTTTTTTTGAGGACAGCACAAACAAATTTATTTACAGGTATTTACAGGAGGATTTGATAAAGTAAAACTTCAGATAAAAACAATCCAGCAGTCAACAGTCACTTACAGCTTAAATACAAGCTTTACGAACAACAAAAACAGACTGCAAAACAGCTATCGTATAGCACAATAAACGATAAATCCCAGTGAACTCAAAAATACAACGTTAACAGCATTGTAAACACAGCTCACTAATAAGCAAGAAAAGTAATCCGCTTGTTCAGTGAGACGCTTCTCTTCCGAGAGGGAACTCTCAACTTACTAACTCCGTTTACGGCAACTCGTCCCTTACATAGCTGGCCGAGCACGCGCGCGAAACACTGTGAGAGATCCAGTGGCTACTAGACTATTCCTTTCGCCAAAAGAATAGTCTAAGTGTGAAGCTACTCACCAAATGTCGCCAACTTCGGCACTTTTCGCGGCGCTCGGCCGCTTGTAGCAATATGATAAAATGGTGGTTAAACGGAAATTTTAGGTGGAAGATCTGGTTTTGGTGCTTGCTACTCTTAAGCCGAATAAAATGGCAGTGCAATTGATAGATCCAGAGATAATGTATAACTTTTACAAAGTTAGCACATTAAATTACATAGTTAAAATGGAGAATGAAAGCAACAAGACTCTTCAGATTTACCACGTCAATCTGTTACCGTCAATCCGGAGATAAATCTTGTCATTAAAGAAACTCATGAATCTCTAAAATCTGAACCAGAGTTGAAAATTTCGTGTCTGACATGGTATCCGAATATTTACAATTTTGAGGAGACCGTTGAAGAAAGTGAGCTAAGCGAGTGACTTGAACACTCTCAAATAGAAGAATTCTGGAAATTCTAAGGGAATCATCAAAGAGTTTTTTTTCTTTAAACAAACTAGGTAAAACTCACTTAATTGGGCATACTATAGAATTAATAGGCGGCCAACCAATTAGATCTAAACTATATATCACCTCCCATCGTCAGATTCAGATAATAAAGCCCGAAATCAGGCGATAAAATCAAGCGAAATAAAGTCCGAATGCACGATATGAGAGTTATCGAAATCGGACAGTCTGATTATACCTCCCCAATGATACTAATATAAGCGACAGGTAGAGACCTTGCATTGATTACAGATTCTGTCAGGAAGACAGAATATTTCCCTTAAGAATATCTAGGAGCGGGTATATAGAGTCGAGGCTGCAAAATATATTACAAAAATTGATCTAGCAAAGGGATATAGGAAAATTAAGTTGAGTAAGCAAGCACAGAGCTATGCGGCATTTGTGACTTCATTCGTAACATACATTCCGTTGACGATGCCTTTCTGGCTAGTTTATGTCCCTTACTTTTTTAGTAAACTAATGACCCAAGTTTTAGAAAAGTGAGAAGAGTATACCATTCTCTATCTGCACGATATTGCCATTTAATACAATAATTGCAGATACGATTCACGTCATATCTAAAAGGTACTTGAGAAAAGAAAAGAATCAGAGTTAGCTGTTAAAACTTCAAAATGCAGTTTTGCTTTGAATCATACCAAATATTTAGTGTACATAATCAGTGGAGGAATGCAAACACCCGCCGAAGCTGAAATTTAGGCTGTCGTAGATTTTCCGATTTCTTCTGTTCTTCTGCAAAAGATTAGCCCAGATTAGAGCTTTCATGAGATTAGTAGGCTATTATGGGCATTATGTAAGGAATTTCTAGTTAATTGTGATCCTTTTAACGAACGCACTAATGGTTAAAATAAAAGCAAAAGTAATACGCACCGAAGAGGGCAACCGAGCTTTCGAAGAATTGAAACTGAAGTTAACGCGAAAACCGGTGTTACATGCCCTAGATTATGAAAGATCTGTCTGAATTTATCTTTCAGACAGACGCGTCAGAACTAGAAATGGGGGTTGTGCAGTCGAAACGTGTCAACAAAAATGAAGAGCACTCGAAAATTTACCTCTCTAATAAGGTTTGAATGTTGAGAAAAAATATACTGCAACTGAACGTGAGTGCTGTGCAATACTTTTATACGTTTGTTATAAAAAATAATTAATTAATTAGACGGTCAAACTTTAACTATCGAAGCGAACTATAATGCAGTATTGTGGTTGAAAAGTATCAAACCCTCAACAAATGAGATGGCCATTATCTTTCAACCTTATAATTCAATCGATTAGGCAAATAACAGTTTGAACCTCTGTAACCCTTAATAAAAGGAAAATGCTGTAATAGGTTTCATATGTAAACATCATTTTAATATGAATTGTTTTTAAGTGTATTTTTATCAGGATGGTATAACTGCCTCAAAGATGGGATTATTAGTTTGCACGAACCGGTAATGACTGAACAAATGTCCCCTTGTCCAACGCTGACAACCCCTGACGAAAGTCCAACCATGGACAAAAGTTCCCTTTCAGGGGGGGGGGGGCTGTGAGGATTATTTCCCTTGCTAAGAGACACCTGTGTGACTAATGTAATATCCTGGCAGCTGTGGGGTGAACTGAATTATCTTATCTATCCCTTTGTTTTTGCACCAGACAAGGGTTTCTGCCTCTTAATGGGATCATTTAAACCTTGAGTGGAGTTCAGATAATGAAGCACATATGCGTTTTTCATCTTTCCCAAGAAATAAATCATATCTTAAAACAGGAAGAATTTCAAAATCTTCGAATGTAATTCGTTCTTTATAGTGGAGGATCAGCGACGAGGGTCGATCATTAACGAGCATTTCCAGGAGATCACTAGGGATATTTCTGAATAGTTATTGGTTAACCAGTATCCCAAGTGAACCAATGTGAAAATGTGAGGTGGAGTTTTGACATGATTTGGAAGAGGCAGATGATCAAAGGGAATTTGGAGAAGTTTTAGACGAGAATTTTTGAAGGAAGTGAGAGAAGCTCCGTGTGAATCGTTCTGATTTTACATCCACAAGCTGATTATCGGTGGATCCCTTATGCTATCCCTATAATAGAATGATGCGTTAACAACCTGTTAGCTTTTCTTGTGATGTTGCTTTTTCGAAATTAATTGAGGAACTATTAACTGAATGATTTGTAATGAAACCTCATATATATATATATATATATATATATGCTTCTACTTTTTCTTAACTTCTTTTTCTTAAGAGACCGAGTATATTTCTATATTTAATAATGTCAAAAAATACTATAATCGCTATTTTGTAAATTCATTGTTAAACAATGCTGATCAGCATTGAAATTACAATAATTATATTCTTATTTAAATATTATTATAAAACTTATTATTGTTCACATTTTAAGAGGCTTTGAAATGATTGGCAATTTTAATACTTTTGGGCATGTCTGAGATTTGACAATTTTTGTCCACATTTTTTAAAATTTATCAATTAGGTTTTTTAAATAAAATTTTGAACGTGCCAAACTTTTATCCCATCTAGACAATGCTTATTATATTATGTATTCGGATTGTTTCTCTATTACTCTATTTATCTGTCGTGTCTGCTTTGGACTGTTCTGATGCGCTGCGCCATTCTCTTTTACAGAGTACTTCGCATATTGCAGGATGTTCTTTCAATATGTGTTTTGAAGGATTTGTAATTTTATATGCTTGCGATTGGGATTTCTCTATGCCCATGTCCACTCGAAAAATGTTTATTTGCATTTACGAGCCGATTGTAATCGTTTCTTATCGATTGACTCTGTACATATTTCTTCTGTATTAATCAACAGTTTATGAGCGCAGAATCCTTAACTGCATTGTTGGTCTTGAAGGCATCAAAGATGGTGTCGTCTGGAACAATGAGGACGTAAATGCAATTAGATGCCATTAAGAAATATGGAATATTCAAATGTTAGCTCAATAATTAAAAATTATTTTTGACGTTTTTAGGAGGAATTAAAACCAGAACCAACTGATGGAGATGCAGAGTGAAAGCAGCATGCAGTAAATGGATGGTAATGCACAAGAATGCAAAAGCAGAAACTACGCTATATCGTATTCAGAACTAAAACAATTTAATAGCGTGCAACGTCTCAGGAAATATAGATTAAGGTAGAAGAAATTCATAAATTTAAAGTCCTTGGCAAGATAGCAACACCTGTGAAATCACTTATCCGGCACAAATTTCTGACACTGAAGATGATGGAGATGCTCGAGAATATTGAAGGAATATAGTCGATGAAGAGCCTGAAATAAAAATCAATTGTTTCAATCAATAATGTTGCTGTACAAGTTTCGAAAATTTTTGATGAGCAATTGAAATATATAACGACGATAGTAAATTTCTTTCTTTAAAAAATAAATTACTTTACAATTAAACATAGGCCGGCAGGTGCTGGAAATTTTTATTATTTTGGAGCGAAACAAACTGTTTAAAATCTATATGTTCATTACATTACAAATCAAAAAGGACCACTCATGATTTATGCTGATGATACACTTTTTATTTCTTAGCATAAGAACATGTTTAAAAAAATCAAACCCATCTTAAGATATAAATATATGTATAATGCATATTTAATTTAATATTGTTTAGGGATGAATTTTCAACAAAAAGGTACATACATTCTTTTATTGCAATAAATAATGGCAATAATCTTGCAATAAATAATGGTTAATTTTATTATCAATTGAAAAATAAGATTGCTTTTATCAGAAAAAACAATTAGCAGTAATAATTCATTTAAAGAAAGTAAGATACAAGAACATTATATATTTTTTTATTATTTACTAATACTTGAATATTCTCATGATTCTGAATGAGTTTTCTTCAAAATCGTTGTTATCAATAGTCATAAAAGGATAAAAAATGTATATATGTGTATATATATTACAATAGTTCACTAAGTAATATCTTTATTAAAAAGTCACCTTTGACGATCAGCTGGTTATATAGTAGAAAAGATATCTAAAGCCTTACATATTTTATATAACTTGGTTTCTAAATAGCCTTTTTTGAAAAATATTAAGCTATCAAATCTTCAGTTTTTGATAGCTATATAATTGTGTCATATTATTATGTAGGCCTTAAGCAGTTCTGTTCATTATATTACTTATCTCTTACTAATTTTCTGTCAGAGTGCATAAGATTTACATGATAAATTAGAGTGAAGAGGTTAAATTGTAATTAATATAAACGTTTTTTCTTGAAATCAAGTACATCTTTTTTTTTTAAATATGAAAATTGAAAGCAGAGTCGTCCAGTAATGAAACAGCATGTACATAGCAGAATAATTATTTTCATGTCAGAACATGTTTTGGGAATAAGGTTTTTTGGTGTCGGCAAAAATCCGTAGGTGAAAAATAAACATTTTAAATTTTATTAACTTCACGAGCATCTCAAAAAATCAGCTTTGAATAAAGTTTTGCCACAGCATTTACAAAAGCTCTGATTTCATAAAAATAAATTAATGACTACCGCTAATAAAACCTAGAATTTTGTTATTTTGAGCACGTGATTATATGAAATGAAATGAATAGGGAATGTGATATTTTTTTAAACAATAAATGCGAGAAAAAGTTTTTTGGATCGTTTGCAATACTAAAGTGACTCATTCAATGATCCCATTAAAATTAATTAAAATATAATTTAAATTGCACAAGCACGTGGTGCTTGACCGTTCAAGAAATTATGCTCTGACATGATACATTGATATATGTATAGCAGATTTCATTTTAATCTTTCGTAATTTTCATAATATCTTAATGAATTATTCAACTGAAATTTCTCTGATTCTTCGTAAAATTCAATTTTTAATTTTACTTTTAAAACATTTAAATGATGCATATATAAATATTTTATATGACTTCAGTCAATAAATGTTCTTATCAAAAATTATGAAGTTTACATTTTACACAGTTCATTTGTCCTAAGGAATCATATTCTGAAAAATACCCTTCATACTTCGAGTTTTAAATAAATAAATAAACTTTCTTTCTTCTGCTATCAAATCTGTTAGTTTTTACAAATCAATATTAGATTAATCAATATTTCATGCATATTAGATCAATCAATATTATAATGAAAGCTTCTTATAATATTTATCTTCTTTGACATCGTCTTTGAAGTGGTCTAAAATCGTCAGCTTTTGCATAAGAACGATAATCAAAATTCATAAATTATTCAGTTTTAGTGAATGATTTAGTTGATTGGAAGTCTATTTTTTTAAAATATTCATGTCTCAAGAAGACTATGGTATCATTAAAAAGATAGAGGTTTTTTAAAATCGTGATGCAAAAATAAATTTTGTGCTGTTATAGTTTCGTTAAGTTATAGCGTTGTAAATTTTATAAAGTTTTTAAATCTTGTTATTCTTTAATGTAATAAATAATTGGATGTATAAGGCTCAATGTTAGTAAAATTAATTAATATTAGATTAGAATATTATCTATACTGCGTATAAATAATAATGAATGAGAAAGTTTTTGTATTATTTGAAGTTTAAACACTTGCGTTTTTCAAGTTCCCATTTCAGTTGAGAATATTGAAAATTAAGAGATACATTACACAAAATGCTGAATGGTATACTGTTTTTAGAACAGTAGTAAATGTTAAATGTCTCATAGAATTTGAAGTTAAATATACTCTTGTGAGTAGGCAATCAATTACAGGCTAAGTTAAATTTAGCAATAAATCTGAATTATAAAATTAACTAAAATTAAGCTAGTCACTGCTTTTATGAAAACGTTTTCTTATATGACAAGGAAAAAATTCTTTTTAATGTGTAAGCATTTGTGTAATAATATATTTTACAACTACTTTTTTATCAATTCCTGTTGATATAGGAGTAATCATAATTTCTATTTCGGACGAAGCAATATTCCTGCCAAATTATTCAATTGAATCTCGAACAACTTAAAAAAAAAAACTTTAGTTGCATACAAATAATCAAAATTGCTGATAAGCTTTCAGAAATGCGGAAGTCATGACTCATGATGAATGTCAGAGAGAGAGAAAGATTTGCAGTCAATTTACTCTGTTTTGTGTTAAAAACTCTTGAGAACTGGTTCGTTAAATGGAAAATAGAAATTAACGCGGATAAGACCGAAGCCATTTATTTTAATAGATTTAATTATTTAAAAGCTTTCCCCCCTCTCAAAATCAAAAATAAAAATATACCGTGGTCTAAGGAATGCAAATATTTAGGAATCATTTTAGACAGTAAGTTAACATGGAAACCCCACTTTAATTTCATTACAAAAAAGTTTCGAGCCTAATACGTAAATTCTTTCCCTTAATTGCTCGAGACTCTAAATTGACTAGAAAAAAAATACTTATTTACACCACCTATTTGCGTCCAGTAATTACTTATGCCTGCCCTGTGTGGGGTTATGCACCAAAAACTAGTCTTGCTGCAATAGAAAAATTACAAAATAAGTTTTTCCGTAAAATTTGTCATATGAGATGGTTTATGGCCACATATTGTATGTATAATGACTTAGAATACCCAACTCTTAAGAAATTTATTCAAAAACAATCTAAAGACTTTTATGCTAATATGGAAAAAATTGATAACTCTGCAATCAAAAGTATACCAAATTACCTCCCTTCATACAACTCTAGAAGGCCCAGAAATATTCTTCTATAAAATAGCTAATCATGTGATAAATAATATCTTACTTTTATCTTAATCTCTCTATCAAATTCTTAATTCAAATTCAATAGTTTAAATCTCATCTCAGTTCAGGTGCAAACCCCCTCACCCTCTCAATAACCAATCACAAGTTATCCTGACACTTACTTCCTCACCCACCCCTCTGAACTGCATTTCACCGTTTGGATGATGATGATGATGCAAAAGTATGGATTGAGCTGTATCTCGATGCCTGCCAATCAGAACTTCGGGTTCTGAGCTCACCAGTACCTCACATCAAAAGCAGACTTCGACGAAGAGTGCTAAGTTTAGATAATCGTATTCATGCCGCTAATCAATTCATCATGACTGGGGATAAGCTCCTGCGGAGCTAGGTGCCCCGTCAACCCAATCACATCAAGGTAAAAGGAGGGTTTAGTGTATTCCTCCGCGAATGGGAGGAGTTAAAGGAACTTTAGGGAGGAAATCACATTATTTTTCCAATTTTAAGTCTAAACTGCTGCTTGTACTCATTCTTCTAATTTCATTTTTTTAAAAAAAAATTATATCGGAAAGAAGATATTAAAACGAATGTATTTCAGTTGCTAGTTTTATTTTATTTATGATAGACTGCAAAAAAAAATTGTTTAAATGTACCCTAGAAATTTTTTCACTTTTTATTAAATATTTAAAAATATTTTGACAAGTACGAAAAAAAAAAATTCCATCAGGAGAAACCTGTGTTTTTATTCCCTCTTCCGATTGCAGAACGACTTCATAATAAAGACACCGTAATAGCAAACGAAACACGGGTTCAATATTTTCCCATAGGATGACATTAGGTTTGAAAATTGTAGGTGGCGTGTATACGGCACTCTTAACAAACCTAGGGCATCAGCAAATTACCACACGTTCATGCCAAATTTTACTGCTTTCGTTTATTTTGTACGGCTACAAACGTCAGATGGTTTCTAGCAATAGTGTATAGGTTGCTTTTTAACCCCGATTGCTTATAGCACTTTCTAAACTGTTATACAGTGTAAATATAAACAGATAGGTTTTCGTTTAATTTTTGCTGGATATATTAAGTACAGAAACTTTCATTATACATTCGGTCTTAATATATGTATATATTCAAAATAAGCAATTAATGAAGGATTAAAATTGTATTCATAGTCTTTTATTATTTTTCCAAATAAATTATTTTGTACCTAGAAATCAATAGTTGCAATATAGTCGCATTTGTCTAGAATTAGAACTAAACACTGATAGGTCAGTTAATCAGATAAATATAAATAACAATATACAACATAAACTATTTTTTAGAAGAACGGGCATCATATTCTATTATAATAAGATATACAAATCAACAAATTGAATAGATATCTGAAAAAACGCATAATTCTAGAAATATAATTAGCTACAAATGTATTTATGATCCAGTTTCTTAAATACCCCGTAGCAATTTTATCAAAATTCAATATTTTTTGTAATCATTGCTTTTTATTTAAAAAAAATACGGCATCTTCGCTCTTGAATGTTTCAAAATAAGGAAATTTTAAAGTTCAAACATCGTGAAATATACCAAAGTAAATAAAGATTAAATGTCCTTATTAAAAATTTATTTTTGAAATTATAGAATATTCTCGCGATTTTAAAATGTTTGTGAACTTTATTAAAATTATCGATATTTTTTGCGATTTTTCCCTAATTTTTTCCCATTATTTTGTGTACACGTTTAATGATATTTCTACCTTCAAAAATAATAAAAGGCAGCTCGAACAAACAAACGATTCCTTTTAAATATTATACTGCAATATATTTTATTCCTCATAAATTTCGGTGTGTTTATAATGTTTAGTATTCTTAAAAAAATACAATGGACGTAGATTAATTTTCTAATTTTCGTTCATTCTGTAAAAGAAAACACTTTTTATTGCTATATTTGCTAGCTTTATCAAGCAAGGTAATTCACTAAAGTTTCAGATGTATTTTACATTACATCTTTGTATTTTACATATTTTTATAAAATCGGCCGTTGAAAAGTAATTGATGTCATAAATATGTACTGATATGTTATTTTTCCAAATAAATTATATTTTTCCAAATAAATTATTTTTCCAAATAAATTATATTTTCCAAATAAATTAAATATGTATTGATGTCATAAATACATATTTTCACTTATGTAACTTCGCAACATACCCTTTTCTTTCTCTTATTAATGACCGCTAGTAGTGGAGATAACAATCATTGAAATATTTTTAAATAATTATTCATGTTGATGGATTCAATAAAGGAATAAGCATATTATATTGGTAGGAATTTCCAACGGTTCAACTAATTAATTAAGAAAATTTAATGTTTTAGAACCGTATCTGAAATTTGCTTACAAGAAAAGGTTACTTTTGTGGATTATCTCCATAGACATGATAAAATTATCAATCTATATAGGTAAATGAATTTAATGAAGAGATAGTGGAAATGCTATTTCAGTGACGTTGTGATGTATAAATTTTACAAATATTTGCCAGCACAGTTTGAAAACTCTCAAAAACTGGCATAAGAGGTAAGTGACTCCTTATTTAGAAGCAATGACCGGTTTAAGCAATTACTTTCGGCCATGAAAGAAATATGCCCTGTTCTAACAATGAGTTGAAATCTTTTGCACAATTGTGTAGGATGTCAGATTTAATATAGGCAAACTCATTACACTTCATTAAATTTATGTAATTATATAACAATCATATTGATAAAAGAAGTAGTAATACTTTTTAAAATATTTTCGGTGCGGAACCTATTGTTGCCTTATTTTTATCTATTCACAATATGGATAAATGTATATAAAATTCAACAGCAAAATCCAAAATAAGTAATAGAACGAAAACATTTTAAAAGGAAATACGTTGCCAGTCAACAATAACAACAAATGCAATTACTAAAATGCACAAATTCAATAATCTTAATAACGTTGTGGAAGTACATATATAGAAACCAATAGTAAAAAAATGCCGAACAAAAGATGTAAAGATATGACCGAATGACCACAGTATAGACTCATAGAGAAATCATTAAACGAAATCAACCTCAAGTGTAAATTCCCGACTCTTTCTATTGTCAATTTATTATATATATAACAGAAAGAACTGGGTTTTTGTTTTTACAAATTACTTACCAAAATAATTTCAAAACATAAATCAGATTCATTAAAATTTTATGAACTATAGTTATGCCTTATTATAATATTCATTTAACTATTTTAAGCCTCATAATTCATATTCCTTTCAGTAAAATATTAACTTCACGTATTATAGAACCAGTTTTCGTAAAGTTTTGTCTCCAAATTTTTTTATGCTAAGTCATTCGCATGTTGCAGATATTCGGTATTCATGTTTCTCAGACTCAGAGAAAGAAGATTATAAACAAGTAATATAAAAAACAATTTTTTTAATTAATTCGTTCTTAGGTCAGCAAAGGACTTTTTTTTTTAATTTTAGTTACTTTTTATGAAATGATTATAATAATGCCAATTTTCCATTTTCCTGTCTACATATGGTGTTGGACTATTATATTTTGTTCGTTGCTGTTTATTCGTTTCCTTTTTCCCCCTTTCTAATTTATGAAGTTGATAGCGGTCTTACAACCACAAAGACAATCTTCAACTGATGGGTTCGAACTCTCAGCCTAAAAGATACGAATCCAGCGCCAAACCAACCAGGTTATCCGGGCCTGGTGTCTCCTTGAGATTAAAATTCTATTTTAGTTACTTTTTTATTAAATTATTACAATTGTTGTTGTTATTTTCGTGTTCCGCTTTACAACGGAAGGAGGGGTGCGATAACTTTTGAGAGTATGGACCGTTGAGCACCCGAGTCCAGAAGCCTCACACACGTCAAAAACACTTTTTATGGGACGGACTGCATTCATTCATCCATAGATCGTAATTTAGATCTAGAACAGAGAACGATCATCTCTGCTAAAGTACAAACAGTAACATCACTCCCGACATGGAGGACTTGTGACCATGACTAAGTAACGTTTACCACACATACGGAAAGTCTTCGGTTGGCGGGTTCGAACTTGCAACCCAACAGATGCGAAACTAACGCTTACCAACTAGGTTATCCCGACCTGATAATTACAATTACTATAAATAATCGATCAAAAATTTCTACTAGTATTGAATTTTCAACTGCAATTGATTATTCAAAATCAATTGTGACTTCTCAAAATGCGTGATTTTACTACACCAGTTGGTAGGAAAACCAAACCAAATTAGAAATTTCTAATTTATTTATTCTCAATTATTTTAATTCAAAAGTGCTTCAAAAGGAGTCGAAAAAATCGATTAATTTACTATGTTTATTTTAACTGCATCAAACATTACGAAAATAAGGAGAATCGTTTAAAATAATCTGCTGAAAACATGTTAAACCTAATCTCATTGTCGTGGGGGGGGGACAAACTGAATTCGTTGCTTATTTAGCGATGAAGAAATGTAGTCGAATTTTTGACGAGAAAGTTAGTTTTTAATTAATTAGTAAAAAATTAATTAATTAATATTTGAAAAAAACTGTATTATAATCAAATGTCATCCACTACAAGTTTTAAAAAGGTTACTATAACTTGATAGGATGAATTAAAAAGTATTTTATTAAAGATGGAAAATTTGAACAAGATATATAAAAGGGGAGTGTGAGCTAACAGCAGGAATTGAAATAAATAAAATGTTGAAAGAAAGCAAATCGTACCCATCCACAACGCTTGATACTTAATTTTCAGAATTTATCAAAAAGATCTCGAAGAGACAAAGGAAGAAAAAAAATTAACTTGATTGAATAATTGATGTATCTTGGGACCAAATTAAACACTGGACTTAAGAAACATGCATGGAGACTAAATGACTAACTTTAAAAATTACATTAGATTTAATTAAATAACTAACTTTTAAAGTAACATTAGAAAGCAGGATAAGAAATAAAAATGTATAACTATTTTATATTAAACACGATAACATATATTGACAAATTCAGTTTTTTAGAAATGTTAACATCTTTGGAGAAATTTTCTAAACAAGTAACTGTTTATATAGTTGCCTTAAAAATAAACAGTTGTTCCTCAAATTTCAGTTCAATGTTGCATATTTAATATGGTTTAATCCCTTTTTTAAAAACATTTAAAATCGCTGAATTTTTTTAAATCATTTTTTTAAGCTTTTCTGAATTTAATAACTAGAATTAAAAAGGCAGAGATTCACTAGGAATCATTTCAGTCAAAGAATTTGTGAAGTTTTTAATTTCTTTCTTTCTTGTAAGTAAACATATTACAATTTTCTTAAATTAATTGTAAATAAGTTAAATGTAATCTTGTGTCAAATATTAGATGAAACTAGTTGATAGGAAATCTGTAAGCCTGAATCTGTATATAAAAATCGTGTATGCGTATACATGATATTCCAAAACGGAAGCACCTTGATATATTATACTTGTCACACAAAGTTATCAAAATGTAGATTTGTATTAATTTTTTTTAATATAATGTGTCAAAATATTGATTATCCACGAGTCAGGCTTTCCGTGAGTGTTTGAGCAATCATTTCAAAATACGAAATAAATGAAATAGATAAAAGAAGTTTGACACGTTGCTTTGACATCTTTATTGCAAAAATATCAAATTTTCACTCCAATATAAAAGATTCAAAATTCATAGTTGTTTCTATTCAAATATTCTAAAAAATACGGATAGCGGTACACTGCATAAGCATATGAGAAAACATAAAGATTAATACTATCATTGATCTTTATCATGATTGTAAATCCTTAGATTACTTTTAATAATAATAATAATAATAATAATAAATCTTGATAAAAATTGCTTTCAAGTTAGGGCCCGACAACTTTTAAAATCGATCCACACCAAAGTGTGCAGTTTATGAAGTTTTCTTCCATAAGAAACACCTGCCAAAATTTGAGTAAAGTAATGTAAATTCATTTATTTAATCTTAGTAAGTAACAGGTTATGATTTCAAGCCATAGCTATGAAATCTAAAACTTTTCCATATTCATAAATAGTTTATAGTTCACGCAACATTGAAGCCTTTATTTGCACTATTTTTCACTAGTAGGTTCTTAAAAACATGTCATTAAAAGTCGTGCTGCATTTTGCACAAGATTTATCAAAAGCTATGTTATTTATCCATTCAGATTTTAGCCTCTAATGAAGAAGTCTCTTTAGCATAAAAAAGAAAAAATTGCTTCAAAAAACTGTAAAATAAATACAGAATTTTTGAGCATTTTTTAAATTATATATACCGTTACTATACCGTTTATTATTATACCGTTTTATCTAAGAAAAGTGTCTTCTTTGATAAACTATTAAAAAAATATGTTAAGATAGTTTACAGAGTCAAAACTTTTAAAATGTTATCAGTTAAAATTTTTCAATTATTTATTTTAATTTATTTTGCTATTTTTCTTTATCGACATCAAGGTATAAATACTTATAATCAAGAATTAAAAGTTAAAATATTAATTGTTACTAATATGAATAAATATCTAAACATTAATAACTAAACTTCCCAGATATAAATAATTTTTTTAAATGTTTTTATTGTTTCTTTTATGAATTTGAAAGAGATTATTTCATTCCTTTCATTATAGAACCTAAAAAAGTAGTTGCATTATAAAAAATCGAACACATAATTCCATGGTTTTACACAATATAAATTTGAAAAGAGAAACAATATAACAGTATACTTTATTATATTCTTCAGAATTTAGGCCACTTTAAAACACAAAATTCAATTGCATCTGTTTACTTTGAGCAAAGGAAAATAATTAAAGGTAGAGATTAGAGTAAAAAACACAAATTTGCATTTTAAAAATAGTTCAATTGTAAATTCGAAATATATTTTATTTATTAATTATATATTGATAGCAATTTTTCAAGTATATTCCTTCTGAGTTTCTGATGCTTCAATGCGATGTTTAATCACATTTATTCACAACATTCTTAAATGGTCGTTTTATTCACAACTGATTCTGAATAAAAATTCAATGGACATTTAAAACAAAATTTCGTTCAAATAAGCTTTATCTAAGAAATAATATTGAATCTAAATTCAAATTAAATCTAAGTACAGTCAGACGCTTATGGGATACACAATTTGAGAAATTTTTTTGTTCCTGTTTTATTCAACGAGATCTTTTTCCAAACTTACGCCGTCACCATTCACAACTCCCTTTGCCCTGAAGGGCTCTTCCAGCCCTCAGTTCCTTTGACATTCTTAAATGGTCGTAAAACATCCATTGTGTTGACCCCCCTCCGATATATCAAGATGTACAAACTTGTTCAGGGAAAGAAATACGTTAAAATGCGTCGGCAACGCTTGGAGAACCGACAACCTCCTACATTATTTTCCGTGCACAGCGAAAGAGCTTTTCTTAGCCTACGTTAAAATACGTGCAGCGCGCTTACCGTGACGTCTTGTGGCTACGTCGAAATACGTGTGCAACCCTTAGAAGGTTAAAACCATTCGGTTGCTAAACTTTTTTTCCACTGTAAAAGGATTATATTCAAAATGCGTTCTGGAAGATTCAGTTAAGAGGATGGATGGATTGGCATTTCCAAGATCAACTGGAGACCATTGAGGAAGAAATGTTGAATGGCTATTGGGTGATATGGAGCTGAAGTGCACTAATGTAAAAATGAGAGGCGGAGATTTTAGAGAACTAAACTGCGAAATTTTCAGAAGAGAAGAGAGAATTTGAGAGTTAAGTCTCTAAGTGACAGAGCGAAAGAGAAAACGGATCTCAGGATAAATCCAAAGCTTTGAGCTCTGAGCATTCAATCCAAGATCTACACTGTTTGATTTTGATTAGAGAAGACTGCTCCGGTGTAGGGTTCGGAATACAAACCTATCCTGTTTCTTCGTCAGAGAGTCCGGCTTCAGTATGACTCGTAACTAACTACTTAGGTATGTTGTTTCTGGAGCACTCGAATGAGCAGTTTGCTTCATTACGACTCATTCCGTGACCTACCGCCTTCTCCCAGTGTTACAGTGCTGCGGTCTTGCGTGTTAGAAAATTTGTTCCCGAGACTCATTTACTTCCTGGGGATGAGCGAATTTTCGACGATTCTGTAAATTGCAATGATAATCGAGATACTTTGACTGAATTTCATACTATCGACACATATCATTTGATTGTTTGGGTTCATCCAAATAGAATAGTATCATCCACTTGGGTATTTTCTTCCCTGACATATCCAAGGCATCACAATACTTTAAGTGTCCGCGTTTAACTCAAAAGATTTAGGATATCTTTATAAAATTACACATGTAAACATAAAATCTCTGGTTAAATTTCTTCTAAAGAAAACTTTACATAACGAAGGATTATTTCTATTCATGAAACTATATAATCACAATTACGACATTCTAAAGTATGCGACTCAACCATATTGAAAATATCGAGGAAATTTCCGAGATTTTAGAGCTCACTGTGCTCGAATAAAAGAAAGTTTTCTCAAGATTTCTTTCCATATGGATAATTATTAATAATGCGATAGTGCAAGTCACGTACATGTTGGCTTGTAAGAATTGCCTTCAGCCAGAGTGAACACCGAAAAATAAAAGTGTTTCATGATTTTTTTAAATAGAAAAGGCTAAAGTTTAGATACAACAATAGCGTTAAAAATATCCACCAGATGGGTAATATGAAAGTGATCTGCACTTGATTTTTTTTCATTTATACTTTTCTTTTAAGCCGAGGTTGGAAGACTTTTCTAGGGTAAGGCACACTAAAATTTTCAAGCCGTTGCGGTTTACCCAATGGTGTCGGTGTGGTAAGCAAAAAAGATAAGGGTTACAATATTAATTAGAACTTAATTATAGATGCGGAATATATAGTTACCTACATAACAGCAAATATAACAATAAAAGCAAAATGCAAACATAATAACGATAGCCACAAATACAATAATACCCAATTATGCATTTAATTTCACAAAATACAAAAAAAGCATTAAGAAGTAAATCATTTGCATCTAAAGTTAGTTCTCGTAGTTATTGACAGATAAGACTTAGTCGGCATAATGTCCGCCATTCTTGAATGTATCAATGCATAATTATTAACTGCTGATGATATTACACTTAATTCTTAGCGAACGTCTATGATACGGAAAGAATATGTGGTCTTAATTTTATTCATCATTGAAAATGTAGATTCACATAGATAAGTTGATCCAAAAGATGTTATTAAATGATATGCAACTTTTTTTTCAAAATTAAGATACTTTACTTTCTCCAAAGGGTTCCAAAAATTTATCCTTAACTTCTGAACTGCGTGCTTTTGGAATTCTGTCATTTTGAAGGAGAAAAACTTCGTTTCTTTCAAGAGACAAAGGCAGTATAATATTCCACAAATATATTTTTTCAGTAGGCTCATCTTAGATTTTACTAAAGGTAGTCATTTCAAAATTTTTTAGTGGTTCTCTGCTCGATTTTGATCGAGTCAATGCCCCCACCTCCTTGCTTTTTAGGAACAGATTGATTCTCGACAATTTTATCTTTTCGCTCATCCGTTCATACAATCATGCCCATTGAAAGCTATTTTTTGAGTAACTAGTCTTCAATGTTTATTTCAACGCAGTGAAGACTAGAATCTTGGGAAATCCCTCGACATTTTAGAAAATTTTGTTAACAAGAAAATCCCTTTTTTTTGTATATGCGCAAATTAAATTGCCTTTCAAAGATAATAATAAAATATTTCACTGGTTGTTCTCAGATTATTTCAGAAGAATACGCCAAATAGTCGTCATATGAAAAAGTTAATTCATAGAAATAATGTTCGACGGAATTGCATATATTTTTAAATGAAGTTATGTCTAACACGAAAGTCAGAGTACTGTTCAACTTTTTTTAATGAGTAATGACGACTTTACCCCATCAAATGATTAGAGAGAAAAAGAAAGGAGAATGGCAAAAACTAACCCACTACTATCTTGCATCCTAAAGTCGCATATGTGCTCAGGTATGATTACCGTGCTGACCAGGAAAAATTGATTATACGCGAGTGATACATTCACCAGTGAATGAATTTGAATCACGTTCTAGTGCTTATTATTATAGGATGTTTCAAAGTTTTTTTTATGTTGTTTTTATCTCTTATATGATTGTATAATTATGAAGAAAGGAGTTCCCTGAATTATGGATAAAAACTCTGAAAAACTTAACTTCAGATACCAATCAGAATGACATTTTATTTTAAAACACATGTATGTTAGATCAATATAATTGATGGGCTATTATTAAAGCTAATTCTGATTAATTTTAATAATAACCGGTCAATGGAAAAAAATCGAGTCTGGCTATTGTTACATCTCATTAAATTTTTTTCTGGATATTGCTACATCTCATTAATCAAAATGTTTAGCAGAAAATACGATGCCATGTATGAGTGTGCATATATGTGAGTAAGCAATTTTTAGGGCAATCAGACTCGTTTTTTTATGAACAACAGTTCTGATAGAGAGCTAGATTATATACCACATTATTTTATCGAATGTTTTATTTTGAAAACATTATTAAATGCCACAAATTTTAGACTTAGTTATTTCATTTTCTATATGAAATATTTCTTATAGGAGAGCATAAAAAAAGAAGAAGAAAAGTGTTCGTGCAAGAGAAATGTTTTATAATCATGTTTTATTTTGTTAATTTTTTTCGCGAAATCATTTCCAAGCAGCATATGTAAGATTTGTATCAACCGATATTCAGGAACTTACCTCAAGTTGATAAGGGGCTTCATCTTCTTTAGAAGTAGATCTTTTGTTGAGAGTTTCAATTCGAATGGAGTTTTCGAAGCCAACGAGAGCTAGGCATAAAATCAGCAATGAAACCTTCATTGTTTTGGGGTCTGTTGTTTGCTTTAAAAAAGAAAAATGGAATGAATTAGCACATTTTAAATAAAATCTACCTATTCTAAAATGCTGGTATAATTTTTGATAAATTAATTATATTAATAGTAATTGTTCGGCCAGGATAGTCTGGTTGGTGGGGCGTTGGATTCGTATTCCTTGGGCTGCGAATTGGAACGTTCCAGCAGAAGACACTCCATGCGTGTGAGGGAGACCACCCTTAACTTCATAAATTAGAACTGAAAAAATTAGAACGCGAATAAATAGCAACAAACAAAAATAATAGTCTAACACCATATAAAGAAAGGTGAATGGAAAATTGTCAGGAAATTTGCTTTCTATATTGCCTCTTTATATTGTAGTTTCGTCATATTTATATTAATGATAATTATTTAATAAAAAGTAACTAAAATAAATTTTTCTTTGTTAAACCAAGTAGGAAGGAATTAATAAAAACATGTTTATTATATTACTTGTTAATTGCAGCTTTTATCTATATGATGATAATGCATTAATAAAAGCTAATGTTTTCCTCGTTTAAGCAATTTTTATTTATTTTAATACCTTCATTGAATTAGTAATTTTGGTATTTCAAACGATAATAAAAGGCTTTGTCTCGCAATTATTGTTTTAAAAAAATTCACATTTCTTATTTATTTTATTTCATATAATCGTTTGCTGAAAATTACATTTTTCTAGGTTTTATTTGCTGTAGTAAATAACTTATTTTTTAAAGAGAGCTTTTGTAAATGTGATGGCAACATGATTTTAAAAGCTAATTTATTGTTATGCTCGTGCAGATAAAATTTAATTTTTTATGCGAAACTAATTGTTAAAAAATAGGATTAAATTAAATTTTCAGAAATTCATTAAAGCTAGAAATTTAAATTATAGGTCAAAACATCAGTACTATTGAAAAGATAATTTTTTGACCTTTAACTTGATGAAATCAATCTTGTTTTTACAAATTAAAAAAGAGCTATGATATATTTTATTCCACATTACAGGAACCTAAACGTGCCAAATTTGCTAGCTTTTGGTCGAACAGTTTGATCTCTATAGCGCCAACGCGCGCGCGCACACGCACATACACACACACACACACACGCGCGCGCGCGCGCGCGCGCGTACTTTGAGCTCTATTATTAGTATAGCTTACTGACATTCATCTTGAATGACGCTTTAAATCCTAAAAGATATATATATATATATATATATATATATATAAATAATAAACACCACAAATTATGAAGCTTCTTGTTTAGCATAAACACTTATATCGATTGGGGCATTATAAGACGCATTATAAAATAGTTTGTTATTAACATATTTAAAAGAGTAGAAATAGTCTTTATATTTCTTGGTACTTCATTCAAATTAAAGTACATATTCAATTTAAAATAAATCTAAGACGTTCATTCAACAAATAAATGCATTCAATATTAGAATATACAACTTGGTTATACTATATGGTTCAACAAGCAGGAAGTTATCTCCTATTTTTATAGAAAAAACTATAATTCACAAGTTCATAGAACTTGCTAATTACATATTATGGTCAAGATCGTAGAATATCTATCATAGTTTTGTTGAAAATTCAGTTTATTTTTTGTCTATATTATATTTTGAAATTTAACGGTCCCATTAATCGATTAAGGTAAATGTTATATTTTCAAAAATTTACAAATTAAATGTTGATAAAAATATTTATATTTGGCATTTAATTTCCAATATGTAAGCAGATCATGATTTTCAATTAATGTTCTGAAATTTGATTTTTTCATACTTTTTGCTATCCTCCCCCGTTTGCTATCCCAATATCGACACTATATCGAAAAGGACGAATAGAGATGCACAGCAAATTATTATCCTCAAAAACATTTATTAGCAACTCAAATAAATTAGCGATTATCTTAAGAAATCACAAGTAATCGTTTATGAAAATTTTATAAAAAAATATATCATTCCACATACTATCATAACAAAGATATAGATGGAAGAAATATTAAATTTTATGAACCAAAATATTAAGAATTAAAAATTAAACTCAACATTGTATTTAGAGAGCGCTAATGCTGCTACTACTAGAATACCAATGATTTAATCTAACAAAGCAATAAACAATAAGTTTAAAGAGAAAATCAAGATCAAAAGTGAAAGAAGTATAATGAATCCGGCCTGAAGACTTTTTCAAGGGTCACCCTTAGGCAGGGATTCAAACTAGTTTTTTTTTCTGAGAATTCTGACAAGTTTGTCAAAAAATGACCCCTCGTGACCCGAAAATCCCAGAAAATTGAGACCTTAAAGACAAATTAATTACACAGAAAATATATTTAAAAAAATAGAATTGAATCCAAATGGATTACACATATAGATTAGATCATATAAAAGTTCGTAAGACAGAATAAAGCAGTGTGATAAACATACAAGCAAACAGGTATAGCAAATACGAAAACCAATTTCAATCCAAAAGAGAATGTACCAAAATTATAAACACACAAGCCAACAGTTTAAGCACATTATTTTAACTAAATATAATTACAGAGAAAAATTCAAACCCTCACACAAAACAATACAAAAAAATCCAAACACATACCAAAAAAAAAGGACTCCAGAACTTTGAAGCTTGTCATCTCACATAGAAATCACGACAAGATTAATTTCCCCGTGAATTTGAATCCCTAAGCATGTTCAGTATATATAGTCCTAATGAGTACTAGAAGCACCATCTATTAAGGTAAGGCTGCAGTTTTTAATAGTTTTGTTTTAATTTTTAAAATACGTTAGAATTTTTGTTATTAGAGTTTGTATGTTGCAATAGTTTTTGGAAAAATCGTTAGTAGCTAAGTTTTTAATTAGGTTGTTCTTTGCTATTATGTAAGCATTTTTGTTATTACAGATATTTTTAATCCTATTAAACTGTGAGAATATAAGATTTTTGAAAATTTTGGAGTTTAAATTAGAGTGGTAATTACTAAGTTTAATTATTTTAAAGTTAAATTCACCCCTTTTGTCATTAATACCTATTAAAGTTTTCCCATTTGAAATTTCCAAATTTAAATCTAGATAGTTTGCTTTACATTGATTATTGTTTGTTTCCGTTATAATTAGGTCTTTTGGGTAACACTTAAATACTATATTGGTGTTATTTAAGTTTAATAACAATAGGTCGTTTATATATCTATAGCCGTTTATTAAATTATCCCCAATTATTTTCTTCTCGTAATAATGCAGAAAAATATTAGCTACAGCACTTGAAAAGGCTGTACCCATTGGAATTCCCTTTAATTGTTTATAAAAATTAATGCCATTAAACACGCAGTTTTCTTTAATATTAAAGTTGCATACCTCTATCCAATTGTTTTTATTAATGATCTCTCTATTTAAATAATCGTCATAAATAAAAGCATAAAACTCTAATAATTTTTCATGAGGTAGAATGGTATATAAATTTTCAAAATCATATGTATTAAGTTTATTAATATTTTTACCTTTTAGAAAGTCCAGAATATCTTGATTACTATTAATTATAAAATCATCTTCATTTTTAATTTTATATTCTCACAGTTTAATTGGATTAAAAAAATCTGTAGTAACAAAAATGCTTACATAATAGCAACAAACAACCTAATTAAAAACTTAGCTACTAACGAATTTCCCAAAATCTATTGCAACATACAAACTCTAATAAAAAAAGTCTACGTATTTTCAAAATTAAAACAAAACTATAAAAACTGTAACCTTAACTTAATAGATGGCGCTTCTGGTACTCATTAGGACTATATATACTGAACATGCTTAGGGATTCAAATTCACGGGGAAATTAAGCTTATTGTGATTTCTATGTGAGATGACAAGCTTCAAAGTTCTGGAGTCCTTTTTTTAGTATGTGTTTGGATTTCTTTGCATTGTTTTGTGTGAGTGTTTGAATATTTCTCTTTAATTCTATTTAATTAGAAAATTTTTTGAACAAATGTACTTAAACTGTTGACTTGTGTGTTTATAATTTTGGTATATTCTATTTTTTATTAAAATTGATTCTTATATTTGCTATACCTGTCTGCTTGTATGTTTATCATACTGCTTTATTCTATCTGACGATCTTTTATATGATCTAATCTATATGTGTAATCCATTTTGATTCAATTCTATTTTTTTTTATATTTTCTGTGTAATTAATTTGTCTCTGAGATTTTCGGGTCACAAGGGGTCATTTTTTGACAAACTTGTCAGATCCCTCACAGAAAAAAAATCCCTGGTTTGAATCCCTGCATGAGGGTGACCCTTGAAAAAGTCTTCAGGCCGCACTCATTATACTTCTTTCACTTTTGATCGTGATTTTCACTTTAAACTTGTTGTTTATTGCTATGTTAGATCTTTCCACATACATTTCAGTTAGCTTAAAATTTATGATATCAAAAAAAATAATTCAAATTGAACATATTTTATTTATTTTGAAATGTACAGAGATTTTGCTACTGTTATTTAATTTCTTTTTACGTCTTTAAAGAAAATATAGAATTATCCATTATAAATAAAAATAACCCATTAAAATTTTGCCAAATCCAGTCTAGAGGTCAAGTAATCTTCTTTTCTTTCGATTCCAAGGAATATTTATTGCTATATTTGTGACATTGTAAATTTGTATATGACAAATTTTCATTCATTTTGAAACAAATTTCTGAGATATGTTTTACATGCATACGAATTCACATCATCCTATTTTGTACATTAGAAGAATAAAATAGCTTTTAATTTTTGCATTAAAAATTAAATTTGAAAATGATTTTATGCTTTAAAGATAAAGTAAATAAAAATTATTTTCCGTTTCGTTAATTTATTAGTATAAAAATTTGAAATATTAATCACAAAAAGTACTTCCGAATAAGAAAAAATTATTTAATAAATGCAAAAATTCAACACAATCATTCATAAAAGGCAATAATATAAAAATTTGTTAAGTAATAGCGTCAAAAGAATACACTTTTTGTAAATATATATTTTAAAAAGGTTTTTTAACAAAAATATGCTGTTTCAAAAACTATAGAATAAATACATAATTTTTAACAGTCCTATTTGCCTTTTTCAGAAATGTTTTAAAGCTTCGTATTTTTAGCCATGGAATGTATAATTATTTTTGTCATTTATTGAATACATATTTTGGGATATTTAAATTACAGATGTTATCAGGCTGATATTATTCATAACAAAATTATTCAAACATCTAATTTAGTCTATCTGACCCTCTGTTTTCATCTATGCTGGGGTTACATTAACAAACGTATTAAATATAAAAAAGATTCCGAATAAAAGTAATTTTAAAAATGTATTTTCTTATTTGTATTTTTATGATTTTAAAAGAAATTATTTTCTTCAGCTTATTAAGGAGACTTCAAAAATTGTTACAAAAAATTTTTTTACAAAAAAATTTTAAAAAATGACCCCCTTCACGTACTTGCATGTATGCTCAAAAACCATATAATTTATTTATTAAAATAAATAATTACTATAAACTAAAGAAATGAATCTATATATGACGAAAAAATAATATAACACTATACTTTTATGTATTCCTTGAAATTTAGATCGTTTCGCTTTTTTGGATAGATTCAACTCCTTTTGTGCGAAGAAAAAAGCTTATTTGCAGAGATTAAAGTAAAAATTATGGATTAGTATCATTTAAATAGTTGAATTATGGAAAAAATGTAAATTAAAGAAATATTTTTAACTTTATCTCAATAATAATCTGTCATCTATATCCATATAACTACTCTAATGCTTCAGCAGGATATTTAGACACAAATAACCATAAAAATATATTTAGAATAAAAGTTTAGTTTTATTTAAATGCAATAGTTATTTTAAAGAAACACACTACTTAAAGCAAAATGCAATTTCACTCTAAGTCGGCTTGGAACAGTTATGTGTTATTTAGATTAAAAGGGCCTTTTACACTCCCCTTTTCAAAGGAAAACTAATCACCGCTAGTACCATCACAATACCCTCACCCTCCCCACACACACATCTACAAATTTCAAGGCCTGCTAGTGCACGAGGCCGCAGATTCTAAGACTTCCAAAAATGACTTAAAACCACATTGGCGGACCATCTTTTGCCGACAACCCGTCAAAATGTCAAACTTCGTAGGGGAAAAAAATGTCTGAAACATTCAACTGCATGACCCACGTAATAAACCTTGAAAACCGAACATACTTCTTTGCTGACAACACATTAAAATACCTTCAGCACATTTTTAAAGACACTACGTGGAAATACATATGAAACCATTAGAGAGTTAAAATAAAGTGTGAAACATTTATGGCAGATGCGTTAATAGATAATATAGTATCATACATGTCAGAAAATGCATAATTATAGCAACAAATATAAATTAAAATCATTTCACGCTGAAGAGAGTAATACCGAGTGAAAACTGATCAGTCGTTTAGGATTATATTTCAAAGGACATGACGTTATCGAAAATTTGGCCATTTAGACTTATTTCCATATAACTTATTGGAATATCTGTTATATAATATTTTTTGAATATCTGAGAAATTACGATAATTTCATAAGCTTTTATAAAGATCTGATGTGCAAACCCGCACTATGTTTTTTTTCCTCCATGTTTGCGATGAACATATGAAAAATAAAATTTAGAGCAACTGCAAAAGAAATCAGACCTGAATAATATTACAGCGTTATACTTAATTCAACATATATCTTCGTATATGCAACGAAATAAATTTTATGTACTGTTTTTGATGACACTCTTTTATTATTGTTATATATAAATTTTTTTCTTCTTCTTTGTAATAATACACAAATAAAATGTTCTGAAAAATAGACTTTTGTTAACACATTCCCTTCACGCTGAAAAAGGTTTGAGCTAAAGGATTGAGTAAACTATTGCTAGAAATGAGTTTGATTTTTCAGAACCTCTGTTTAAAATAAAATAAATTTATGCGAATAAAATAAAAATACGAATAAACATTTGAGATCAAAGAACACAACGCGACTTTCCAAGTTCAAAGAAATCATTCTTACCTCTCTGAAGAGCGATTTTTTTTGTTTATGCGAAGGAACAATTTTCGAATGGAAAGAAGTTTAAACTGCACCACATATTTAAATACAGTTAGAGCATGCGCTCTGCATGCTGCCTCCGAAGCGCTCCCGATGAGAGGAGAAGAGAAAAGATTATGCGCTATCTCTGTCTCTCATTTTATCAGCATTGTGGCTGGTAAAATAAGTCTTAAGTAAAAGTCATTCAAATGAACAACAACAAAATATTAATAAGTTCGTAAGTAAGCACATTTGTGTTGATCTGGTGTTTTATAACATTTTACTTTTTGGACTCAAGTATTTCACAAGTGCCATTCATCTTGCAATAGGGGTGGAGCGGCCTAAATTTTAACCAATCATAGTACTAGCTTCGCATGACGTAATCACAGCTTTGTAAACAAATGCTAATGTAAACAAATGCTAATGTAAACAAATGCTAAATTTCAAGAACTTTGCGAAGTCTATTCAAGAGTTATTGTAGACTAATTTTACTCATTCCGAAATATGAGTTAATATCTGGTTTCAAATGTGTGATTAGTTAATATGAAGGAAAGTTTTGAAAATTGGCTAAAGGATTTTAAATAATGAAGTGAATGTTTGCCTTTATAAAAACATTTAAAAATTGAAGGTGGTATTTTCATTTAAAAAGCGTTTAAAAAAAAGTAGGTTGTGAATAAATTCTGGAAATTTAATCACTGTTAGTTTACCTACAATATTATCTTGAACTTGCCATAGAATATAGAACCTTATCATATTGACTTGTTGATACTTTTCTTAATTAATCTTAAATCAAGTTCTTGTTATAAATTTTATACATTTGTTTCTCAGTTTAGATATCTTTGTAGGAGAAGCTGTCTCCATACTCAAAGGCGGATCGATCATGTTGGGATCAACCGGCATTAAATTTCTAACTAAATCGGCATTAATTAACCGGAATTTAAACTAAAAGAATCAGTTATGTACATGAATTTATAAATTTCACCTCCTTAAGTATGGTCTTTTAAATTAATTTCGTATATTTTGATTTATACTAACTATTTTTATTTAGAACAATTTGGTTTTATGATTTCTCATCTGTTTTATTTTCATTACCTAGCTTGTTGATCAGTAACTCAGATAGAAACACTCATAAAAACAAACTTTGAAAAAACGTAAATTTTTAAACGCATCACAATCAATACAATTGTCTTACACATATGAAACCAAATATTTTTTATTGATACAGATAGTTCAATAAATAGGAAAACGGCCCAATACATTACAAAAAAATTACGAAGTTTATCTTACCTAATGAAAAAGATTTAATAACTGGAAATCCTCAAAACTGTCTCTACATAGTCTATCAGCACTCATTTTTCAAATTGTAGTAGTTTTTTTTTAAAAAAATAGCACGAGTTTTATTGACATCGTCTTTGAAAGCTATCTAATTTTTTTACTAATAAATGTTCATAATTTAGGAGCTGAAGTTCTTTAATATTTTGCATCATACCTGTTTGTCTAATGCTGTTCCTCGGAATTGTTTCATCAAAGTACTTTATAGAGAAAATGAGTGTTTCCCATGTGAAGTAAAAAAATGGTTGTCCTTATATATCCTGCGAAAGTTAGAATTTTTCACAACAGAAAGCTGAGATTCCACATCATACTGAGATAGTGACTCCATAAACATTTTTGAACACCTTGATAAAGTATAATAATAAAGGAATATCCATTATAAATCTTAACCAAATTGCAAAGGTTTATTTTTCATTTTTATCTTACAACCGTGTTTGACAAAATAGCTAACCATTCTTTCATAGACTCTTAGAGTTTCCTGAAAATATTCTAAATTGCTGTAGAGCATTTTTTTTATTGTAAGTGGACGAATTTTGTAATAACTATCATTTTTGTTGATGACCTGTCATTCAAGTGTAGGCATTTTTGATGTCATTGAATCGTTTCTTGGACATAGCTCTATTAAATATATTGCCTATAGATCTCTGTTAAAATATATTGCCTATAGATTTTTCGATGTCACTTTAGTTGACTTAAAATTAATGAACTTTCTTCTACGCTGCACATTGATCATTCTCCGTATCTGGGCGGTATCGTATAATAATGCAAAAAAATTCACCTGCAATACTTTGATGATACTGAGAAGGGGAAATACAGATTGAAAGCGAAATTTCTGGTTATTTTTTTTCGATTTGATTGGTTTTGTTTTTAATCTAATTTCTTCACTGATATTATGCAAAACCTGTATAGTTCCAGCAGTATCTCAAATTTCAAAATCACCACGGGTTTCATCTGTATTATTTTTTATGAAAGAATCGTCTCTTTTTTTTTCGTCACTGACCGCAAGTGGTTCCGGTGGAACAGATGTCATTTCAGGATACTCAAATTCTTAATCGAATAAAAAAATCATTAATTCAAGTTCTTACTCCGCAGAAAAGGTCAGCAAACTCGCAACTACAAAATAAAACATCGACAGAACCAACAGAAAGTCAAGAATGCCCTAAAATAAGTTTCACAAGCATGTGCAAAAGATCTTGTTTGCCAAAGGGAACAGATACCAAGGAACATTCTTACCTTTCGTTTATCCCTATCTCTTAGCATTAAAAGTTAAAAAGATACATTGTTCCGTGAATTCAGGGAATGCGATCTAGATGTAAGAAAGATTTTAACAAAAAAGCTGGATATCGGACCGTTGTCTTATTTATATACAGCTAACAAACACATGTCATATGCCTGTAATATTTTTTTTCTTGGATATTTTTAATCTTTTAAACAGAAGAGATGATCTATTAAGAATTACATATGTTTGTTTAAGAATAAGTAATATAAAAATCAATTTTTTAAAATCAATTCCTTCTTTGGATATAAGGAAAAATTCAGGAAGTAAAGAAAATTTTTATTTTAATTACTTTTTATTAAATCCATACAAATGTTGTTTTCGTGTTTCGCTTTATAGCGGATGGAGCGTCTGAAATTATGGACCCCCCTCAGCAGCCGAATAACGATCACCTTTAAATCCATATTCTAGGCGATGTAATTCCCGACTCGGAGAACTTTGTGACCAAGTTCGAACTCGCATCACAAGATAGGCGAATCCAACGCCCTACCAACCAAGCTATCCCGACCTAACAATTGCAACAATGATAAAAAACTACTATAAAGGCAAGAAAATTAGTTTTTAATTAAATAATAAAAAAAATTAAGGAATAATTATATTTTTAAAAAGCTGTATTAACATCAAATGTCATCTACTACAAGTTTTAAAAAATTTGCTTGAACTCTATTGTATTAATAAAAGAAAACTGACTACATCATTCCATAATACTGAGATGGAAATTATTTGAATCTTTGATACTTATTGCATAACTGTTTTCCCAAACAATTCTATTCATACAAATTCGAATTTAAAAAAGATTTTCTGGAAAATAATGCGCCTTGTAATTTGACGACTGTGTGTGTGACAAAATTTCATTACTCCTACGTAAACATTTT
>JAOUZG010041477.1:4324967-4347167 GCA_026289955.1 Argiope argentata | reverse complement strand
TAGCGGCTACTAGACTATTCCTTTCGCCAAACCAATCAAGCTGGCGCTAGGCTCTTCGCCAAACGTTGTCATCTTTGGCGAGTTTTCGTGCCGCTCGCCCGCTTGTAACAATATTCTTTGACATCTTTACCTTCCTTAGGTATTAAAATAATTTCTGCAGTCTTCCATATTTCCGGAAAGAAACCAAGTTTCAGACATGTGTTATATATTTTTGTCATCCATGTTTTGTTAGTATAAAACAATTCCTGTATTATTTCCATACTCCAAACATCATATCCCGGGGCACTCTTTTTTTTTCATACTTAATAATGTGTTTTCTATTTCATTTTTCGTGAATTCTACCATATCCAAATCTTCAAGGCTAATATTGGTCTCTTCCTGAGTATCTACTATAAAAGGGAAATGCTTCATCAAAATATAATCCCGACTTTCCACGTAAGTTTTTGTAAGTTCTCCATTTTCTTTGATAATATGTCCTATTTTGATTATCATGCCTTTGTCTTTAATGATATTCTTAAATTTACCATAATGTTTTTTTAGTGATATCACTTAAGAAGTTTCGAAAACATTCCTTTTTGGCTAGGGGTATCATCAATTTGTATTTAGCTAAATTTTCCTTATATTTCATATTCCATTGAATTCTTTCTTGTGAGTCAGAAGTCTTTTGATACCTTCTCCTTAAGGCTCTATAGCATTTTCTTAGTTAACGTTGTTTACATTTTTATGTTCCTCTAATAACCGTTAATATGTTTATACCTTTTTTTATACAGTATTTTCTTAGTTAATGTTTTTTACATTTTTATGTTCCTCTAATAACTGTTGATATGTTTGATAATTACTATACTTGGAAACAAGGTGTTTTTTAGAGATTCTAAATTCGTATCTTTTTCCGATCTGGTTCTTTGAATTGTTTTATGAAAATTAAGCTGATTAACCTGCACTTCCGTGCTCGGTGGGGGTTGCCTTGTTATATCCGAATGGCTTCGGCTGGGACGGAGTATACCTATGCCATACCCTCAGAAGCTACTGCGCCATTCTTTCCGTGGTAAAAAGTGGACACGATATCCATCCTTCTCATCATGAAGAACTATGCACACAATCGTAAACATAAGCTTTTATCTTCTCTTTAGGGTTTTTTATTCTAGCTAATATCGTTCTTTAAATGGTTGATATATAAATGTGAAGCTAGGCTACTTTCAAAAGTAAAATTCCCTTTTAAACAAAGTTATTAGAAATATTGCTGCTATTTACATATTAAGTGTGGTTACTGTTTAAATTAAGCAAAATCTTGATTTCTAGAAATACCAGTTTTTACTTCAACGAATTCATTTTTGAATATACATATTGGTCTACGTCGTATTCTTTTTGAGGTCCATTATAAATCACGACACATTTATTATTACATAAATACTACATATCTGGGAATTCAGATTTGGTCCTCTACGAGCTTTAACCAAAACTTTAGACCTTTACAGATTTCAAAACTGTACTTTTTTTCTATTTTGTATTGGTTGTCCAAGTTTTTGACAAAACTCCTTTGCACTTTTTGTGACGATGGGATTGAAACCCAAACCCAATCCTGGTATGAGTGAAAGAATTTTCCTCATTTCCCGAAAGAAAGATAATTGATCTCGTTCACTAATAATAACTTCGCTTTTAAAATAGTTTCAATATCAAAGGCAAATCGGAAATGAAACGAACCTTGATTCACTATACATGATAAAGTTGGAAGTGACGGAACATAAATGTCTTAAAAATGAATAATTTCATCCAAAGTCAATAATTGTTCTCAATCAATACAGAGCTTTAATGCTGAGATTTTGAGAGATTTTTTTACTTTGAGCTTTTATTTTTGTTTTCACCAGCTTGTTTAGCAAGTGAAATTAGAATTGCTATTTCGATGCTGAAAATGATGAAACTTGCCACTGTGTCAAAGTAGGCTTTTTATATTGTAATATTTGCCAAATGGGATAATTAAGTTTCTATTTCACATGTATTCTACATACATTTTATAGTTGTTGAAGTGATGAGACTCTTAATAAATGTACATTCTAATGCGATATATTGATGAATTATTACGCACTACATTAATCTCATTTCGAAATAATTGGAATTAAACTCTTAATTACGACTTTTTTATATAATTCATTGATAGATTTAATAGATTTTAATGAGACTTTATTTATTACAGATCAGCCATATTGTTCTTACTTTTCAAAAGTGCATTTAATAAAAATTTGGATTGAAATTTTTCGTAATTTTTTCATCTATATCCTCTATTTCTATCGATTAAGCTCTATGTGTTCTATATGTATGTGTTGGCACTCTACAGGCAAAACCGTTTGACTTGCAACTATCAAATTTGACACTTGTACATCTTGAAGCTCGAGAAGTGGAACCTTGGAGGTAATTCTTGAACTTTTAACAAAAATTTTAATCAATCAAAAATTATGTGACATTTCTGCAATGATTTCGCAACTAATTCGCAAAAAAATATTTTTACATCAAGCTAAAGACAAAAATAATTTATTTAATAATACCAATGCTTTATCAAATAGATTAAGTTTCTTTTTCAAAGGATTTTTTTTAATATTTTGATTGCATTTTTCAACAAATTTTTTTGAACAAAATAAAAATAAATATTTAACCTCTACAATCACTTTATGAATGCATTGAGAAAAATTAGCTTTTATCAAAGAGTTGGCATCACGTTGTAAAAAACTAAAATGTAATTTAAAAGTTAAAGCTTACTGAACATTCCGAAAGATGTAATTTTCAACAGGTGTCATTATGAGTGAAATAAATCTTCTATATTTATAATAAAGCTAATGAAAGCTTCAATAATCTTTTTTGGACGATTTTTCCAAAAGGCATATTTGTGGAGCTCCAGACCTTACACTTAGGAGCATCATTATCGGTAATAATTTTTAATCATAGATTTTATGGTCTCAACTTTTTTTTTTCTGAACTGGGATTAACTCCTGGGAATTATACACCGATAGACTTTCTTTCTCTTGATAAATAAAGAATCGTCACGTCAAAAAGTCAATCATTAAGTGCCACAAAAGTTGCCAGAAAAAAATTAAAAGCAATGAAAAAGTGAAAGCATATAAAATTGTTAACAAAGAAAATGCATTCTATAAATGTGGTACATATTAAAAAAAGATAAATTAAGATACATTTCATAAAACATAAATAAAATCTTTAAATGCATTTTTTAAGAAACTTCTTTTTATAAAAACTTTGATACCCAAAACATGATATCTCAATAAAATTATGAATATTTTTGAATGAAATGCTTTATGCATGTTATTTATACTGTCCTAAAGGTAATGAACTAGGATTATAGTTCTGAGATGAACAGTCTTTAGTTTAGAGCTATTTAATGTTGTTTAAATGCGTGAATTTTGATAAATTTTGAGTTAGGAAATACTGGAACTGCTATAACCTTTTTATAAATGCTAATATTTCTTAGATCCTAGTTCATTGCCTTCACTAAAGTTGTGCAAATGTTTTATAAAAAAAGAATTAGAAAATATTCCTTAGAATTTCTGCTAGGATGTTTTGCATTTTACTCTAATTTTCAATATTTTTTTAACTAAATGCGCTCATTTGACAAAGTCGCAAATCAAGTAAAACATGTTAATGGTATTAATCATTGTTTTGAATTACAGTGACTTAGAAAACAAAGTAAAATTTATAATTAAAGGGTTTTTAAAAAAAATTTTCTCCGCACGTAGACAGGTACATTAATGTATGAATTAAAACGAACCTTGAAAAAATAGCTTTTATGAACGCCTTGCCATCACATTTACAAAAACTATGATTAAAAATTAAGAAAATCAATATTGTAAATTAAATCTATAAAAGTGTATTTTGTAGTACATGAATATATAAAAGGAAATAAGAAATATGAAATTTTCTTTAAAAAAATTAACACGAAGTTTTCTATGAGAGTTAACGATTCCTTTATAATTAATTTACTAAATCAGCTTTATTTAAGATAAACACGATTTAATATATATAGATTATGCTTTCCAGTTCCGGTCCAAAGGCTAATTTGTAAATAATTAGTTATAAATATGCATACTATTTCGTACTGTTAAAATAGCCTAAAGCGCGTCACTCTCCTGGTCTGGGTGTCCCGGTAAGGGCATGGTTGTTCTTCTGTGAAGTGTGTAATTGTGACCCTCTGTAAAAAGGGGTTAGGAAAGCGAGTGCGTGTGTGTCATCCTCATATGAACTAGAAGTTAGACTTCTGTCTTCGGGTGTTCAGGAGCCCATACCCTCAGAAGCTACTGCAGCTCTCTTTAAAAGCCCTCTATAAAAGCAGACACGGCATCATCAAATGGTCTAAAAAGAGTAAACAATTATAATTTATGTAACTTAGTCAATAAATGCTTTGCTGAATTACGAATTTTAAATTTATTTATCATACTCTTGCTCTGTGAGTCACATTTAACAACTTTATTATTCAGATCCTGATATTTTAAGTGAAACGAGATGCACTTTTCAAGAAAATCAATCATTAAAATTGGCTGATATAAGAACATCTGAATACAACTATTCTTTAGAATCATTAGAATTTTCTATTTCACCAGGGGAAATGATCTAAAGCAATCACAACTAACATATATATACTTTGGAGCATTAAAATGCATATATCGGCAAGAATTTTATAAAATTTCAATTAATTGAAAATTAAGTTAAATTTTGCATTTTTTGGCGATAATATTATGGTACAAAACAGATTTTTAAATCATCGCAAAGTTTTTGATTGCTGTGATGATCCTTTGAATTCCATTATATAGTATTTTTGAAACAAGCATATTCTTACTATTACACATTATTTTACACGAACACTTTTTAAGTCCACGTCCATTGCTGCAACTTTGAGCTGTTGGAACAGATCGAAGCGTTCTGTCAAAACTCGGAAACTCTCGCTCACGCATACTGAAGATCTAAAGTAAAATTGTTTTATTCGTAAATCGCTTGTTCCTAACCGGAAAAATCCTTTTCATGTAAGAATTTCTTATTACGTCAGCTAAGACTTATATATTCTGAAGATGATTAAGTGTGTGCCAAATGTGACGTTATACAGGTAAAAAGCTCATAATTAAAATTAAAAAAATACATAATTTAAATAGCTATTGAAGGACTAGCTACTCTAAATAATATGTTATATGCTTTTGTGCTAGAAGCACCCCTCCCCTCCAGAATAAGGGGGAAAAAAACCTGAGCAAAAAAAGGTGTAATCATAAAAATAAAACTTGTCGAAGGTATAAATGGCTCTAGCAAAAGAGCCTACATAATATTCCACAACAACAGTATCACTGCAGTATAATTAATAAATAAAAAATATCAAATAAAGACAATTTAAATTTAGAAAACAGAAAAATGAAAATGAAAAAACAAACAAACAAGCAAAAGGAAATATATAAATAAACAAAATAAAAACATAAATAAACAAAAGAAAAAAGTAAATAAAGGAAAAAATAAATATATATAAAATGATACATAAGGTAGAGTCCATGATTAGTAACAAAAGGCCAGAAAGTGTTCTTTTGGCATTTTTTTTCTTTTACTCATTATATACTATTCATTTTTAGCATTGATTCACACTCTAGAATAAATTACCATTCAATTTGGAAAATCCGTCGTTTATTATAATATAGGAAGATTCATTACTTTCGAAATTCTAAATTCACTTTATTATTTTATAGAATCTGGAAAATATTTAGTTGATATTTAATTAGTTTTATCAAATGATGAAAAATAAGGCAAAATATAGCTCGGATGGTCATCATAATCATTACCTCATCAATAACTACAGTTTCTTAAATTGATCTTTTGAGATAATGGGGGAAAGGCTATGATTTACAGTTAATTTGGCTAAGTATTTATTATCAATACATTTATACAAGAAAAATTGCCATTTTTTCTTTATTTTCCCATTTTGATTTCTATTCATCAGAAAGAGTACGACGACGAATTTTTATCGAGCTTCCAGATTCTTCAAGGCGATAGTCTATTGAAGGTTTAAATGAAGCAGCTTTGGCTGCCAGATCAGCTAGTTCATTACTTTTTATGTCAAAGTGGACTTTAACAAAAATTAATGATACCATACCATTAAGCAGCTTATTAACATGTTGTATTGAATTAGTCCATACTGAAATTCTTAAACTTTATCTTCGTCTTTAAAAGTACAAAAATCTAGCAGCACTAACTTGTTCATTCATTTTTGAAACATATATATAGATTACATTCAGAGCTGTCACTGCAGAAACGTCTCACTGGTTTTTTAAATTTTATTTTACAAAGGTGAACCTATCTATTTTCATAACTAATCTTTTTGGACCCTTCAATTGTTTTGCAAAAAGTCTTGATCTTTTTACGGTGATTTTTCAAACAATACCAGCATACCAATTTCACATTATCAGGTCTACTAGTTTGAGTTTATTAATTATTTGTAGAGTTGATGTAGATATTGAACGAAAAGTTCCCGTTATTGACAACGGTGCTTTAAATTGAACGCTATTGTTATTTTGCATTTATCTATTACTGTCCCTCCACCAGAGTACAACTATATATACTAGAAATATTTCTAGGGCTCTTTTTTATAAAATTTTGACAATTTTTCCTGATATCCCTTATAGTACTTGGCAATTGTAAGTCTATTTAATATTTTAATCACTTGCATTCTCCCATGATTTATATGGACCATATAATTTAATATGTCTGGTCCATATAAATCATGGGAGAATACAGGTGATTAAAATTTTAAATAGACTTACATTTGCCAATTAATATAAGGGATATCAGGAAAAATTGTCAAAATTTTATAAAAAAGAGCCCTAGAAATATTTCTAGTATATATAGTTGTACTCTAGTGGAGGGACAATAATAGATAAAGGCAAAATAACAATAGCGTGTATATGGACCATACAATTTATTATGTTTCTACCAAGTTGACCTATCATGAGCTTTTCTCCGTCAAAAAATCTGCTATTACGAAAGACTGGCCGGTTCCTCCCTCAAGTAGCTGGTACAAGGGGCCTAACTCAGGTTTCTTTCTTTCCATCTCAGGAGATAGGTCATCAAATACTTGCATTTCACGACTTGCCAGCGGACACTTAAAATGTCTTAAATTCTCTGGGCGAAAGAAATCATTTCCCCTTTGTCCTAAATGTCAACACTTCCAGGCCACTCCCTCTCACATCCTTGAGTGCCTTGACCTCAGTGTAGGGGATATTTATTCATTTCCTTGGCCAGTCACCGACCATCTCAGAATCAACGGTTTATTTGATCTGGTCTGACTCCGACAGACCATGATGGAGATAAGAAGACGAAAAAGAATTTAATATGTCATCAACCAATAATCTCAAGAATCTTGATATATCTTGTAAGGTTTATTGGTTTGCCAGCATAAGAAAAATATGGGGGGTGCTTATAACACCCTTTTTTCTAAAAAAAGTCTACAGCGTTTTTTCATACTTGAAAGTAATCTTAGTTCTTACTACAACAATCTAATTTTTCTAATGTAATATAAACCAATTTTTAAACTGTATGCTTACTAGTAATTGCTACAAATATATAAAAATCCTCATCGCACACAATTATTTTAATGTCTAATCCAAAACTAATTTGCAGTGCTTCATTAGACAACTAGAAGATAATATAGATTTCTGGACATAGAAGCCTGAGGGCATCACGTTGAATATACTCTATTAAAAACATTATCACCCTTAAATTAAATATTAATTTTTCTGTCGCTGAGAAAAATTGAAACCACAAAAAAGGTTTTGGGGCAATTCATATTTTTCTAATTATGTAGCATTAATGGCAAACAAACTTGATTAAAGCACTTTTCAGATATAAAAAAAATAATTTAAATGCTATGTTTTCAGCTATTTCTTGCCACTACAATTCAATTTTTAATGCGAATAATTTCTTTAGTTGTACTTTTCCCAGGAATAAATCTATGTTGATTTTAATGAAGATTATTATTTTAAAATATTATCTGGGTAATCATTTTTTCATATACTTTTCAAATGAAATCAAGAAGACAAATATGTTGAAAAGCTGCCGGGTCTGTATAATTTTCGTTTGAATCGTTAAAAAAATCACAAAAAATGTCTATGATGCAGACATCTGTTAAAAAGATCAACAAAAATTTGCTATTATGTTTCACTGTTTCTTTAATAATTCCATCCGAAATACCATACAAAAAGACTTGGATATCTTTTGTTATTTAAATGTTAGATAGTTTATTCCACTTCGAATAGTGAAAATTGAGTATCACTTGGAGAATTTGGTGGAATTTGACTATTGTTTCGTATATTTTGAAGAAAAGGCGAAGAATTCCCATCATAAGAAGGGAAGTGAAATTCAAGTAAAGCATCTATCGCTTCCTTAAGATATTCGGGTAATGAATCATCTATTTTTCTGATTGCGCCAAGTAGGAAAGATTTACTATTTTGATTTTTAGTTACATCAAAACTAATTCCAAATAACTCTCTTGATGCTACATTTTCACATAAATTACACCAATTACTTCTGTTTGCCCAATTAATCTTAAATTCAAACTTCTCCTTTGGTTCCTTAACAAATATTAGAAGATATTTCTTGTCTCTGATATCTTTGGTCTTAAACAATTTTCATTTTCCTCTTCTCACGTCACTTCTGACAACATCTGGTATTCTAGATCACCAATTATGTTTTTTTACTTCGGTGTTTGATGAAATTATGTAATTTACTGTTTTTACAGGAAGTCCAAAAGCTAAGTACAAAGATGTAAAATGTAAAAAAATCAACAAATACTGTTTTGATTGATACAAAATTCGGCAGAAAAGTAGCATATATATTTATTATTAACAAAATCGATAATTATATACAGAAATGAAAACAATATTAAATTTTTATAAGTTATCAGATAATGACATACTGGGGACTTAAACAGAATTTTGTATAAAGTGAAAACAAACAGCATAAAACGAAAAAAAAACGACATTAATTACCCCCTAATCTGTACGCAAAGTTTACACCTTATGCTTTCAATTAAGTGGGAAACCACTTTAGAATTAAACAAGCGCCATTCTTCTTGTAGAATAGTTTCCAGTTCAATGAAAGAAGCTGGAGATGTGGAACGCGAAGATGCAGCACGGCCTAGAAAATCCCAAATATTTTCAAAGGGATTATAGTCGGGTTAATATGCTGGCCAGGCTAAATGTGCAGTCCCTTCACTCTCCATGGAGTCATTGTGATCTCTATGGGGATGTGCGTTATCGTTCATTAAAACAATAGTAGCGTCAACTAATGCAGCGTACAATCTCACAATGGTTCGAGGACTTCATCTCCATACCGGGCAGCCGTCGCAGAACCCCGTTTAAAGATATATAGGGCAGTGTGGTGTCTGCTTAATGAAATCGCTGGCCACACCATAATGCGTCTGCCTCGGAATGCGTGATGTTCGGTGATGTTTTGGGGCTGATTGTTTGTTCCTTGTTCACTCCGTATCCTTATACGCTTGTCATTTGGCTGCAGAGCAAATTTTGACTCATCAGTAAACATGACATTGCCCCATGAAGTCACAGTCCAATTGACATTTTCCCGACACCACTTTAAACACGCCCCTATTGATTGATCGAATAAATGAACACAAACTCGAGGTACTCCGGGCGTACAGTCCACTCACATGTAATCTTTGGCTTACAGTAGCTACACATATCGCCTTACCAATGGATGCTGTAACCATAGATGTTACACGCATGGAGGTCGCTCTACGATTCCGCTTGGCTACAATAGCAATTTATCGATCTTCCGCGGGGTTGTAACTTTTGGGCGACCAGTTACAGTCCTTCTGACAACTGTCTGTGTGGTTTGGAACTGTGGATATTAACGTGAAATTGCGGAACCATGAAAGCCGAATAAAAGAGTAACTTCTTCGAGAGACTGCCCTGCTTCAATACACCCCACAGCATGCCAGGGCTCAGAATCGTCCATTTGTCTTCTAGAATCTAGATGGAGTTATAGAAACACGTATGCCTTGCAAACAAATTGTATAAAAGTTTTAAACACCTTCTATCAGCACTTATAATCCACTTTTGTAACTCTTCGCAAAGCAGTCATTCTATAAGACTGCACTTTTTGCATATATCTTCACATCAAAGCGCAATTGACTGTTACCGAACATATTTGCATACTTCCATCTACTTCTGCAGTGAATTGCATCTTCTTCAATTCTGATTGACTTCCGGAAATTAGCATTTCCCTCTCCGTGCTTAACTTTTTTAACTTTTGAAAGTGAGTATATATATATATATATATATATATATATATATATATATATATGCATCATAGAATTAATTGGCAGAAACTGGGTCAGAGAATCATGTTGGTGTGGTAAGCCAGCAAGTTATTGATGGTCTAATCACTATTGGTGGACTCGTCGGGGTTCTATTGATGATAAAATGTTCTTATCATCTGTAACTATCGTTTTTATCAAAACAAAAATAATATTCATGAATTGCTTTTAAAAAAACCCAAAAGGTAATATTTTGGTAAATAATTATTTTTTAAAGTATGATAAAAATTTAAATTAAATTTTTGGCCGTTGTAATTATAAAAAAGTAAATTAATAAATTTGAAATTTTTTTATTATTTTATCTAATTTATGCATATTTTACATCAGTATATTTCATTATAAAAATTTAACTGAAACCAATTTTCACCATTGTTTTTATCCAGATATGATCTAACTCATTCTTTAATGATGAATTTGTTTCAGTGGTATGGTTTTGTTATACTTTAGATAAATATCAAGTGTAAAATCAAGGAATGGTGAAATTTTTAAGGTTTATTCTTGGAAATTGTTTTTAGGATCGATCTTAGGAAGAGCGTTAGAAAAGAATTTTCTGATGGAAGCATTTTTTCTACTGTAAACAATCTTAAGTAATGTCTGAGTAATAGCCGAATTTCAACCAGAATAAAAGCATTTAGTGAGAAAATTTAATTTGAATTAATAAAATTAAAATTTGAATTAATAAAAAAATTAACGCAATTTTGACATTTTTTCACTAAAACATCCGTAAATATTACAGCACAAAATAGATTTTTAATCAAATTAAAGCTCAAAAACTTAGCTTTTCAATGAAAATGATGTTTTGAACTATAACTTAAATTTCTATTTTAATGAATTTTTAAATATTTAATTTAATCATATTTTTCAACAATTTATATCGCCTAAAATAAAAATAAAATTTTATCTTCATGAGGATTTCAAAAAAAATTATGCTTTAAATTATATATTACTATCCATTTTCAGAAGTTCTGATTTAAAGAAATAAGTTAATTACTTCCGAAAATAAAACAGAAAAATATAATTTTCATCACGTGATTATATTAAATGAAATAAATAGGAAATGCGATATTTTTTAAACAATAAATGCAAAAGAAAATGTTTCATGATCGTTTGCAATATCAAAATTATTAATTCAATTAAAGAATTAAAATAAATAAAAAATACAAAAAAATATATATATTACAAAAGTGCGACATTTAAAACTTAAATTTTTTTTTAGAAAAGCACCAAACGATAATCTTCTGAGAGCGAGATTAATTGTTTAAAAGTAAGAAATCTTAAAAAAACTAGAAGATGACGTTATTTCAAAGAAACGATGGACAAAAAGCAATTGATAATAAGTAGAAGCAAAATATTTTTGCATTCGTGTTTATTTTTTTGTAATTTTAAAACAATAAGACATGTTTTGAATTGTTACTTTTACTTACGTGAAGAAGATATATTGTGAAAATCAAAGAATTCGCCTTCGTGATTGTAATTTATCTCCGCTTTTTAATGAATCATGCAAAATAAAAACGCATCTGCTTTCAGCGTAGAAAACGAAATATTAAAGCTATACTGTTAAAAGCAGGTCAGATATTTGTAAACGAATCTTCTTTCAAACAAGCTTACGTTATAGTTAATAATGCAGAAGCAGATAAAAATATTTTTTAGCCTCATATTTCAGAGACATCAAAACTTTCTAACCAAAACAATATCATGTTCTCACATGAGAAAAAGTGAACCAACTATCATTCCAAATTAAAGATATAAAAATGTCATTTTCAGCAAGTGTCTGCATAAAATGAAACAAATATAAAACATGATATGTTTGGAAAATAAATGCAATGACACGTTTTATATGATATTTTATAATACATATTCAATCAAACAGTTTTATTTAGGCAAGTATGGCTTAACATCTACAAGGCATCTTCTTAAATCGTCCAACGTCTAATTTGCTAACTTTTTGTGTTAGACATACATCTTTTAACAAATGTTTTAAGTGAAATATATAATGAGTAGAGTGAGGGGAAAAGTTCTGATGAATTACGACTTTTAAATTTTTACTTATATTATCTGCTCTGTGAATCATATTTAACAAAATATTCTAGAGACAATAAGTCCTTAAATTTAAAAAAAGTGACACTCCAATCAACTAAATTAATTCTCAAAGTTGATCGATCTATAAAAATTCCAATATAACTATTCAGTAAAAACTGGCGATTTTAGATTACTTTACCAAGATCTCAAAGAAACCAATCAGAATTACTCTAGAATAATTGACTTAGATTATGAAAATGATGATTGTTCTAAACTTGCAATATTCAGTAATAAATAAATCAGCCATATTTGATCGCAGAGATAGAAATCTTTATTTATTTATTTTGAGGTTGAAATATTAAGAATATTTTACAGAATATGAAGCTATAGGATCAAAGGAATTGAAACCATAATTTTTTTAAATATATTTATAAACCAAAAAAAAGTTATTATTGAGAGAAATGTTATTATTGTTATTATATACATCTGAAAATAAAATTAAAAACTGAATGTTTCATTTAATCTGTGAAATGTTTGCTGACTTATTTCCTTGAGATATTATAAATTATTAAAAAAATGTTATGTTTCAATTTCTGTAGGGAACATAAAACTTCAATGTTGGACTACTCTGCTTTCAGTTCTTAGTTTTATTTAAAGACATGCTTGGATTGAGCAAAGAGGTCTTTATATTAATTGAAGTTTCATCATTTCCACTTTAATTTAAAACTGAATTTTACGTGCACTGATAGAAAATCAGAGAGAGACGCGTTCAAAGATCAGGACTGCTTAAAGCCTACATATATAGTATAATTGAATTATGCGACTATGAGATTAAAAATATTTTGCAGAAAAATTTATTATGAAACAAAGTTATATGTATACAAATATTGATTGAGCACTTTAGTAGGCATAGATACTGTAGTGCGGATTGATCGCCAAAAACAGCTAATATATGATAGTGTGAAGAGAAGAAGGGGAAAAAAGGGAGGCGAAAATTGAAGATCGAAACGATTATTTAATCCTGCCTCAGCAAGTTTCTCTTCCTGCTCTAAAACGGAGAGGAGGAGTGGAGTGAGGATTATCTAGAAACCAAAGAAGGAGAGGGAACGGCTTCGAGGAAAAACCAAGTTCCCCTCAGTGCCACTTAGTAGCCGTTTAGTGCCCAAGTAGGATTGTCTTATTTCCCTTTCATGCTAATAATACGATGTAAAGAAGCAAAATGGCAAATGAATGTTGCTTTCAAAATGGATTGAAGGGACGATACTGAGCTAATTATAACATTTAAATTCAGTTTATGAATAATAAATAATTTTCAGTTTCGAAGTATTTACATAAAAAATCAATCCAACTTAGTGATTAAAAATAGCTCGCATGCTTAGAGCAGACGAAACAACGATGAAAACTCCAGAAATGAATGAGCCCTAGAAAATAAATTAACAGTTTGTAACATTTTTGATTGCCTAAAAATAAACACCTTTACCTCCATCACTAATATTAATAATAGCTAATGTTCTATTAAACGTGGGCATTTAGAGCCTCAAAAGCAGATTGCTGGATCTAAGATGACCAAGTTTAAAAAAGATAGGCTATGGAGGATAGTTCCTAAGACCAATTTTTTAGAAATATGAATTAGAATACGAATGATTAAAAATTATGATAGATAGATTTTTTATATTTTTTTATTTGACTAATTACTGTGTATCTATTATTGTCAGGATATATGTTTTCGTTTACCATCAATAATTTGAGGAATCATTATACTTCAAAAGTGTATAATTTTGTTATGACTTTTTGAAATCCAATAATTTATCTTTTGATTAAGGTCACTTAATGGATTCCATAATTTTTTCTTCGCATTTGATCATTTAATTACATGTTTTTATACAATATTTGGTACGATGCAATGTAAACCCTTTTCATAACTTTTGTCAAATTAGAATTCTATCTACTTCCTTTCATAATTCTCAATGGCCTCAATGACTGAATTTTCTAATCAAACATGCAAGCGCTTTGTGGCATCTTTAGTATGTCTACCCTTTGGACGTGAGACGTTGGAAAACTATCCCCGAAGAATACTGTCACAAAAGGAACATTTGTGCCTCGTCAGCCTGGTTCGGAGTTAAAATACACGTTTGCGGAGCACAAGGTCGGGGCATCGATTCCCACCCACGCAGCAATACGTTAACAGTTGAGCTTCAAGTTGGGTTTCTTGTTATTCATATATTAATGCTCTAGAGATTTCTACGACCTTCTTTAGAGTTCTGGATTAGTCTGTAACGGTTTAGAGTTATACTATCATTGAGGTCAGTTCGTCGCTTGCATGTAATGAGTTCATTAGAGGAAATGAACTTGACGTAGTGTTACTCTGTAATCTGCTATTTTTTGGATCATCACAATAGTATTATGTCTCTGTTTAAAAGAATCAACTCTTTAAAGTGATCTATTAAGGATTCATATTAATTTCTTATATGTTATTTCCTATACAGCAAAACAGACTGCAGGAGGTTCGTTTTATCACTGGCGAGCAAGGTTTTTTTTGACAGAAGGTTCCCCTGTGCCTTAAGGCGGTAGGGGTGGGGAGGGATTAAAAAAATAGGTTGTTTGCAAATATGTTGTGTTTTGAAAGGGCTTTAAGTTTTTATCTCCACCTGTTGCTATCTGAAAATTGGTAAGATTTTATGGATACTTATAAAGAAGTTTCACACAGAAGTTCTCAGTCAACGATGAATGATATGTAAGCATTCCGAAAAGTGATTTTTTGTCTTCGGATAAACATCATAAGCTCGTTTTAAATATCAATACTACTATAAAGGAATAAAGGAAAATTATTGCATTGACTTTGTGGCCTATTTACAAAGTAACTTTCTCAGAAACGGGTAGCGACTCTTATTACTGTGGAGGACAATTGTTTTATATTTCCAGCGAATAAATCTATCATGAAACAGTCTTCAGAATTTTAAATGCCGGGAACAAACGACGTCTTTCAAACAGCTTTATCCCCCCCCCAAAAAAAAAAAGAAATGGGATTTTTCTTTTTCCCTCCTTCTAAGAGTGAGATATGCTACATAAATAGTGCATTCCCTGAACGAATGGCATTCTGCAAATATTTCTTCAGTTGTGAATTTCTATTCTTTATTATACAAATTGCGAATTGTTTTTTTATCAGATTAATTTTTAATTAAAACAATTTAACCTGCTACTGATGAAGTGCCAGTGATCTATTAAACGAAGATGATGGTTTCTCAAAAAATAATGTGTTAGCTATTTTGATGTTTTACATTTTCTCGAATTTCATTTATTTTTCTTGCTTCATTGTAAAATGAAGTTTTTAAACCATCCATTCTATTTCCTGCTTTATTTTGATGTAACAAAAAATTAAGCAGTAGTATATGTCATTTTATCTACTATTCACAAACGATTGTTTTAATGACATTTTAACAGTTTTATGAAAAATAAGGATTTCTTTTGTGTGTATATATTTGTTCTAACTTTTATTTAAATGATTGGAAAGTGATTTATAAAAAAATTGTGCGTGATACACTCATGCGTAAATTTATGGAAACTTAATAAGAAACGTTCGTTCCAAAATTCATTTTATTTCATTGTAATTAGATCTTGTCTTAACAGTACTACAGAATACTTAAATAACATTTCAAAATCCGAAATTATGATTGAAAATTTTAGCATGATGGTTTATACCAAAAAAGTAATATTTATGATGAACTAAAGTAAAATGCTCGGGCTAGAAACTGAAGGAATGTGTTTGCGATATATATTTCACTGAGTAATTTTTTTCCCTCATTTTATTGAACAACTTTTTAATGTCAGTGTTAAATAATGTTTAAAATATGTTATTTGATTTATCGAATTGCTTTTATAGATGAGATAGAAATATTTTTGGAATGTATATTTATCTCGCACTCCTTTTCAATTATTTAAGCAGAAACAAGAATGTATAAGCTTTCGGAAACAAAATATGAAAACCTTTTAAAAAATTTAATTGAAGGAAAACTCCTTGTATTACAATTCAAAATTCAAAATAACATTTTATATTCAAAAATTCAATGAGAGTGAGTAACAATCTATATTAAATAAAGGTAATACTAGCGGCAATAAATAAAAGAATTCGTAACTGAAGGTTTAAAAAACATATTTTAGAAGTGTCTTTTAAAAGGCGCTTGCTTTCAAAAATTTTTTTTAATTCAAAGCGTGCTATTATTTTAATATTAAATATAGATTTAAAACATTATCTCGTCTATCATTGAATTGCATTGACTTCTGCACCATGTAAAAATATACTAATTGCATTCATGGATACAATAAACACGTCGTGTACTATTATAACGTAAAAGAAATTACATACTAATATCTGTATTATTATTTAATTTTGACAATGCAATATTGAATTAATATTTTAAAAGTATATCGGGGGAAAATTAAACAAAAATTTAAGGATGTTTTTGAAATTGACATTAATGCTAGTTTTTATTTGAATGGTTTGAAATTTAATATAAATTGAAAAAAATAACCGTTTTCGAAATTATAATATAAAAAAAATTATGAAATATTTGATGATGAAAAAAATACCCCATAAAGTCGATGAACGAAAAGTTTCACGCTAAAAAGTATCAACACATTAGAACACTTCGACCGGTTGAAAATGCCTTGTTGGAAAACCGCAAAGCAATTGCTCAAAGGGGAACTGTGATAGATTTATTACTTCGGACCACAGGAAGTAACTGCCCCTCAGTTACTTCCTGGGGTCCGAAGAGTCCGTGTCGTCCAGAGACACCAGAGAAAGTCTGGATGTTAAAGGGAGTAGCTCTTGAAAAGGGCTTGGAGGTTAAAGAGCTAAAAAAAGAGAAGATAGGATTTGCAGAGATTTACGCCTTTTTCGTCGATCGTTGCATTCAATTAATTCCATTTGGTCTGCATTTACCTCACTAGCTACATTTTGTACATGAAAATGCACTTCTGTTTCCAATCTGCTTGATTCATTTAGGAGTCAGAATGTAGTAAATCACTTAAGAGTGATGGAAGTTCCTAAAATAATCCAATAAAAAATAATCCAATGATTTATCTTTAAACCTATAAATTTAAATGCTTACCTTCTTCACGCATTTAAAAGCAGTGCGTAGGCGTTCTACGTGCCTTTTCGTCAAGAGTTCTCAAAGTTGTCACACACGTTGTTTGGAGAGCCGGAATGCGCTCCTGGAGACGATTATTTTTGAAAGTATAGTTAATTAAAAATGAAATTAAATTTTCATGTATTTCCATGATAACTTACGAAGATAATAGTAAAAAATAAGCTTTCTTCAAAAAATTGTCTAAATTTTATCTACCAATTATCTTCTAACTCATATAAGCTTTTTTTTAAATATAAATTTTCTATTTTTAATGTAAGTCACATTGTTAATCTCTAGTTTTTTTATCACGTGAGAACATGATGTTATTTGGGTTATGCGATTTTGATTAAAAAAAACGTAGATAATGAATCGTTCGGTAAATACCATAACCTAATTCTGTTCAGAGACATTTAGCAGACGATTCCTTTTGAGACATTTTATAATTGCTACTATTTTTATTTTAATTAAAATATTATTAAAATTTAAAAGTTAACTATTTTTTTCTATGATAAACATATTTTATTAATTTTATTTTTATTTTTCTCTTTGCTTGTATTTTTTTATTATTATTATATGGATAATAATTAAATTGCAGTATATTTTATTGAAGTACAATTAGCGACGAAAATAAACACATTTTAACAATAACAAACCTAAAACAAAAATATTTTATTTGAATTTTTCAAACATTTATATTTTATAATTCACAGTTTGAAGTTCTGTATTATTTTTGTAAATAAAATTCTAGAATTGCTCTTAAAAATAAGACTCGGTTTTATATGTCCTAGAACTTTCAGAGATTTACATTACCTTTTCTTAGATTCCGGATAGCTGGGATATGGCTAACACCCCATGTCTAAAACAAACATTTATAAAGAAAACCCATTCATTTATTGAATTTATTCCTTTCATCGAGTATTTCCAGGTCTCTCTAGGTTTATGCAACTTGGAAGATGTATTTACTGTACTAACTGTAGCTAGCTCATCAAGTCTAATTCACTATTCATTCTGAATATATCGATATGAGTTACGAGTTTTCCTCTCCACTTTATATAACTTCAAAGATTTGTACGGTATTTATCATGAATTGTTTCCGTTAGGGGATTTTGAATAATAGGAGACAACGAATAATTGAAATTCGAAATGGTGTAGACAATGAAAGAAACATAAATTGCAACCTCATATATTTTTTACCTGCTTTTACCAGTTTTGCATTATTATCATGTATGCTTATTTGGACCAGTTTATAAAAAGAAGACGTAGAACTATGACATTATAGATGTTACTTCATCTCAAAACTGGTCGAGTACTCCAAAACTTTGTTTTCCAGCTAGAAAAATTGAAATTGAAAGTTAAAAAAAATTTCATTATATATAGAGACCGACAGAAAAGTCTCTTGATTGTTTCAAATTGGTTTAAACTAATTAATGACTTAAATTAATTAAGGCACATAATGACGTAAAAATTAACAAAGTTCTCATATGGTAACTTGAAATTTGCTATCGGAGGTTTCATTTTGTTTTTGTATTATTTTCAATTTTATTTTATTTCTTTATTTTTGAAAAAGCTTTGATTATTTTTTTTATATCTTAGTCATAAAAATGAATTTTGTTACTAATCTTATACCTGGGGAAACTACACTATTCTCAAAGTCTAAGTTTTGAATCAATTTTTGCCAAAACATCGCAAATCAAAATATAATGCATATATTTCTTGAAATTTGTCGTAATAATTCTCAATATAGTCTAATGTTAGAGTTATAATTATGATGTGAATATGAGTTCCCAAGTGACTCAAATGTCCATTTCTCAATATTATAGTTATTATGTAATAGAGCATTAATGCTTCTCAATTCAAAAGAATTCAATTGAACATGTCGCACTATTTATTAACCTAGTATAAATAGGATATTTTAAACAACCCTAAAAATTATATAGAACGAAAGCTTCTTTTTAAAGTCAGTAATAAGAAACATACTTTAGGCTATCATCAAGCGTTTGTGGAATTCATTTCATTGACTAGATTTTTTAAAATTAGTTATATTAACATCAACTTTTTAAGCAAGAATAATGCTATTTCTGGCCAGATCTCGTAATTTTGAACCGTGATCAAATGACGAAAATGGCACTTGAGCTTGCACCATTTCCCCAAACTGTCACAGATCACCAGCGTGAGCACATTTGTACATTTAATGCTCATAAGACTGCTTACATTTTGGTTTTCGGCGTAATCATAAAATAAATTTCTTGTACCACTTCTAAATCCAAAATCTCACATTTCTGTCTATACACACTGTAAAATAAATTTTAAGAAAAACAAGATTTGGCATGTTATTGGTATAATTTGACTTCACTAATAATTTTTTAAGCAAAAAATAAAAAAAAAATAATATTTCGATTTAAGGTGGTTTAAAAATAATATATACTTTTTAATTCCGGAACGAATCTTCTTTTATTCCCCGAAACGAATCAATTAACTTTATATATTTTTATCAAAACTTCATCCTAAGCATATTCTAGAACAATTTACTTCACACAAAATAAAAATAAAATCATCTTTACGTGCAAGTTAAGCGTGAATGGGAAAAACTAGCTTTTATCAAATTATTATTACGCCAGCAAAAAAATAATTGGAAAGATTAACTCTCACTGACAACTATACTCACTAAGTGTAATTTTCAGTAAATATATATGTGCGTGTGTAATTATATTTTAAAATTGGGAGCAAGATATAATAAATTAAAAATTTTTTTTATCGTGAATAAACCCATATAAGCATTTTAATTTGGCCTCTTCTTTTCTGCCTTAATTCGCTTTTTATTTAATTACTTATAAAATGAATTATACAAAACTGATGATCGCAACATTTCAGCATTATGATACGCTTCGATGGACTGAATATCTTATCGTTGAAATAACAATTTTTAGGAGTACCTACCTTTCCCTTTCCTAAGTCTAAACTTATCAAAGAAATTGCTATAAAACTCAAATATTCAAGATTGTATTATATATATATATATATATATATATGCGTTTTTAGCGTAACGGGTTCGGATTGAATGGACTTTATTTGAGGACAGTACAAACAAATTTATTTACAGCTATTTACAGGTATATTCAGGATGACTTGAAAAAGTAAAACAGACACTTACGGCGTAAATGCAAGTCTTACGCACCATAAGCACAGTTTGGAAAACAGCTATAGTATAGCTCAGCAACAGTAAATCACAGCGAGCTCAATAACACAGCGTTAACAGCAAACGCAAACACAACTGACTAATAACAAGCGAAAATCCTCTAGTCCAGCAAAACGCTTCTCTTCCTTGAGAGAGCAACTCTCAACTAACTCATTGACTAAGAGTACATTTTACGAGGTGCCTAGCCCCTGCAGGGGCTTATCCTCGAGCTTTGCTGGAACTAGGAGACAACATGGCTTGGGATGGACTGGCCTGGGCTCTTTATTTCTGTTGGCTGAAGAGCTGGAGAAGGAGCCTGGGGTTGCAGGATACTTGATTTTTATTGGTTGCTGGCTGAGAGTATTTAAAGGGTGTTTAAGGATTTGATTTAGTAAGTGCCTGGGAGAGGATGAAGAATTTTGTCATGGGGTCAGAGACTTTTTTCATTTTTCGCGTTGCATGACGAAGAGTTTTTTTAAATTTCGTTGAAGGCATCAATTAGGTTTGCAATTTCATTGGGGGAGGGGGAAAGAATTTCTGATTTTTCTTGCTTGGAATTAATATTTTCGTTAGTTTGTAGAATAGTTTTAAGGCAATTTGCGAACGAGAAGTTATTTCTAGTATGATTAGAGTTGGAGTAATTATGTTGGTTAACTTGCGGGCTATTTATTTTGGTGAATTTAGGACAACCTCTAAAAGCTGCAGTGTGTCTGAACTGTTCACAGTTGATACATTTATTGTTCTCTAGCTTATCTTTTTGGGGGCAATACCTAGTCTGGTGGTTTTCACAGCATTTCAGACATCTCGGCTTAAGGGCGCAGTTTTTAGAAAGGTGACCAAATAGATTGCAGTTATAGCATTGCGAGATAGAGTTCCTGCCCCTATATCTATCCACTGTTATTTTTAGGTAATCGATGTTGGTTGGACTATAAATTTCTTCTACGATATCGTTTTTTCTCAGCTCTACAAGTAGAATAGGTAGTGATCTGCTAGTTTTGATTAGCGTTAATCTTACAAATTTATTTACACTAAATCCTAGGTTATTAAATTCCCTTTCCAGTGCTTCGTTCAAATAATCTAAGGGTAATCCCTTGACAACTACTTTTATGGGTTTTAAAACTTTGAGGGGGGGGATGAAGTGCTCCAGTTCGTTCTCGTCAAGGATTTTTTGAATTTTTTGATGATTTTCTACTGATAGATTTTCATAAAATTATTTGTGAGTACATTATTATTGACTCCAAATTTTTCGTTAATAAGTGCTAGGATTTTGTTATAGTCATTTGTAAATTTCAACATAATTGGGGGAATTTTGGGATTAAGTTCAGGGATGACTATGTCCTCATTAAGGATATCATCTGCGTTATTTAGGGGTGCAAATTTATTAGTAAAGGTTAATTCAGGTTCATTTGAGCTACTATTTGGGGCCTTAGCCGCTTTTCTTTTCGGGGTTAGTTGGAAGCTCTCAACATTAGCATTATTTTTTAACAGACAGCCAACAGCAATAATGGAAATTCTCT
>JAOUZG010041477.1:4300082-4319967 GCA_026289955.1 Argiope argentata | reverse complement strand
TTTTTTTTTGCCCATGCACTGATACTAAGAGTCGAAGTAAATTGAAAATTTGAATAAGCATTGGAAGGTCCTTGCAAGTCAATAGGACACCTACAGTGAGCTGCATTTAAAGTATCATCATCAGATTCACCTTCCGATGTAGATAATTAATCTTCAGAAGATAAAATTAATTAATCACAGTCAGAATCGTTAGAATTTAAATCCATATTAAGTTCAACAATTTTCGCATAAATATAATGTTAATTAAATTTAGTGCAAGAAATCAATAGTAAATTTCAGTAATATATTAAAAAAGCTGGATGATATATATTTCATTAAGATAATCAACACTTATTTAATTAAAAAATATTCGTAAGGTCTACTTAAGTTCCCTAAGCAGTGCACTTCACTCGAGTTTCTAGACCATTCAAAAAGAAAATTATAGCCAGGAAAAATTAATAACATTTGGAATTAAAATCTAAAAATAAGAATCCTATTGAATTCTTACATAAATCAAACTGTTATAAAAAATACCAATGAGAAATTAGAATTTGATCATGTGACCAATATGAAAGCAGTGGCAGTTAAAAGTGATAACGGATTTATTTAGAGAGCCCTTTGCCCTCATGTGAAAGAGCTTTTTATCATGCCAGAACATGGTATCATTTTTGGGATGAGGTTTTTGGCATCAAAAAAAATCCGTAAGCGAAAAAAAAAATTTTATAATCTGCACGATTGATGTAAAATATACTTCAATTAGATAAATTAATACACAAATTTCCAATTAGTTAATTTATTTTTTAGAGTTACAACGGAAAATTTTAATTAAAATTTTTATCATGCTTTAAGAATTAATAATTTACGAAAGTATTAGCTTTTGAATTTTTAAAAGATATTTGTGAATATTATTTTTGCTTTGATAAAAAAATAATTACAAATGATAAGAAGATTTTAACATCAAGAAAACTCCGATGATACATCTATGACTAGACCACCAATAACTTGCTGATTTACCACACCAACATGATTCACAAACCAGATTTTACCAATTAATTCTATAATTTAAAAATTCACAATCCTCTGTATTTTTTTATCACAATCCTCTGTATTATTAAAGTATATTTTTTCTTTATATATATATTAATTATGATTTAGCACAATATTCAAATTTTTGTATTACCATTTTTAAGCCACTTTTATCCCATCTGAGTTTTATGACTGGAAGAAATGATCACTGAAATGAAAAACTCTGATCATCATTCACAAGCTGGCAAAACTATTATAGATTCATTAAAATCTATAATTTTTTGTTTGTTTTATTTTAATTAATGGACTAAAATTTGTAGCAAGTATTTTTATTATTTCAATGAACTAAAAACCTAATTTTTCACTCACGGTTTTTAAACGTTGCTGAATTTATGATTACGTACTCTAGAGTGTTTTTTATTATTATTTTACTGAGCATCCATCTTTTGAAATTAACTTAAAGAGAAATATTGTAAATGAAATTTTTTTAAATTATCGAAACACGATGAATATGGAAGAAACGTTCTGATAAGGGGTAATTCTTAATTGGTAGATACTTGCAGCTAAGTCTCCTTTTTATCTACAAGATTTCACAATTTACGAAGTTACACAAAAATTCATAATGTTGTAATTTAATAAAATGGGTACAATTGAAATTTTGATTCCATTGCTGAAGTTAAATGAAGAAAAGGTTTTTAGCAATATTTGTTGGCAGAAAAATGCATGGATTTATGAAAATATTATTGCGCAAACTGTGAGTAATTTTTACAGATAATTGGGACAAGTTTAAGAATGATATAATAAATTGACATTCAAAATATTCACGTACTAAAAATAAGAATGAAATGATAATTTTTAAACGATATAAGCCATTTTAATAAATGGATGCTTTATTATTTTTTCTTATTTCAATATTAAAATTATCTTTTAAAAACTTATAATTTCAACTTACATCTTAATTATTTCAAAATAAGATCATAAGTCAAAAATATCTAAATTAATAATATTTTAATAAACATATTATTTCTAAAATATTTACTTGCTATACATTGACAAAAGATTGTTTTATTAAAAAAAACCGAAAAAAATATCCACATTTTTATTTTAAAATTTTTGATAACAGCTATATATTTTCCAAAATGAACGTAGTATTTTTAATATTAAGTATTAAAAAAATATTAACAAAGTTTTTATATTCTATTTTAATCAGTCTATCATATATATCCTTTTATTTTAATTTCCAATGCCAAATATGCCAGCAAAATGCTTAAAACTAAATATCGGAAAAAAACTAAAGTAAGATTCTCTGTGTGTTGGCAAAAAGAAAGTATTATGTTCGTAATGCAATTTGATGAATGATAATTCCTCTAAATAATTCATTAAACAAATTTTTCTATTTTTTATACAAATTTATAAAATCATATTGCTGGATTTTTTATTTATTTATTTTTGAACAAATTCTATTTTCTGAAAACATTACAGATTAAAAGAGAAGCTCTTAGTTTTTAGAACGAAAACCAAATTCTTATCTGAAAAACCGCATGGTAATTGCCCTGCCCTCAAATTACAATTTGATTTATCACTCGACACTGTTCACAATCTACCGCTTTTAGGAGAACCTGAAAGTCCAGACCCAGGAAAGTTTACCCCACGGGGTAAATTGCCGGGGGAAAGCAAAACATACCCTGCCGGTTTAGGAACGTTCTGACAATTTCTTTTCTTGTAAATTGTGTTCAACCTTTATTTTGACCGCTGCCGTTTTAAGAACATTCTTACGCTAGACAGCCGACGCTCGATGGGTTAAAACATATATCCTTTCAGGAATAAAATAAACTCATTGAGGACATTGGACGAAAAAAATGTATAAAATCGATGAAATTTGCAATATATTTATTTTGATATTTGATATATATAGCTATCGTTTGGAAAAAAATTATTTTCATATATTAATTCGTTTGCTCAATATCAGCATTTTTTTTTATTGTTATTAGGATGCCACACAAACTTGTTTCCATTTGGACAGCTACAGTAAAAACAGTTTTGTTTTCCCCCAAACACTGCTAGTGAGCATTATTTGTAATTCTGATTTTAAGCTGTTGTTTTTGCTATGGCAGATGTTAAAAACTTCTACATTTTCTTTCTTTTGTTGTTTGTTTTGGTTTGTTCATTCATTCGTCATACATTTCATATTCGAATGGCTCGTTTCAGTTCCTTAGAAATTAGATACAAAAACCGTTCTATTCACGGTTAAAATTGAAATTTACTTTTCATTATCATTTTTTTTCTTTTTCTAAATTTTGTTTTTAAAAATTTTTATCAGTTTTCACTACCGAAAGCCTAAAGAACGTCCAAATAAAAGCAGACAAAGTCTGAAAATGTTAATATATGATGGACAAAGAATTCCTTTGATTCATAACCAATCAATTCTAATGACAATTTGGAAGCTTCTACTAACTGCAATAAACCTGAAATGGTGAATTCACCATCTTAAAATTGTATATAATAGTTACATTGTTCTGTGCAATCACCTTAGTATTCTTTTTTTGAAGAATATTCTTTGTCATGAATGTCAGGAAAAATTTCTCCACATCCTTCAAGTAAGTTTTTCCCCCATCAAATATGTATCTATTATGTGCTAAATATGGTAAAGAATTTTGTTCTGTATTTACTGGTTAAAGGGAACTTACAAAAAAAAAACCTTTCAAGAGAACAACAGAGTTGTAGAGGCCTTCTTGTCTCCACGAAGAAAATATATCAAAATTTGATTGCTACTTTATAAAAACTCAGAAAAAAAAGTTCATTATATAAAATAAATTATATCTTATAAACATGTATCATATTGTTATCATATAATAACAATGAAATTCAAAAAAATTCAAAAAATTCAGCACATGTCAAATTAGAAGAAAAACATGAACTCATAATTTATGAAACAAGTGTATTTTGATTTGCTTCAAATTTTTTATTATATATGTTTATGGCTGCACATATAGTTTAAAAAGGTAATATAAATATAAATTAATCTTTGTGGCTAATGAAATGTTATTAGTAAAGTCTAGTTTTTATTTGAAATTTGTTTTGATGATGATGTGATGTTGAAAAAAGGGAGTTGGTTTGGTTTCACCATTAGTATTTCCTTTATATTATTTGAGAACTCTTACAAAAAAATTTAAATTTATAGATGTATATATTTCATATAATTCATTCAAAATAAACAATTCTTTTAATAGAAATGAATATTTGACAAATATTTCTATTTCATATATTTCATTCAAAATAAACAATTCTTTTAATAAAAATGAATATTTAACAAATTTAAGTTATTTCAATTATGTTTCTGGTCTAAATGCACATTTAAGTTTATTTTTAGCTTTTTCTCAAAATGGAGTTTTGTGATGCTCTTCAAAATTTCAAATACTCTATGCACATTCTATTTTTAGTTACAATTCTGAAATTTTTCTCTTATGCTTTATGAATATATAATAATTTAATTTGCATTTATATATGAATTATGTATCTTATATTTTTGTATTGAAGACCTCAAGTAATATTATTTCTTTGATTTTTTTAAAAAAATTTCAAAAAAGTTAATAATATCAAGTTTTAAAGGGAAAATCACATTTTGAATAAATTCAAGCATGCAAAATATCATGAAAATTTCAAAACAATACAATGTTTGTGCCAATTAATAAAGATTTACAAAATGACCGTCGGGTCCAGGTTTGTATGAATACTCTGAGTCAATTAAACAAGTTTGCTTTCATAAAAGTGATTTATAGAATTAATAATATAGATACTGTGAAATAGAAAACTTTATTTAGCATTTACTTTTTTAGAAATTATCAGATTTATTTATTTCATTTCAAAGAATCGTGTGCTGAAAATTACATTTTTCTGGATATAATATGCAGCAAAAATTTTAAAAGAATATAAACAGAATCTTGAAAACATGTTAAGCGGAACATTGTTAGCATGGGGAAAAACACTAAAGCCTTATTCATTTGGCAATTACTTATTAATACGACTTAAAATAACTTTAAAAAAAGATGTACTTAAAAATATATAACTAACAGAAATACTATTTAGTTACAAAAGCAGCAACAGCGTGTAACTGAAGTAAAACAAAACAGCAAACCAATAGTTTTGTCTCCGTTTAAATAAAGTTCTCAAAAAAATGAGCATGCGTTAAATTTCATCACCAGAAAATGCTTTATTTTTTTCCTACATGGGTTGGGCAGATTAGGAATTTTTAATTTCCTTTAATCTGTTTTATTTTAATTCAAAAGTACATCAGAATGAACCTTAAAGGTCGATTAAGTAACGATGTTTAATTTTAAATGCAATAAATGTAATGAAAATAAAAAAAATCGTTTGAAAAAATCGATCGGAAACATGTTAAGCCTAACCTCATCACTGTTAGAAAAAAACCCTAATTTAAACCCTAAACCCTCATTTCGAGATGGGAGAAGGAAGTTATTTTGACGGGAAATTTAGTTCATAATTAATAATTAAAATTCTACATTTTGGAGTGGATTGAATTGTTAATCTAATCCTATCTCGAATCAACTTGAACACACACAAAAAATTTCATCAAAATCGGACCAGTCGTTTAGGAGTTCAGTCACATACACACGCACAGAAGAATTTTATATATATACTAGCCGCATTTGGCGACCAGTCGGTTCGCCAATATTAATGCCGACTAAAGGGTTAAATCATTTTTATATATAACTTGGTCTCAAAATAAATTTTTCAGCAAAATATTTTAAGCTTCAAATTTCGGTAGTCATATAACTCACTTATACTATTATGAAGGCCTTAAACAGTCCTATCTTTGAAGTCCGCATCTCTCTCTGATTTTCTATCAGTGCACGTAAAATTCACTTTTAAATTAAGTTGAAAATGATGAAACTTCAATTAATACTAAGCATGTCTTTAAATAAAACTAAAAACTGAAAGCAGAATAGTCCGACATTGAATATTTATGTTCAATACAGAAATTGAAACATTATAAATTTTTTTATAATTTATAAGATCTCAATCAATTATTCAGCAAAAATTTCACAGATTAGTTGAAACCTTCAGTTTTTAATTTTATTTTTAGATGTATATAAATGCTCTGAATAATATTTTTTTATGTTTATAAATTTATTTCAAAAAATTATGGTTTAAATTCCTTTGGTCTCATAGATTCATATTTGTAAAATATTCTTAATATTTCAACTTCTAAATGAATGAATAAACATTTCTATCATCTTCAAATCTGGCTGATTTATTCAGTACTGAATATTGCAAGTTTAGAACAATCATCCTTATCATAATCTCTACCAATTTTCTAGAGTAACCTTGATTGGCTTCTTTGAGATTTTGATAAAGTGACCTAAAATCGCCAATTTTTACCGTAATATATTGAAATTTTCATAGATCGATCAGCTTTGATGATTGATTTAGTTGATTGGATTTTATTTAAGGACTTTTGTCTCAAGAATTTATTATTATTTAAGGACTTATTGTCTCAAGAATATTTTGTTATATATGATTCACAGAGTAGATGATGTACGTAAACATTTAATTCATCAGCATTTTTTCAATAAATCTATAATAATATATTTCACTTGGACCAATTGCTAAGAGAATATTTATATATCTCCCCAAAAAAATTAAGAAATTAGATGTTGGGCTCCGATTACAGAAGATGCCTTGTAGATGTTAAGCCATATTTGCCTTAAATTAAATTGATTAATTGGATTAGTAATATATGTATAGTAAAATATCATAGAAAACGTTTCCATCCACTTATTTTCCAAAATTATCATGATTCATATTTATTTCATTTTATACAGACACGTGCCAAAAATGACATTTTTAATTGTTTAATTTGGAATGATATTTGATTTATTTTTTTCTCGTGAGAGAACAAGATATTGTTTTGGTAGAAAGTTTTGATGTCTCTGAAATATGCGGGTAAAAATAGTTTTATATGCTTTTACAAATTTTGCATTGTTAATTATTACGTATGCTTGTTTGAAAGAAGATGTGTTTTTATTTCGCATGATTCATTAAAATGCGGAGAAAAATTACAATCACGAAGGTGAATTCTTTGATTTGCACAAAATATCTTCTTCACATTGCTTTTTGTTCTTCGTTTCTTTGAAATTACGTCATTTTAAAAGTTCGTTTAAGATTTCTTTCTTTTAAATAATTAATCTCGCTCTCAGAAGATTATCGTTTGGTGCTTTTCTAAAAATTCTTTTTCAGTTTTAACTGTTGCAGTTTTGTAATATATTTTTATTTTGTATTTTTATTTATTTTAACTCTTTAATTGAATTAATAAATATGATATTGCAAACGATTTCCACTTGCATTTATTGTTAAAAAAAATACATTTCCTATTTGTTTTATTTCATATAATCACGTGATGAAAATTGTATTTTTCTGTTTTAATTTTGGTTGTAATTAACTTTTTTTTTAAATCAGAACTTCTGAAAATGTGATGGCAACATTTTATTAAAAGCTGATTCTTTTTGAGATCCTCGAGAAGATAAAATTTTATTTATTTATTTATTTATTTTGCGAAATAAAATGTAAAAAAACAATTAAATTAAATGTTTAAAAATTCATTAAAAATAGAGTTTTAATTCGTATGTCAAAACATTAGTATCATTGAAAAGCTAATTTTTTGAACTTTAACGTGATGCAAAAATCAATTTCTTGCTATTATATTTTCAGAAGTTATAGTGAAAAAACTTTAAAAGTTGGCTTATTTTTTTAATTAATAAAAATTTTAATTAAAAGTTCAAAAAAAGGGCTCCGAGGTGCACATTCCCGGTACCCAAGGTATACATATACCAAATTTGGTAGCTGTTGCTCGAACGGTCTGGCCTGTACATCGCCAACAGACACACACACACACTTTGTGCTTTATTATAAGTAAAGAAAAGATATATATATATATATATATATATATATATATATATATGTGTGTGTGTGTGTGTGTGTGTGTGTGTGTGTGTGTGTGTGTGTGTGTGTGTGTGTGTGTGTGTGTGTGTGTGTGTGTAACCTCTATTGATGATTTAACAGTTAATTTGTAAACCGTTAATAATATGCATACATCTGTTGACAAAATGATCTAAATGAAATAAATAATTATGTTTTACGTAACTTGAGTCAACAAACGCTTTGGTGAATTACGAATTTTAATATTTTTAATAGATGTAAATTAATTAATATAATAATTTTTAATATATTTTTAGATATAATATTTAAATAAAAAAATAGCTACATCATATTTAAATAAATCATTCATTAATTCTAACTGATTTATGAAAATTTTAATAAATCTAATTTATAACAATGCGTGATATTTTCTCTTTCCTTGACAGTCTGAACGATCCCCCTAGTCTCAAGATTAATAGGCGGATCTTCTATTATTGTTGAGGACTTCTTAACATTGATTGGTTTATGATTATAAAAACTTTGTTGGTCAAAAATCTCTAATATTTGATACTCAATAATTCAGTAAGATTTTAATGTTCTCTTTAGACAGCTATTTTCTTTATCTTTTTTTTGTAAAGTATGTATGTATTTTCTATCAGATATTACAGAATCTCATAATCTAATTAATCCACTCGTGTACATTTTTTTCTTTATTTTTTTCATTACGAATCTGATTTAAATAAATGTTAATGTAATTTTATTTCTACTAAAATGACATAAAACGTGAGTACTAGGAAGATTAAAAAAGATAACATGACATGAAAGTCATGGAGATTAAAAAAATTTGACTCTTTTATAACTACAACAATTATTATTATACAAATTTTATGAACCAATAGTTTTTTAAGACTATTGGTTCAATTTTCTAACGTTAATTCAATTTCCTTCCAGCTATATTGCAAATTAACAATTATTACATAATTAACAATTATTACATAGGATATATCTACAGTTTTTAGGGACAATTTTTTAAAAAATTATTTAATTATTTTTGACTATATTACATTCAGAGTAGTTATTAAAGGATTTTTCTATATTTAGTATAAATTATATCTTCGCATAATATAGTATTCAAACAAATTAAGTAGTTCTAAGGAAAGGCTAAAAATGTAATAATTTTATATTCATTATTAGAAATTTCAAATATTGATGGAAATTCGGACACTTACCTGCCTTATATTTATATGAGGGAAAACAAACTTTCTTTTACTTTCCGTTGAAGACAATTTTAATCAAATTACATAAATTGTTATATAACTATTCAATTTATTTGATAGTTTCTATATAACGAGTCTTTTACCCTACAATTTCAATTTTAAGAAATAAACTACAATTTTAAGAGGGTTTTTTAAAAAACATAACTGCGGTTTAAATTTATAATTTGCAAAGAAATAAATTTTATAATTTTATACTAAATAATTTAGAATCTTTGAAGTATAGTATCGGTCAAATATGGTAGCAAATACGTGTTAGTAGTAAGTACTAAGCAAATGCGATTGCTTTTAGTTTCATTATCATCTTTTATCATAATCTTTAATATAATTAGATAAAATTATTTAGCAGTAGACATGTGCCTTTTAAAAATTTTTCTTTGGAAATTTCTCATTGTATTTCAACATTGCAAAGTGTTTATGCAATATGTCAATAAAAAATATATAAATAATAAGAATGAATAACTAATGCATGAAAAATTATTCATATTACCTAAAAGCATTTTATTATTTCAAGTTTACACTTGCTTAATGTTTTCAATTCTATTTATTACTACAAATTATTTTTCTATTATTATTGAATTATTTTTTAATTATTATTATTAATATTATTTACAAATTGTTTATTTTTTATTTTTTTCAAATAAAATTCCATTATTCATTGCTTTAAAATAATTTTACAACAATTTTGTTATATTAGCAAGAGTTGCAAGGCAGCTCTTTAAGTCCTTATCAAAAGGATATTTTTCTACTGTTCGATTTATTCTATTATCTAGATTTATATATATTTTCACTCCCCAGTTTCCCTCTAAATTTAATCTAACCCCTAATCTAAAATAAATTATAAAAAATGTACATAGCATTCTTAAAGAAAATTTATAAGTTTTACCGTGAGAAAAAAAGCGAATATTTCGAATGCAAGGACCCTTAATTATCTGAATCTTATCAATGTCTGAATCTGAATTTTATCTTATCATTCTCTATAGCCCCTCTAAACGAAAGTCAAGTTTTCCTGCTAAAAGTAATTAAATACTTGTAAACCTACAATGTGATCGCAAAAGACACTGAATAATGATCAGACACTACTGAAGATTGTTTACAATACAATAGAATAATTGCCTCTATTAGAAAATTCATTTCTAACTCATTTCCTAAGATCAATCCTAATAGAAACTTTCAAAAATGAACTAAAAAATTTTCATCATTGCTTGATTCTACACTTGAAATTTATCTAAAGTATAACAAAACTACACCACTGAAATAAGTTCAACGTTAAAGAATGAGTAAAATATCGTGATAACAACAATGGAAAAAAATTGGTTTGAATTTCATTTTCATAATGAAATATATTGATGTAAAATATTCTTAAGTTAGATAAATTAATACACACATTGCAAACTAATTAATTCACTTTTTTTAGAATTACAACGGGAAACTTTTAGTTAAAATTTTTATCATGCTTTAAAGTTAATTATTCACGAAAATATTAGTTTTTCAGTTTTTTAAAGACTTTTTTTTTGCTTTGATAAAAAAAATAGTTATACTTGATAAGAAGATTTTAATATCAAGAGAACCCCGATGAGTCATCTGTGACTAGATCACCAATAACTTACTGGCTGACCATACCAACATGATTCTCTGACCCAGTTTTTGCCAATTAATTCTATATGTAAAAATTAACCCTTCTCTTTATTTTTCTCTTTTTTTCATATATATATTAATATTTTACGAATATATTAATTTTTATTTAGCACCACCTTCTTAATATGTAATGTCATTTTTTAAGCCATTTTTCTCTCATCCGATTTTTGTGACCGGAAGAAAAGATCCTTTATATGTAGAACTATGCCCCTCCTCTAGAAACTAACAAAACTATTAGAAATTCATTAATATCTATATTTTGTTGTTTTTTTATTTTAATTAATGAACTAAAATTTGTAGCAAGTGTTTTTATTATTTCAATGAAATAAAAACCTAATTTTCTACTCATAGTTTTAAAACATTGCTGAAGTTATGATTACGTACTCTTGAGTTTTTTTAAATTATTATTATTTTATTGAGCATCCATCGTTTGAAATTCACATGCAGTGAAATATTATAAATGAAATTTCTTTAAACATCCAAACATGATGAACATGGAAGAAACGTTCTGAAAGGGGTACTTCTTAATTGGCCGATACTTGCAGCTGTCTCCTTTTTATCTACAAGATTTCACAATTTACGAATTTTCACACAAAATCATAATGTTGTAATTTAATAAAATGGGTACAATTGAAATTTTGATTTCATTGCTGAAGTGAAATGAAGAAAATAATTTTGCAATAATTGTTTGCAAAGAAATGCATGGATTTATGAAAATATTTCTGCGCTAAATGTGAGTAATTTTTGCAATGATTTGGGACAAGTTTAGGAATGATATAATAAATTGACATTCAAAATATTCACGTACTAAAAATACGAATGAAATGATAATTTTTAAATGATATATGCCATATGAATAAATGGATGAGTTATTATTTTTTCTAATTTCAATGCTAAAATTAAATTTAGAAACTTATTATTTCAACTTACATTTTAATTATTTCAAAATAAGATAATTAATCAAAAATATTCAAATTAAGAATATTTTCATAAACATATTATTACTAAAATATTCACTTACTATACATTGACAAAAGACAATTATTTGGGAATTATTATTATTATTTAAAAAAAATCTGAAAAAAAAATCATGCATATTTTTATTTTATAATTTTTGATAACAGATATATATTGTTACGTTTTTAGCGTAGCGGGTTCGGATTGAATGGACTTTTATGAGGGCAGCACAATTAATAAAGTAAAAATTTCAGATAAATACAATCCAGCAGTCAACAGTCAATTACAGCGTAAATTCAAGTCTTACGTGCGATAAATACAGACTGCAAAACAGCTATCGTATAGCACAGCAACAGTAAATCGTAGCGAGCTCAATAACTCAGCGTTAACAGCAAACGCAAACACAGCTCACAAATCCTTTAGTCCAGCGAGACGCTTTTTATTACAAAACAAACTCTCCACTAACTCGATCAAATCACTATAGCAACTAACTAACTCGCTCCGGCTATTCGTCCTTATGTAGCCGAGAAGCGCGTGCACCTGAATCTCGTGGAAATTCTCAAAACAACGCGAACAATCTAGCGGCTACTAGATTATTCCTTTCGCCAAACCAATCAAGCTGGCGCGAGGCTCCTCGCCAAACGTGGCCAACCTTGGCGAGTTTTCGTGCCGCACGCCCACTTGTAACATTGCCCCCTCCTCAAGGACTGCACGTCCCGGGCAGTACAGACCCCGAGCAGAAGGCAATCAAAAGTAACAATTCCATACACACAAAATTACAGACATAATCATTGAAAAAGAATTAACATAAAGAACTCTATTTACAAATATACAGGTCATATTTACATAAATAAGGAAACCATGGTTTCAACTAAGTATTAGACAAATCACCATAATAAGGGGCTAGCCAGTCGTAATGTACTACTCTTGGTTTTGAGTTCGGTGACTTCCTTATTCGAACCACGACGTCATTCAGTCGTTTCAGGACTGTATGAGGGCCTTTCCAGGAAGACTGCAGCTTCGGAGAGAGTCCCTTTCGTCGAATCGGGTTCCAGAACCATACCTTGTCACCTTCCTTGAATTCATGTCCGTTGGCTTTAGTGTCGTACCTGGTCTTCATCTTCTCCGTCGCTATGTTGATCCGATCTCGGGCAAACCTGTGTACGTCTTCTAAACGGGCCTGGAGGTCTTGAACATAATCCACAGGCGAAGAAGGCGTATCCGGTGGACACCCGAACAGAAGATCACAGGGCAGTCGGAGTTCCCGTCCAAAGAGCATCTTGGATGTTGTGAAGCCAGTTGTTTCTTGAACCGCGCTTCGATAAGCAAGCAGGAACAAGGGTAGTTTTTGATCCCAATCTTGTTGGTTCTTCGAAACGAAAAGAGAGAGGTTATTCAGAATAGTACAATTGAACCTCTCTACCATGCCGTCTGATTGGGGATGAAGAGGTGTTGTCTGAGTTTTGTCGATTCGGAGGAGTTTGCAGAGTCCTTGACATACAGCAGAAGTAAAATTCCTCCCTTGATCAGAGTGAAGCTGAAGAGGTGTTCCAAATCTGGAAATCCAGTTCTGAAGTAAGACTTCTGCTACAGTAGTCGCCTCTTGATCAGGAATTGGATAAGCCTCTGGCCACTTCGTGAAATAATCCATAACAACTAAGATGTTTCTATTTCCATTGTCCGTCCGAGGAAGAGGTCCCAAGATGTCAAAGGCGATTCTCTCAAATGGTGCACCTACATTATACCGCTGTAACTTACCACGACTGCGTGTTTTTGGTCCTTTACGGGCGTTACAGTCATCACATGTTCTGCACCATTCTTGAACATCATCATTCAAGTTGTTCCAATAGAAACGCTCCCGGACTTTATGAATTGTCTTCATGACTCCGAAATGGCCACCTGCAGGACTACTGTGTAACTCCTTCAGAACTTGGTTTATCCTTGATCGGGGAAGTACAAGTTGCCACTTAATTGACTTCCCATCTTCGGACTCCCATTTTCTATACAAGATGCCGTTTCTAATTTCGAGTGAATTTCAGAGGGCCCAATAACGTTTAGTTCCAGTACTGAGGCTAGAAATGTCCCGCCATTCAGGTCTTGAATTGTGTGATTGCATGAATTCTATAATCGGTTTAATGTCAGGATCGTTTATTTGTTCTTTGCGAATCTCTTCGTCACTCCAGGGATCAGATTGATGTTGGACGGCTCCTGCGATTTGGCGTGCAGTTGGTGTAACAATCCCATATTTCTTTTCAGCAGAGGAGCAGTAGCGACAACCCTTGGAGCAGGGCTTTCTTGATAAGGCATCTGCATTTCCATGCAACGACCCTTTCCGATGTTTAATTTCAAAGTCGTATTCCTGAAGTTTCTGTATCCATCTGGCTATCTGACCCTCCGGATTCTTGAAATTTAAAAGCCAAGTCAGAGATGCATGGTCCGTTCGGAGCAGAAATTTTCTTCCATAAAGGTAACTATGGAAATTCTCCACGGCCTTCACTATAGCGAGCAATTCTTTCCTGGTGACACAATAATTTCGTTCCGGTTTCGAAAGACACTTGCTCCAATATGCGATGACACGTTCGTGGCCGTCGATTTCTTGAGATAATACTGCTCCAACGCTCTCATTACTTGCATCTGTATCCAGGATGAATTGTTTTTCAGGATAGGACAGGATGGGAGCCGATGTCAAGGCTTCTTTCAAGTCGTTAAATGCCTTTTCACATTCATCCGACCACAAGAATTTTTGTTTGTTTTCAGTTAGCCTGTGTAGTGGTCTAGCGATTAAAGAAAACCCCTTAACAAATCTCCTGTAATATGTACAGAGGCCCAAGAAGCTTCTAAGTTCATGCACATTTTCAGGGCGGTGCCAGTTTCTAACTGCTGACACTTTTTCCGGGTCTGTCTGGACACCCGCTGCAGAAATTATGTGTCCAAGGTAGCTTACCTCATGACGAAGCAAACGACATTTAGATGGATTCAACTTCAAGTTGGCATCTTTTAATTTTTCTAGAACCTTTCTTAAATTACAAAGATGCTCTTGAAAATTCCGTCCGACTATGATGATGTCATCAAGATAAACGAGGCAAGCTTCTGGAGTAAGCTTCCGCTTGTAACAATATATTTGAAAATGAACCTATTATTTTTAATATTAAGTATTATTTATTTATTAATAATAATTTTTTATATTATATTTTAATCAGAGAACCATATATATCCTTTTATTTTCATTTCCAATGCCAAATATGCCAGCAAAATGACTAACTCTAAATATCAGAAAAAACTAAATTAAAATTCTCTGAGTGTTAGTAAAAAGAATGTATTATGTTCGTAATTCAATTTTATGAATGATAATTCCTCTAAATAATACATTAGACAAATTTTTTATACAAATTTATAAAATCACATTGTTGGATTTTTTATTTATTTATTTTTGAACAAATTCTATTTTCTGAAAACATTACAGATTAAAAGAGAAGCTCTTAGTTCTTAGAGCGAAAACCAAATTCATAGCTGAAAAACCGCAAGGCAATTGTCCTGCGTCGACAGATTATCGACCTAATTTGTCACTCAACACTGTTCCCCGTAACTCATTCACGATTCCCCGTATTTCGGGGGCATGATGGTTGAGACGCGGGAAAGATAACCCCCTGTTGCTTACGCTTGGAGGGAAAGCTAAAACTTTCCAGGCTGGCTTAGGAATGTTCGGCAAATTTTTTTTGTTGCAAAATGTGTTCAATCTTTATTTTGACCTCTGACGTTTTGAGAACATTCTTACTCTTGACAGCCGACGCTCGATGGAATAATTTGGTTCACAGAAAAATCAACAAAATAAAAACATTAAGATTATTCAAGAAACACAATACAAATCTTGTACTTTGTTGTAGAGTGGAATAATTTGGGATGTAATTGCATATTTCTCGGAGTTCCTAGCCCCGGTCAAGGGGCTTTAACCTGTAGCAGCTATATCTGTATTGTTATTATCTTTGTTTCACAAGTTTGTTCTTAAAGAATTGGCAACATTAGTTGCTTGTTGATGGAATAAAAAATGATGTTGACATGATATAGTTTCGCTTCTTTTTAATAAAAAATATAATCTGCATTAATCATTCTGAAATCATAATAATATTCTTATAACCTATCTTTATGAACTGAATATAACAGTGCCACAATTGATGACCCTAAGTTTGAAAAGTATTATTATCCAGTAGTATGGCTACTAGCGACTCTCCTGTTTTGAACGCTGCAAATGAGCGATATGAAGCGAACAAGGTAAGCATAAAAATCCCTCCATTTTGGGAAGAAAAACCTGAAATTTGGTTTTTCCAAGTTGAAGCCCAATTTTCCATTGCAGATATAAATCAAGATCAAACTAAATTTAATTATCTTGTCGCGCAATTAGAAGCGAAAGTAGTTGAAAATATATGGGATATAATTCAAAGTGATCGGAATGATAAGTATGCTGCGGCAAAAGAGCGAAGAAAAAAGTATAACAAAATTGCTCACAGGAATTTCTTTGGGCGATATGAAGCCTAGTCAACTACTGAGGGAGATGAAATCGCTTGACGGAACAAATATATCCGATAAAGTTTTGCGTACTATGTGGCTTGGCAAGCTGCCAGAATATATTAAAAATATTTTGGTTGTAAGTAACGGAGATTTAGACAACTTGCCAATAATGTCAGATAAAATATTTGAAATGAGCTCGTCTACAGAAATTTATTCTGCTGATTCTGAAAATTCTGGGATGAATACAATGCTGAAAAAAAAATCTCTAACCTAGAAAAACATATTTCTGAATTAAAAGGGCACAGACAGGCTAGAAATAAATTTCGCCAATCCGATTTTCATCGGACTCGGAGTCGTAGTCAGTCTGAAACAAATACAATCCCAATGGAACATTGTGTTCATTTCAAATTTGGAAATAAATGTTACCCGAATAAATGCATGAGTCCATGCAGTTGGAAAGAGTCGGAAAACTCCGAACAGCAGTAGTTTCAACGGCAGATTCTGCTGCAAAGAAACTTGAAGATTGCCGTAATTACCGTTTATTTATTACCGATAAAACGACCGGTTTACGCTTTCTTGTTGATAGTGGTTCTGATCTTTCTATTATTCCAGCCACATCAAACCATAAAGTATCTAATTCCTTTAAATTGTATGCTGCAAATGGAGCAGTAATACCCACTTTTGGTTTTAAAATTTTAACTTTGGATTTAGGCCTACGTCGACCATTCCAGTTTCCTTTCGTAATTGCTAAAGTGGATCGTGCTATCTTAGGCGCAGACTTTTTAATCAAATTTAAATTACTAATTGATATGCTTGGTAGAAGATTAATAGATGGTGTTACAAATTTATCAATTCGAAGCTATATTACATGCAAAGCAAGTGTCGATAGCATAAGCACGACTGATAAAAATTCTCAGTATGCAAAATTGTTGGTACAATATCCGAATTAAACCAAACCAAATTTGTTAATTTCTAGTACAAAACATAATGTGAAACATCATATAGCTACAAAAGGCCCACCTGTTTTTTCAAAAGCTCGTCAGTTAGATACAAATAAATTAAAAGTAGCCAAACAGGAGTTCAAATTTATGTTAGATAATGATATAATTAGACCTTCAAAATCTTCATGGGCCAGTCCACTCCATTTAATTGGCAAAAAGGATGGAAGTTTACGACCATGTGGGGACTACAGGCAATTAGACGCACAGACTATTCCCGATCGTTATCATATTCCACGAATTGAAGACTTTCATCATATCTTAAAAAATAAACAAGTATTCTCAAAAATTGATCTATTTAAGGGATATTTTCAAATCCCAATAGCGGAAAAAGATAAAGAAAAAACAGCAATGATAACACCATTCGGCTTATATGAATTTAATGTTATGAGCTTCTGGTTAAGGAATGCCCCATCTACATTTCAAAGTTTTATTAATGAAGTTTTCTTTTGGATTGGACACTATTTTTGCATATTTAGATGATATTTTAGTAGCTTCTTCAACCGAAGATGAATATTCAGAGTATCTAAAAATAATTTTCTCTCGTTTAAATAAACATGGTCTTCGTATAAATCTTGGAAAGTCGATTTTTGGTGTAAATCAGTTAGAATTTTTAGGATACATGATTACTACCTCAAGGCTCTAACCTCTTCCTGAAAGGGTAAATGCTATCTTTAATTATAAGTTACCGGAAACCATTCATGAATAGCGTACCTTCCTTGGTCTCATTAATTTCTAAAGGCGATACAACAAAGATGCTGCAAAAAACCAAGCAATTCTTCATGAGTTTTTAAAAGGTTCCAAAAATAAGGATAAATGTAAAATTCCATGGACCGATGAAGCAAAAGAAATAGTTGAGAAGTGCAAAAAAGATCTAGCGAATGCTACATTATTAAGTTTTCCAAATCCTGACTCAACATTGGCTCTCTTCAGTGATGCTTCAGACTTCGCTGTTGGATCCGTGCTGCAACAGATGTGAAGGAGAAAGTTATCAACCCTTATTCCTCTTTTCTAAGAAGTTATCTAATGCTCAGAAAGGATATAGTACTTACTACAAGGAATTGTTAGGAATATACCTTTCAATCAAACAGTTCAAGCATATTCTTGAAGGAAGACAGTTTATAATTTACACCGATCAAAAACCTCTAATATTTGCTTTTCAACAAAAAAACGAAAACGCCTCTTCTAGACAATTACGCCATTTGCAGTATATCTCGGAATTTTCAACTGATATTCGTTACGTTGGCGGAAAATAAAATATAGTAGCTGATTCATTATCCAGGATAGAAAGTATCTGTGAAATAGATTATGATAAAACTGCAGAAGCGCAAATTGATGATCAAGATCTTAACGAGCTACGCTTGAAACAGTCTTTGATTTTCAAACAGTATCCTCTGGATTCAGGAAAATTACTTTGGTGCGATATTTCAACTACAAAGATTCATCCATTTACACCTCAAGAATTTCAAATGCAAGTTTTTCAAAAAATTCATGATTTAGCACATCCTGGTATGAAATCTACTGTTAAACAAATATCTGCAAGATTTATATGGTTCAATATTCGTAAAGATATCATCCAATGGACAAAGTCTTGTATCTACTGCCAAAAGAATAAAATTAACAGGCATACACGCTCTCAAATTGCCAATTACAGCAAAGTAGATGATAGGTTCTCTATTAATCATATTGACATCATAGGTCCATTGTCTACTTCTGAAGGTAAAACGTACTGTCTTATTTGCATCGATAGATTCACATGTTAGATAGAAGTTATACCTTTAGCAAATGTGACCGATCCGGAATTGTGAACATTAGGTTTACATCTTTTCACCTGTGATGTTTTATTTTATGATTTTTAAGAAAAATATTATTTGTAGTTATTTGCATAAACGTTCCTAAATCATCACATTTACGATTTTAGTTGAAACTAATTTGTTAATAAAATGAAAACTCTTGTTAAAGTTATTTATCTCTCTACAATCTGTAAGAGCTAAGAGTCTGTCCGGAGAGGGTGATTATGTAAGATATCTCACGGAACTATTTTGTTTTCCCATCATTATTGTCCCACTGTATGTCCACTGTATGACATGATTTAAAGTGAGAAAAGTAAAAGATTAGATCCTTTCCCAAAGGGCGACCATTTTGATTAATACAGTATTCTAGATCATCGTCACCGATACAGCTGATATTTAAACAGGGGCCCACTATCGCCCATTCAACGAAGTCTTTTCGTACTTTAGATCTTCAGTTCTGGCTAACTACGCGATAAGTGTTTTCAGTCATATAATACACATTTGTTTTAGATTTTTGACCTCCTCATAGAGGGAATTACCTAATTTTCTCTTATTTTTCCATACCTGCGTTTTTCAATCCACTTCATATTTCCTTGTAAACATTTCCCATTAATTTTAAATAAATTCTTTTATTTTTAGGAAGGTTTTTCGTCCTATATTTTATTTTTAGGAAGTTTTTTCGTATATATATATATATGTCTATTTTTTTACGTGATTTCTTGTTAGAAAAGTAAAAGATTTTTTTTTTTTTTTTTTTTTTTTTTTTTTTTTTTTTTTT
>JAOUZG010041477.1:4214356-4265082 GCA_026289955.1 Argiope argentata | reverse complement strand
ATCTAATTCATGTCGAAAGACTCCAAACCAGATTTCTAAGAAATATCTGCAAAATGCATTGGTACATGCCAAGTAAAAACATGTACCTTGCACTAGACTATCCTCCACTTAAAAAATTTCTTAAAAAACTTGCAACTAAATTTTTTGAAGACTTGGAAAAAATCAATAATGAAGCCATCCTTAATATCCCCAGATATACACCAAACATTAAAGTCAGAAGACCTAGAAATATTTTACTCTAATCTCACCTCATTTCCAATATTGTAATTTAACTTTTGTTATTTTTAACTTTTTCTTTTTTCCATACTTAAACTCTTATTTTTGATGATTTAAATCAGCTCTAAGTCTTAAGTTCTCGCAAGGTGCATAACTCCACACCCACTACCCCTAAATAGCCAATCAAAACCTGTCCTGACTCTCGCCAACTCACCCACCCCTACTCCTCAACAACTACTACTTAAGGGCCTGCAGAACTTTTCCAGTCCACTTCGCAGACGGTCACGTATGTAGCTGAAAGCAACTTGGAAGCATTTCATCATGACTGGGGATAAGCCCCTGCCGGGGCTAGGAGCCCCAATAATCCAACCACTAGCGAGTAGTTAGTTCAGTTGAGTTAGTGGTTGCTATAGTGATTTGATCGAGTTAGTTAGTAGTTATTTTATTTCTGTGCTGTTCTAAGAATTTATAGAGTTAATTGAGAGTTCAGTTAAACTTCCATTTTTCTTTTAATTTTTCCATTCTCATTCTCTATTCTGTCCTGAGCCATGGCAGAGGGCAGTTTTACGGATCAATGGGATTTTACCCTGGAGCGAGTGCAGTTCCCAACGGCATATGTCCCGACTCGTCCTTTTAAGGATCAGTTACGGAAGGGCGGAGATGATGAAAGAGTGGCCGCGAAAAGAACTTGCTACGATAATCCTGCTGACAGCGAAATAGAACAAACGGAGCCACGCAACACAATGTGCCAATGTGACAATTGTGTAAATATCAAACTTACAAAAGCAAAAAATGACCAGCTTCAATCTCAACTAAACATCACGAATGGCTTCATAAATAACACCCCGCTTCACGGATTCAGAGGAGTTGAATATCACCAGCAACTCAACATTGCCAAAGAAGCCCAAGAAGCACAGGGACATCTCCTTGGTGAGCATAAATCTCTTTTAGCTATTGGCTGCTTAATGGATAAACCTGCCGAGGATTTTAAACTATCCCCAAAAAGAAAGTCAGCTAAACCCCCGGAAACTAATAAAAAAGTTAATGCTATAGAGACTAAAAATAGATTCGAACCATTAACTAATGTAGAAGTAGAAGCCCCAGTAGAGGACTCCCCTGAACCAATTGTTAAAATTCCCCCACTAATGTTAAAACTGACTAATGATTATGGTAAAATCCTGGAACTAATTAATGAAAAATTTGGCATTAAAAATAACGTTCTAACCAACAACTTTATTAAAGTTTATCCGGAGTCTATTGATAACCATAGAGATCTCCAAAAATTCTTTACAGAGAACGAGATAGAATACTATGTTATCCCACCCAAAAACAAACGCCCTGTGAAAATAGTCATTAAAGGCCTCCCGATTGAGTACCTGTGTGATGTTCTTCAGAATAAATTAAAAAATAAGGGTTTCTCGGTTAATAAGGTAACCAGGCAGTCCCAACTTAAAACCAGGAAACCACTGCCTATCTTATTAGTTGAACTTAATAAAAATGATATAATTGATGAAATTTACAATCTCATGGATATTGACTTTTTAGAAATCACTGTAGAGAGATACAGAGGCCGTAACACCATTTCGCAATGCTACAACTGTAATATGATCGACCATGTTTCCTCTAACTGCGCGCTCAAGCCGAGATGCCTCAAAGGTGCTAGTAGTCATCAAACACGGAATTGTCCCTTGAGAGAAAAAATTGAAAACCCCGCTTGCATCAATTGCAATCAAACCGGCCACACTGCAGCCTATCGCGGTTGCCCAAAGTTTCCTAAAATATCAACTCCCCAGGATAATAAGCAAAACTACTTCAATTCAAACTATATCAAACCAAATTATTCCTTCTCAAAAATTTTAGGGTCTAACATTCCTCAGGATACTATAAAACCCAATATTCCCCCAACCGTTGAAAACAAGCCCCAAGGTCCAGATTCCGATATATCAGACATGTTCGACCTCCTCAATGAAATTAAATCTCTTTTCAAAGCCTTCCCTAACCTCAAAAGAGCAATTAGTGAAAGGAAATCAGCAACTTATCCCCTGAAAAAACTATTCATTCTCTTCGAATCGCTAAGTCAGAACTCAAATCCCTAAAATTGCTCCGTTCAAGTCTTAAATAGTCATTTCCAAATTCTAACCCCAGCCAATAGCAGAGTAGCTCTCCTCCTCACCACGCCCTCACACCTCGTGGGTAACTCAAAGCATCTCTCCAGTCCAAGCCAGTCTCCTGTTTGCAGCGTCGCATGAAGCATCTCCCAAGTCGAGGATAAGCCCCTGGCAGGGCTAGGCGCCTCGAAAACCAACCTCATAAAGCGAGTAGTTAGTTGAGAGTTTGCTCTGAAATAAAAAACGTCTCACTGGACTAAAGGATTTGTGAGCTGTGTTTGCGTTTGCTGTTAACGCTGTGATATTGAGCTCGCTGCGATTTACTGTATCTGTGCTATACGATAGCTGTTTTGCAATCTGTTTTTATCGTACGTAAGACTTGAATTTACGCTGTAATTGACTGTTGACTGCTGGATTGTATTTATCTGAAATTTTTACTTTATCAATTATCCTGTAAATAACTGTAAATAGCTGTAAATAAATTTGTTTGTGCTGTCCTCAAATAAAGTCCATTCAATCCGAACCCGCTACGCTGAAAACGTAACAACTGGTGTCAGGAGTGGGGTTGAATGGTGAAAACTAGAGCGATAGAGGAAGCAGATAAAGCAAAATTTGAACAGCTTTTTGCTTTCATTAAAAAAATGAAAGAAGGGCAAGAGAAGACGGAGAAGAAGATGGAACAAGGGCAAGAGAAGATGGAGAAGATAGAACAAGGCCAAGCTTTGGTGTTGAAGCAATCAACACCAAAGTGGATGCTTTGGCGGAAAAGGTTCAAGAGAACGATACGAAGATTCGTAGTATTCAACAGAGGTGTGAGCAGAATGTTGAAAAACTCCGTAGTTTTGAAGAGAAGTTTGAGAAAGTGGACGAAAGATTCAACACATTTGAGGAAAAATTTAAGAGAATGGAAAACGTACAGGTAAAAGCTGAAAGCCAATCCCCAAATATCCAAGAGCCTGAAATAGCTCCACCTGTGCCTAATATTCCCAAAGCAAGCATTAAAGTGTCCACCTACGACGAAAAACATCTTGGCAAGTCTACAAGACTCAATTTTCCATCGTCGCAGAAGCCAATGGTTGGGATCCAGTCACGAAGTCTCGTGAACTGGCTGCATCACTACGGGCTGAAGCTGCTGATATTTTAAGAACTGTTCCCAAAGATCAACATCTGGACTTTGATGCTCTTTCAAACGCTCTGGAGTTGCGATTCGGAGAAAAATGCCTCAAGGACTATAGCTGTCTGCAATTAAAGACTCGGCAACAACGATCGAATGAAAGCCTGCAAGAGCTTGCAGCAGATGTAGAGAGGCTCTCCCATCTTGCCTTCTCCAACTGTCCTGCCGAGGTACGGGAAACACTGGCCCTGCAGTATTTCATAGACGGTGTGAGGGATCCAGAGATACAAAAGTCCCTGTGAATGGCTGAATTGAAGGATTTAAAATCAGCTTTGGTTTATTCAATGAAATTTGAAGCCGCTCAGCAAGCTTCACGGAGGGATCGCCACTCAGTAAGAGGTGCTACGGTTCAAGATGCATGAGATTCTTCGATGCAGAATCTAACTGAAATGATGAAAACAATTTGCCAGTTTATCCGGAAAGGAGATGAAAAGTCCAACAAACATGGCAAGAGAACTTTGAAATGTTGGAAATGTGACGACGAGGGCCATGCTCAAAGGAATTGTTCAGCCCGCTTAAATAAACGGGCTAAAGACCCTCCTCAAAACAACCAGGAAAACTAGAATTTGGCGGTCTCGCGGGGCGGAGGTTGCCAGATAAAGAAAAGCCCCATTTTGGAGTTTTACAGATATCTTCCAGAGGTGGCGGTGAAAATGGTTTATTCGTCGAAGCCTTCATCAACGGAGCTTCTTCAATGGACACAGGAGCCAACGTAACCATCATGCGAAGAGTTGTTGCAGAACAACTCGGAAGGAAAATTCTCTGGACACTGCCCTGCATCACCCTCCAAACGGTCACTGGTGACAAAATCCCGATTACTGGAAAAATGAATATTGTGATTAGATTTGGGAATGCTACTTATGACCATGCCTTTTACGTAGCTGAAATTACAGATGACTTTATACTTGGACTGGACTTTCTGAAGAAATATGATTTTGTTATTGATTTTAAAAAAAACTCCCTGTACTCTACATCAGAGATCGTGACTCTTTTCCATTTAGGTTCCGGAGGACTAAACACCTGCCTTCGGATTGTTGCTTCAACAGACTTTGTTATCCCAGCCAGAAGAGAAATAATTTTAGAGGGATCTACTGGCTAAACGGTGAATTCCGGTTTGGTGTTGTTGAAGTTTCCAGTGACGGGAGTTTTCCAAGCGGAACGATGGTGGCCTCTAGTCTTGGCTAAACTGGCTAAACGGTGAATTCCGGTTTGGTGTTGTTGAAGTTTCCAGTGACGGGAGTTTTCCAAGCGGAACGATGGTGGCCTCTAGTCTTGTAGATCTCTCCAAAACGAATGTACCCGTCAGGGTTATCAATGTTAGTAATAAATAAAAATTAATTAAGAAGGGTGAAGTTCTAGCTAAATGCTCTCCAGTTACCTGTATCGAGAAGAATTCCTACTTAACATCAAAGGAGTCCTCCGACTTTTGGAGCCTGGAATTACTTAAAGACACTGAACTGGAGGAAGAGCAAAGAGTTGCTGCAGGAAGAGTTATTGATGAATTTAAAGACTTGTTCTCCCAAACATCTGATGATGCCGGGAGAACAAAGTTAACGCAACACCGAATAAATACTGGAAATCATCCTCCTATACGACAGAACGCCAGAAGATTGCCATTTGCCAAAGTAGAAGTGGTGAAAGATTTATTAAATGACATGCAAGAAAAAGACGTCACTGAACCTTCGTCTAGTCCTTGGGCCTCTCCAATCGTTTTCGTCCGAAAGAAAGATGGTTCTACAAGGTTCTGTGTCGATTACCGGTGACTGAATGACATCACGAAGAAAGATTCGTACCCTCTTCCTGGAATCGATGATACACTAGATACACTCTACGGGAACGAGTGGTTCTCCACTCTCGATCTGAAGAGTGGATACTGGCAAGTGGAGATCCATCCTGACGATCGTGAGAAAACAGCGTTCACAACTGGAGGACATGGACTGTGGCAATTTAAGGTCATGGCTTTTGGCCTTTGTAATGCACCAGCAACTTTTGAACGCCTAATGGAGGCATTTTTATAAGGACTTACTCCAGAAGCTTGCCTCGTTTATCTTCATGACATCATCATAGTCGGACGGAATTTTGAAGAGCATCTTTGTAATTTGAGAAAGGTTCTAGAAAAATTAAAAGATGCCAACTTGAAGTTGAATCCATCTAAATGTCGTTTTTTCCATCATGAGGTAAGCTGCCTTGGACACATAATTTCTGCAGTGGGCGTCCAAACAGACCCGGAAAAAGTAGCAGCAGTTAGAGACTGGCGCCGCCCTGAAAATGTGCATGAACTTAGAAGCTTCTTAGGCCTCTGTACATATTACAGTAGATTTGTTAAGGGATTTTCTTTGATCGCTAGACCACTACACAGGCTGACCGAAAGCAAACAAAAATTCTTGTGGTCGGATGAATGTGAAAAGGTATTTAACGACTTGAAAGAAGCCTTGACATCGGCTCCCATCCTGTCTTACCCTGATCCTGAAAAACAATTCATCCTGGATACAGATGCAAGTAATGAGAGCGTTGGAGCAGTATTGTCTCAGGAAATCGACGGCCACTAACGTGTCATCGCATATTGGAGCAGTGTCTTTCGAAACCAGAACGGAATTATTGTGTCACCAGGAAGGAATTGCTCGCTATAGTGAAGGCCGTGAAGAATTTCCATAGTTACCTTTATGGAAGAAAATTTCTACTCCGAACGGACCATGCATTTCTGACTTGGCTTTTAAATTTCAAGAATCTGGAGGGTCAGATAGCTAGATGGATACAGAAACTTCAAGAATACGACTTTGAAATTAAACATCGGAAAGGGTCGTTGCATGGAAATGCCGTTGCCTTATCAAGAAAGCCCTGCTCCGAGGGTTGTCGCTATTGCTCCTCTGCTGAGAAGAAATATGGGATTGTTACACCAACTGTACGCCAAATCGCAGGAGCCGTCCAACCTCAATCTGATCCCTGGAGTGATGAAGAGGTTCGCTGAGAACAAATAAATGATCCTGACATTAAACCGATTATAGAATTCATGCAATCAAACAATTCAAGACCTAAATGGCAGGACATTTCAAGCCTCAGTACTGGAACTAAACGTTATTTGGGCTCTCTGAAATTCACTCGAAATTAGAAACGGTATCTTGTATAGAAAATGGGAGTCCGAAGATGGGAAGTCAGTTAAGTGGCAACTTGTACTTCCCCAACCAAGGATAAACCAAGTTCTGAAGGAGTTGCACAGCAGTCCTGCAAGGTGGCTATTTCGGAGTCATGAAGAAAATTCATAAATTTCGGGAGCGTTTCTATTGGAACAACTTGAAAGATGATGTTCAAGAATGGTGCAGAACATGTGATGACTGTAACGCCCGTAAAGGACCAAATACACGCAGTCGTGGTAAGTTACAGTGGTATAATGTAGGTTCAACATTTAGATGAGAATCGCCTTTGACATCTTGGGACCTCTTCCTCGGACGGACAATGGGAATAGAAACCTTCTGGTCATTATGGATTATTTCACAAAGTGGCCAGAGGCGTATCCAATTCCTTATCAGGAGGCGACTACTGTAGCAGAAGTCTTACTTCAGAACTGGATTTCCAGGTTTGGGACACCTCTTCAGCTTTACTCTGATCAAGGGAGGAATTTTACTTCTGCTGTATGTCAAGGACTTTACAAACTCTTCAGAATCGACAAAAATCAGACAACACCTCTTCATCCTCAATCAGACGGCATGGTAGAGAGGTTTAATCGTACGATTCTGAATAACCTCTCTCTTTTTGTTTCGAAGAACCAACAAGATTGGGATCAAAAACTTCCCTTGTTCCTGCTTGCTTATCGAAGCGCGGTTCACGAAACGGCTAGCTCCACACCATCCAAGATGCTTTTTGGATGGGAACTCCGACTGCCCTGTGATCTTCTGTTCGGGTGTCCACCGGATACGCCTTCTTCGCCTGTGGATTATGTTCAAGACCCCCAGGCCCGTTTAGAAGACGTACACAGGTTTGCCCGAGATCGGATCAACAGAGCGACGGAGAAGATGAAGACCAGCTACGACACTAACTCCACCGGACATGAATTCAAGGGAGGTGACAAGGTATGGTTCTGGAACCCGATTCGACGAGAGGGACTCTCTCCGAAGCTTCAGTCTTCCTGGGAAGGCCCTTATACAGTCCTGAAAAGACTGAATGACGTCGTGGTTCGAATAAGGAAGTCACCGAACTGAAAACCAAGAGTAGTACATTACGACCGGCTTGCCCCTTATTATGGTAACTTATCAAATACTTAATTGAAACCATGGTTTCCTCATTTATGTAAATATGACCTGTATATTTGTAAATAGTGTTCTTTATGTTAATTCTTTTTCAATGATTATGTCTGTAATTTTGTGTGTATGGTATTGCTACTTTTGAGTGTCTTCTACTCTGGGTCTGTACTGCCCGGGACGTGCAGTCCTTGAGGAGGGGGCAATGTTACAAGCGGGCGAACACGAAAACTCGCCAAAGTTGGCGACGTTTGGCGAGGAGCCTCGCGCCAGCTTGATTGGTTTGGCGAAAGGAATAGTCTAGTAGCCGCTAGATTGTGCGCGTTGTTTTGAGAATTTTCACGAGATTCAGGTGCACGCGCTTTTCGGCTATTTAAGGACGAATAGCCGGAGCGAGTAGTTAGTTGAGAGTTTGCTCTGAAATAAAAAGCGTCTCACTGGACTAAAGGATTTGTGAGCTGTGTTTGCGTTTGCTGTTAACGCTATGTTATTGAGCTCGCTGCGATTTATTGTATCTGTGCTATACGATAGCAGTTTTGAAGTCTGTTTTTATCGTACGTAAGACTTGAATTTACGCTGTATTTGACTGTTGACTGCTGGATTGTATTTATCTGAAATTTTTACTTTATTAATTATCCTGTAAATAACTGTAAATAGCTGTAAATAAATTTATTTGTGCAGTCCTCAAATAAAGTCCATTCAATCCGAACCCGCTACGCTAAAAACGTAACAATATATTTATTAATTATGCTGTGCATACTCCTTCTACTTACTGTCATTATTTTAGATAAAAAATTCTTGCGTGCATTCGGATTTACAACATTTCTTGGCTTTTCTATATATCCGTTAATATGCTAAAGGAATTAATAACATCAATTCTGTTATTCCTTTTTTACATTTGTTGAGAGCAAAAAAAATTTTTATCAATAAACAAAAGAGAGCACTCAAGCACAAATCAAATTGAAGTTTTGTCAGTTACAAAGCAATTACGTTAATTCGATTTAATACATATTCGGTAGATCCAAGGGAAAAAAGAGGTATAATATGACACATCGTTTTACCTCTTCCCGACCCATCATTCCTAAAACACGCGAGAGTGAAAATGAAAAGTTAGCGAACGATAGCAACATAATGTGGCAAAGAATGTTAGTGGAATGTTGAGAATGTTACTTCTATCCCTCACCAAGTCGTGGTTAGACCACTGAACGAAACGGTACAAATATGTCGACAGATTGCTAGGAATACTTAACAGCAATCTATGTCGTAGCACGAAATGGACACCTTTCGAACTTTTGCTAGGAAACAAAATACGTAACAAGGAAGACATTTGAATCAAAGACCTACTGCTAGAAGAAATGAAAGGAGAATTACAAAGTGAATTTCTTCGGAAAGAAGCTAAAAAGAACATAGAAACCATACAATCTGAGAATCGAAAGATGTACCACAAAAGAAGAAAAAGAATTTTAATATAAAAAAAGTGATTTAGTAGCAATCTTAAGAACTTAATTAGAAACTAGACAAAAACTAAGACAGAAGTTCTTATGTCCTTATTAAATAACTAAACTGAACTCTAAGGTTACGTATGAAGTGAAAAAAGTTGTTCAACATGAGATATAGAACTCTTCCATCACCTCAGCTGATTTAATAAAGCGTTTTTATACTAATTGAATTTTTACTACAAGATGTTATTTTTAATCTTTCTCATGTTATATCCGTTTTGAGAAATTAATTACTACCGTATAGTAAAGCTCGTTTCAAATAATTATCTTATATTTGCAACAATTATCGTATTTTCATATCCTTTCCCATCATTATTTAAAATCTATTCGATTTTTCGTAATTAAATATTTAGTTAATTGCAAGTGGAAATATAGAATATTTTGATTTCTTATGTACTTCATTTTAGATCCGGAATTCTGAATATCTGTATACATCTTTTCATCCGTGATATTTTATTTTATTTTCTTTAAGAACAATATTATTTGTAGTTATTGCATAATCATTCCTAAATTATCGAATTTACAGTTGTAGCTGAAACTAATTTGTTAATAAAATGAAAGCTCTCGTTAAATGTGAGTTCTCTTTAGAGTTATTTTTCTCTCATCATTCTGTAAGAGCTCAGAAATCAGCTTTGTCAGGAGAGGGTGATTCTTTAATACATCTCACGGAACTATTTTGTTTTACCATCATTTAATTATGTTGTCCCACTGTATAACATGATTCATTGTGAGAAAAGTGAAAGATTAGATCCTTTCCCAGAGGACGATAATTATGATTAATACGTCATCCATCGAGATTACAAAACACTAATACAATTAATATTCAGGCAGAGGACCACTATCCCCCGTTCAATTGAGATTTTCCGTGCTTCCGATCAACGGCTCTGGCTCCTATTTCCCTGTAAACATTTCTTTTCAACTTTAAGTAAAGGCTAGACCTGAAAATTACTCCTTATTCGTAAACTGAATTTTAACGTCGTAATTAGCTCAGTATCGTCACTTCCATCCATTTTGAAAGCAACATTAATTTGTCATTTTGTTTTTCTTCGTATTATTAGTATGAAAGAGAAATAAGACAATCCTACTTAGGCAAGTTGAACACGGAGGGGCACTTTGATCTTCCTCGCAGCCCTTTCTCGCAGCCTGCTCCAACTTTGGTTGCTAGGTAACCCTCCCTCCACTCCTCCTCTCCGTTTTAGAGCAGGTAGAGAAACTTGCTGAGTCAGGAATGAATAATCGTTTCGATCTTCACTTTTCGCCTCCCTTTTTTCCCCTTCTTCTCTTCACGCTATTTGGTTAAGATATTCAGTTTCGGTTTAATCATATATTAGCCGTCTTTGGAGACCAATCGACACTCCAGTATTTATGCCTACTAAAGGGCTCAATCAATAATTTTATACATATAACTTTGTTTCATAATAAATTTTTCTGCAAAATATTTTTAATCTCAGGTACTCAGGTAGTCAGGTAGTTTACTTATACTATTATGTAGGCCTTAAGCAGTCCTGATCTTTGAACTCCGCACCTCTCTCTGATTTTCTATCAGTGCACGTAAAATTCAGTTTTAAATTAAAGTGGAAATGATGAAACTTCAATTAATATAAAGACCTCTTTGCTCAATCCAAGCATGTCTTTAAATAAAACTAAGAACTGAAAGCAGAGTAGTCCGACAATGAAGTTTTATGTTCACTACAGAAATTGAAACGTCATAATTTTTTTATAATTTGTAATATCTCAAGGAATAAATCACCAAACATTTCACAGATTAAAAGAAACATTCCGTTTTTAATTTTATTTTTAGATGTATATAATAACAATAATAACATTTCTCTCAATAATAATTTTTTTTGGTTTATAAATATATTTAAAAAAATTATGGTTTCAATTCCTTTGATCCTATAGCTTCATATTCTGTAAAATATTCTTAATATTTCAACTTCAAAATAAATAAATAAACATTTCTATCTCTGCGATCAAATATGGCTGATTTACTTATTTCTGAATATTGCAAGTTTAGAACAATCATCATTTTCATATTCTAAGTCAATTATTCTAGAGTAATTCTGATTGGCTTCTTTGAGATCTTGATAAATTGATCTAAATTCACCAGTTTTTACCGAATAGTTATATTGAAATTTTCATTGATCGATCAGCTTTGAGAATTAATTTAGTTGATTGGAATGCCCCTTTTTTAAATTTAAGGACTTATTATCTCTAGAATATTTTGTTACATACGATTCACAGAGCAGATAATATATGTAAAAATTCAAAAGTCGTAATTCATTAGAACTTTTCCCCTCACTCTACTCATTATATATTTCACTTAAAACATTTGTTAAGAGATGTATGTCTAACACAAAAAGTTAACTAATTAGACGTTGGACTTCGATTTAAGAAGATACCTTGTAGATGTTAAGCCATACTTGCCTAAATAAAACTGTTTAATTGAATATGTATTATAAAATATCATATAAAACGTGTCATTGCATTTATTTTCCAAAAATATCATGTTTCAGAATTTTTTCATTTTATGCAGATATGTGCTGAAAATGACATTTTTGTATCTCTAACCCTCCAAGCGTCAACCCCGCAAATAGACGGAATATCTTCTCCCTTCAAAGCGTTGGCCCCCTAAATAGACGGATATTTAAATTTCCTTAATTTGGAATGATAGTTGATTCAAATTTTCTCATGAGAGAACATGATATTGTTTGGGTTAGAAAGTTTTGATGTCTCCGAAATTTGAGAGTAAAAAATATTTTTATCTGCTTTTACAAATTTTGCATTATTAATTATTACGTAAGCTTGTTTGAAAGAAGATTCGTTTACAAATAGCTGACCTGCTTTTACCAGTATAGCTTTAATATTTCGTTTTCTACGCTGAAAGCAGATGATTTTTTTTTCGCATGATTCATTAAAAATCGGAGATAAATTACAATCACGAAGGCGAATTCTTTGATTTTCACAATATATCTTCTTTACGTAAGTAAAAGTAACAATTCAAAACATGTCTTATTGTTTTAAAATTACAAAAAAATAAACACGAATGCAAAAATATTTTGCTTCTACTTATTATCAATTGCTTTTTGTCCATCGTTTCTTTGAAATAACGTCATCTTCTAGTCTGTTTAAGATTTCTTACTTTTAAATAATTAATCTCGCTCTCAGAAGAATATCGTTTGGTGCCTTTCTAAAAATTCTTTTTCAGTAATACTTTTTCACTTTTGTAATATATTTTTATTTTGTATTTTTTGTTTATTTTAATTCTTTAATTTAATTAATAATTTTGTTATTGCAAACGATCAAGAAAATTTTTCTCCTGCATTTATTGTTTAAAAAATATCACATCTCCTATTTATTTCATTTAATATAATCACGTATATTTTCCTATTTATTTCATTTAATATAATCACGTATTTTATATTTCCCGTTTTATTTTCGGTAGTAATTAACTTATTTTTTAAATCAGAACTTCTGAAAATGGATGGTAACATATAATTTAAAGCATAATTTTTTTTTGAAATCCTCGTGAAGATAAAATTTTATTTTTATTTTATGCGATATAAATTGTTGAAAAATATGACTAAATTAAATATTTTAAAATTCATTAAAAATATAATTTTAATTTATTGTTCGAAACATCATTTTCATTGAAAATCTAAGTTTTTGAGCTTTAAGTTGATTAAAAATCTATTTTGTGCTGTAATATTTACGGATGTTATAGCGAAAAAAATTCAAAATTGCGTTAATGTTTTATTAATTCAAATTTTAATTCAAAATTCTAAAAAAGGGCTCCGAGGTGCACATTTCTGGCCCCCAAGATATATATATACAAAATTTGGTAGCTGTAGGTCGAACGGTCTGGCCTGTAGAGCGCCAACACACTCTCTCTCACACACACATTGGGCTTTAATATAAGAAGAGATATACATAACTGTTAGAGTTTAAACTGTTTGTTAGAGTCTTTTATTCCCTCCTTCCCACTCTTTTATATTGAGATTGTCTGGTTTCTCAATCATTATCATCGTCAATAATTCTAAAGATTGCATTACAAATTGTTAGAATATAATTAAATTTTTCATAATTTATTTATTGTCTACTAAGGCCATTTATTTATTAGACTGTTTGTGAGTTTCGAGTAATTGTTCTTGTTCTCCTCACCAATGAACCCTTGCTAATTTATGGGACTAAACCAGATTTTATGAGGTAACTATTTATTATTCTAAGAGAGCTTTGTAATTACTTTGCTTGAAAGAGAATGATCTTGATTTGAGTTTCTGAATTTTGCTCCCAAAATTGTCGATGCCTTATCAACATATTTATTTAAAGGTGATATGGCGTTAAACTCTGTTATAGCTCTAGGATCACTAATGCTTATAACGAAAGTGTTATTACTCGTCAGTCAGGTTAAATGTATGTCGGGAAGAAGTTTCAAAAAGATTTATTGTGAATTATTTAGCAATAATAAAATGATAAGGTTTGCTATATGCCTCTTATTAATTCCAAAAATATTCAAAAATTTATCAATATTTTAAACCGACTTGCACTTGTTTCAAAAAGGATTTTTTTTAATGCAATCGGTTTCACAAAGTTTCTTTACCAAGCTGCAGATCAGACTTTGAAAAGATTCTACTACTTACAAGGTTAGCAAGAAGTAAGTTATCCACATTAGGAGGCTTTAAAAGGCGTTTCAATGATTAAAATGAGATAAAACTTCAGCAACTCAATATTCAGATAAAAAATTAATAATTAGAATATGACCACGAATATTGTCCATCAGATCTGATAACGCTAATGGCCTTTGATGGCAGATATTGCCCTTCAATTAACCAAACGTAGCAAGGAGTGATGTCCAGCATTCGAGGAGGTCATACTATTGAGAAATGATGGCTGATAACTCTCGATTTTGTCAAATGCTGTACTAATTAACTGTTTAAATAAATTCCCCCTACTCAAAATTAAAAACCAATCCATCCCGTGGTCTAAGGAATGTAAATATTTAGGAGTCATATTGGACAAAAGTAAATTGGAAACCACATTTCATTTATATTACTAAAAAGTTTCGAGACCTAACTCTTAAATTCTACCCCTTACTCTCTCGAGACTCTAAAATGACTAAGAAAAACAAAATGCTTATTTACACTGCTTATTTGTGTCCGGTAATCACCTATGCCTGCCCAGTGTGGGGTTATGCTCCAAAAACTAACTTTAAATTAATTGAAATGTTACAAAATAATATTTTTAGAAAAATTTGCGAGATGAGATGGTTTATGCAAAATAGATACATGTACCAAGCTCTTGACTACCCTCCCTTAATTAAATTCATCAAAAAACTTGCCTCTAAATTCTTCAAAAATCTCTATAACATTAAAAATGAAGCAATACTAAACATCCCCAACTACACCCCAAATATGCAAATTAGACGCCCCAGAAATATCCTACTGAAGTAACTAAATTATTTTTTTAATATAGCTATCACCCTAATTTTAAATATTAATATTTTATTCTTAAACCTGTATAAAAATATCTAAATTATCAATATCTCTAGCCAAGGAGCCATAACCCTCACCCCTCTCTTAACTACAGCCAATAGCATTGCGCCCTGACACTCGCCACCTCACCCACTCTATCACTATATAAAGAGCTCCAGGTTTCCGTCACTCCAGATGATCTTCAACAAAATGGACACCAATGAAAATGAAGCCATTAAAAATATTAATAAATATACCCCAGTAACTAAAATTAAAAGACCCCGAAATAGCACCATTTAACAAATTCCCAATGCATCTCCAAAGTTTCATGTACCGTCTACTCCCCCTGTGTGGAACTTAACTCCTCATTGGTTGATCATGAACAATCGATTATCCTCGGCAACAAACTACTCAACAGCAAAAATCTCCTCACTCCCGTCTGCACACGGCACTCTAGCATACTCTCTCACCCTCCCACCCCTTCTAGACTCTGCACTGCCGTTGGTCACAGCCACTCTCCCTCCCAGACCCAAGATCCTGCCAAAGCTACAGATCAACAGAGACCACAGAAGGATGCTGGACTTAGAACAGGGCACTTCCGCAGCAAGGCCGTACTTCGTCATGACGGAGATAGCTTCTGGAAAAGAAGCGGGTGCTCCATACATCGTTCAAATTCCGTCACTCCAGATGATCATCGAAGAGGCAACGTGGACGACAGAAAGCCCAGCTGATCTCACTTCTACCATGACAGGGGATAAGCTCCTGACGGAGCTAGTTGCCCCGGGAAACCCATCATTACAGAGATGGCGCCACAATCAAATGCCGATCCTAACCGTAACCTAGGTCAAGCCACAACAAACGTTGGAGGTCTATTCAAGGGTCTAATGGAACTCAAAAAGTTCATGCAGGAATGCCCAGGGCTGCTCGTAGGATTGAAAAACCCAAAACTACAAAAAATATAGAGGAAAAATAACTGCTCTTATTAGACTCTTTAAACCCTAAGTTTTAATACTTCTGTTAATTAACATTCCAACACAATAGTCTTCGCATTGTTTACTGGAACGCAAATGGCATTAGCAACAAAATTCATGACTTCCGTAATTTCGTAAATAATTATAACCCTGATATAATATTACTGCAAGAGACCCACCTTAAACCACAAAGAAAAATCTTTCAGGCAAACTACTTCTCTTATTACAATTACAGAAATAATCAAGCAGGTGGAGGCACCGCTATATTAATTAAAAACGCCCTACCTCACAATGAGGTCCCCCCACCCGTACTACAACATGTAGAAGCTACTGTGGTAAGTTTAAAATTTTAAAATAAAGAACTGATTACCTTGATTACTGCGTATCTCTCCCCCCACTGTAAATAACTCTAATTTTATTTTTGATCTAGAACTACTAATGCAAACTGGCCCTAACCAAATATTCTGTGGAGACATCAACGCTCACCACACTAGCTGGGGATGCAATAGACTAAATATTAGAGGTAATGCCCTATACCACTTCGCCCTACAGGCCGGGCTCGAAATAATTACTCCTAACACCCTTACTAGATTTGGTCCCAATTCCTACAGCATAATTGACTTAACGATTGTAAAAGACTTTCATTATCCCTTTGAAATCGAATCTCTGTCGAAGCTCAGCTCCGATTACAGCACTGTACTCCTACAGTTCTATCTGAAATACTCTCTCCCGGTCTGTGTCTCCACCCTTAAGACAGAGTGGTATAAATACGCACAGATCCCCAATCAGAAACCCCACTTCAACATGATTTTAAAGACAGCTACGAACTAGAGGAAAATATGAAATCGTTCGAAGAAAACGTATTAAAGGCAAAATCACAAGCATCCTCTCAACTTTTAATTTTTCCTCAAATTTTAACAAAAATTATGTAGATCCTAAAATGAGAACGCTGATAAGAGATAGGAACTTAGCTAGAAAGAGTTTTCAAAAAACCCGAAACCCGGTTTTCAAGAGACTAATGAATCGAATTTATAAGGAAATTGAAAAATTCGGAACTTTAATTGAAAATAATGCAATTGCCAGCAAGATCATAGACGCTTACACTGACGACGGAACCATATGGAAAATAGTAAAATCCTATAAATCCAAAAAACACAAGATTCCGCCCTTAAATGGCCTAACAATTATTGCAAATTCCAAAATTGATAAAGCAAACTGCCTGGCTGACAGCCTGGAGAGCCAATTTAAACCAAATGATATGATTGATTTTGAAACAGAGAAACTTGTAAATAATACCGTCAAAAGCTTTCAGGATTCTCTTCCTTCAATTTTTACTGATTACGCCACCCCAACAATAGACGAAATTATTAATTATTTTAACACACTTAATGTGTAAAAAGCGCCAGGTATAGATAACATTAGCAATAAAATTATTAAATGTCTCCCTCTCAATTTCATACTATTCCTAACTAATATAACAGCCAATATGCTGAAATTTGGATATTTTCCAAAATCATGGGAAAACTGCTGCCGTTGGTCCTATTTTAAAACCTGGGAAAGATCCCACCGATCCTACCAGTTACTGACCAATTTCCCTGTTACCCTCTATCAGCAAAATAGATGAACATATATTTTTAACCAGACTCCACAATCACCTCAAAATTAATAACATTCTTATTCCGGAGCAATTCGGATTCCGCAAGGAACTCTCAACCACCCACCAATTAGTCAGGGTGATCGAGTACATAGAAGAAGATTTCTCCAGTAAGAAAAAATCGGCAGCAGTGTTTTAGACATTCGGAAGGCTTTTGGCATTATTTACAAGTTAATCACTTACAAAGTACCCCCGCACCTAGTTAAAATTTTAATTTCCTACCTCAGCGAAAGATCCTTTAGTATGAAACAAAACAAAGTATATCCTGTCACCAAACCAATTCTAGTAGGTGTCCCTCTGGGATCCAAGCTGGGGCCGGTTCTCTTCTCTATATTTATTAATGACATACCCAAACAATTCAACACCATGCTGTGTATTTACGCAGACGATACTGCAATACTTGCGCGTAACAAGAACCCAAAATACGTTTCTATAGCACTAAATAGTCATCTTAAATCTCTTGAAGCGTGGAAAATTGTTATTAATGCATCTAAAACCGAAGTCATGTATTTCCCTTGGAGTAACTGTTAATTTAAAATTAAAAACCAATCCATCCCGTGGTCTGAGAAATGTAAATATTTAGGAGTCATATTGGACACAAAATTAACTTGGAAACCCAATTTCATTTATATTACCAAAACGTTTCGATACCTAACTCTTAAATTCTATCCCTTACTCTCTTGAGACTCTAAAATGACTAGGAAAAACAAAATGCTTATTTACACTACTTATTTACGTCCAGTAATCACTTATGCCTGCCCAGTGTGTGGTTATGCTCAGAAAACTAATTTTAAAATAATAGCAATGTTGCAGAATAACCTAATCAGAAAATTCTGTGAGATGAGATGGTTTATGAAAAAATAGATATATGTACAAAACTCTTGACTACCCTCAATTAAATTCATCAGAAAACTGGCTTCTAAATTCTATGAAAATCTATATAATATTATCTATAAATATATTATCTATATAATATTATCTATAAATCTATAAAACGAAGCAATTCTTAGTATCCCAACTACACCCCAAATATCAAAATTAGACGTCCTAGAAATATCCTTCTAGAGTAACTGCTTAATTTCTTAAATCTATCACTCTAATTTTATTTCTACAATCTTAATTGTCTTGAAACTTGTAAAAAATCTCTAAATTCTCGCCAACCTTAGCCATGGAGCCATAACCCCTACCCCTCTCTTAACAACATCCAATAGCCTAGCGTCCTGACACTCGCCACCTCACCCACTCTACCACTATTTAAAGAGTTCCAGGCTCCCTCAACGCCACTTCTCACCCACTCCACTGTTTCAGCGAATAGTAATGCTCCATTCCACTTACCATTACAACTACCTGACCTTAACTATAGATATTAACTATTACTGTGGCGCCATCTACCATTATTAAAACCAAACTCCAAAACTTAAAAATATTTCCTTGCCAAGACTAAGATTTTTCTCCGGCAGCATACCCACTCCACCGTTTCAGCCAATAGTAATGCTCCATTCCACTTTTTTCACATTAATGGCCAATAACATCTCTAGCTTCACCAGAAAATCTTAACCGTTCATGCCAATTCTTTTAACGCTATTCTCAATACAGTCATATCAGTAAGGGGACAGTTCTCCACGGAGGACGGGTGCCCCGACAAGCATCCATCGAAGTCGAACTCGACGCCACTTCAGATGAACAACGCAGAGGCACGAAGATAGACTGAAAGCCAAGCTGCTCCCACTTCTGCCATGACAGGGGATAAGCTCCTGACGGAGCTAGGTGCCATGGGAAATCCATCATTACACTTTGAGGCTGGTGGGACATAATAATCAGATATGCTCCGTTTAACTGTCCAAAAGATAATACCGCAGCATTATCTACACAATCTTCAACTCACCCAAAGAAACGCACTTTTATTTCGATGGTCTCGTCAACACTCACAGCCACCGATTTCGGGAATCAAAAAATCCGAGTACAGCTTATTTTATTAGACACCATAAGAAACAATGTAATGTGAGTTGACAGTGTATTTTATTCTCAACCCAAGTTTCTTTGTGCCATTGAAGGAAATAACACGTTCGATCCTTAGGCAGAAATTTACATCATTGTTATAAAATAAGTTACATATAAGACAGCAAGGACGTCAGGGTCTTTTGTGCACGATATTTATACAAGATTAAACTTCTTCATGCAGTAGCCTTCCTAATAAGGGGTCCTTATAAAAAATCCCTTTGGAGAAAAACGTATAAACTAAGATTTCCGCGATCTGTAACTTTCACATTCCGGGATCGTTTCCTATGTGACTTTTGGTCTATAAGAATTAGAAAAATGAGTAAGCTCATGATAAGGCTGAAGCTTAAACTAAGAAAACTGATTTACAATTTGTTCGTAGAATTTCAAAGATCGCACTGCGGAATATTGAGGAATAAGCGATGCTGAAATTCCTAGTGGCAGAAAGAAATCAAGTTAAATAGGCCTGGTTCTAATAAAGTTTATAAAACATTGATGCTAAATTTGTAAATTATTAAAAATGCTCCCTAAGGTAATTAAAGTATAAACTAAAATATTTTTAATTAGCTGAAACACATTTCTATTCCTTAATTACGCCCTACACAAAATTTCTGAACAATTTAAACAATTGTTTTAACTGTGGACAATTTTAAAATGGAGTCTTCCAATTATTGGCACAATGTATTTTGCAAAAAATAATGGCTGAATTAGAAAACTGCTATGAAATAACAGAATTATTATTTTTCTGAATATCATTTTATGTTACACTGTTTATTTTTTTATTATATTGTCGCGAAGACTCAATTAAAGACACGGATAGATAGGAACAATTGCGTTCATTAGCACCAAGCAACTCGCTGGAGAAGAGAATGAAGAACTGAGGAGAACTCAGCTTTTATACTTCTGAAGAACATTCGAGAATCATCTCGTTCTTCTGGTAAAGAATGTTCTAGAATCATCTTGATTTTAGAGAAATTATAAGATCAATTTTAAATTAAAATTCCAGTCTTTGGATGAAATGCGCTGGACGGGAATTGAACCAGGGACCAAACGCCTTGCAGTCCAATGCTCTGCCAATCGAGCCATGGGGAATCATAACAGCCATCCTTTTTGCGGCAATATTAAGTCACGAAAATTTATATCGGAAAAACGGAAGTGATTATAATTTAATAATTCCAACAGTTTATCTTCAATTTATTAAATTTAAACCAGCATAAGTCCATGCAAATGTTAAGCATATTCAAAGTTTCTCTCCCCCAAATCTATTTATTTTCTTCTTCGGTTGTTTAAATAAAATATATAGCGAAGATATGCATAAAATATCATAAATAATTTGTAGATGTAAATATATTTATGCCAGATCTTGCAACTTTATTCATAGTGTTTGATGCTTGAGTGTAATGATTTTCAATGCCATCTCTGCTATTTTGTAATATATATATATATATATATATTTATATATTTATAAATTACTGTTTATTCATCCAATCGCGTTAAAGTATGCTCTTTTAAACTTGTAGTGGAGGACATTTGATGTTAATACAGTTTTTTTTCAAATATTAATTTAATATTTAATTAATTAATAACTAACTTTCTCGCCAAAACTCTTCATTTCCCCGCAGCCAAATAAGTAACGAATTTAGTTTGTATTTTCCTAGTGCTCATGTGGTTATGCCTAACATGTTTTCGGCTGATTATTTCAAACGATTCTATTTATTTTCAGAATGCTTGATGCATTTAAAATCAAACTTCGTTAATTGATCTATTTTTCGGATTCATTTTGAAGTACTTTCGATTTAAAACAATACAGATTCTTTAAAATTAAAAATTTCTAATCTGTATTGCGTACCCCAACTCATGTAAAAAAAAATCACGCATTTTAGTTTGCCACAATTGATTTTAAATCCTCAATTGGCGTTGAAAATTCAATGCTAGTATCTTTTAATGACCCATCATTTATAGTTATTGTGCTTGCCAGGCCTGGATAGTTTGGTTGATTGGTTTGGCGTTGGATTTGTATCCCTTGGGCCGAGAGTTCGAACACCATGTATAGAATGGAAAATCGCCACGAAATTTTCTTTCTATGTTGCCGCTTAATATTGTGACTCTGTCACATTTCTATGGCCATATTATATTAATTTCAATTTTTTAATAAAGAGTAACTAAAGTAAAATGTCTTTGTTAACCTAAGTAGGAATTGATTTTTTTAAAAATCGATTTTTTTAATATTATTTGTTCATGAAGTAAGTGCGCAATGTTGCCCATGAGCAAATATTTATTTATAATAGCTTAGAGCATGTTTTAGGCTATTTATTGTACATCCGTGACATGCATACATAGAAAGCGCTGTTCAGATGTACAATTATGGTGCATTAAGAAGCGCTTATGTTAATTTAACATTTTAAATCGGTAAAATTATTTGCGATATCTCCGAAAATTTCTGACATATTTTTAAATAAAGGTCATGTCTCCGTGATTAATAAAACTGTAGACCATGGATAACGAGTCCCGAATTATTAATGTTGTCACTAATAATGTCATTTTTGATATAAGTCCCGAATTATTAATATTTGACTTAATTCCACCATTTTCATATAGTGTGTCGCGCGAATAAAAACTTTGGTCAACTATTTAATTCTTTCCAACCGATATAATTTCAAATTTGAAACTGAACTTCATTCAAATTCGCTGCATAGACAGAGTTTCATTTTTTAAAGTCATTTCAATTTTGTTTGATTGTGTTTATTTGTATGCGGAAATACAGATCGACATAATGACAAGCAATTGATAATCTCATGTTTCAAAACTTGAAAAGAATCTGAATGTGAGATACAATCTCTAAAAGTAAAACTACATCTACTTTCTCATTATTTTTTTCAAAACGCTATTACTTGCACCCAAGCACGACTACAGGCAGATTTCTTATAGCGGTGCTTTGTTCACAATTCATTGGAAAAATACAAATCTCACCGAAATTTTTGATATCACATTTTATCTGTCTAGTTAAAAATATTTTCGTAGACATTCCCAAAATGCTGCAAACCTCTGTTACTATAACTTTTCGTTATTTAAACAATATAGTGGGCATGGCATAGGTATATGGCATAGGAATACTCCGTCCCGGCAGAAGCCATTCGGATATAACGATGAGCTGCCGCAAAGCAACTCCCACCGAGCACGGAAGTGCAGGTTAATCAGCTTAATTTTCATAAAACAATTCAAAGAACCAGATCGGAAAGAGAAACGGGTTTAGATTCTCAAAAAATGTCACCTTGTCTCTAAGTATAGTAATTATCAAACATTTCAACAGTTATTAGCAGAACATAAAATTCAACTAAGAAAATACTGTTAAAAAGAAAAAAGTATAAACATTTAAACGGTTATTAGAGGAACAAAAAATGTAAACAACTTTAACTAAGAAAATGCTGTTAAAAAGAAAAAGGTATAACCATTTCAACAGATATAAGAGGAATATAAAAAAGTAAACATCGTTAACTAAGAAAATACTGTTAAAAAGAAAAAAAAGAAAAAAGTATAAAACAATTATATACAAAGGAAGCCCTTGGTTAACCCAAAAGCAAATAGCATATATACAAAATAAAGTTGCCATATACAATATGGACGTAAAATAAACAAAAGTCCAATATAGTGGGCATAATTAACTTAAGAAAATTTGTAGTATAGACTGTTGATTCTTTTTTTTTCTAATAACACTTCCATGCGCCCATCAATGTATTCCCTCAAATCATGTATATTTTCAAAATTCCAACGATTCCTAAAAATCATTTGATTTGCTTGTATGAGATTTTATGAAACAAGGTAAACCATTTTCATAAAAACTTGTACTATTTAAAAGGTTCAGAAAAAAAGTTTTAAAGTTTCTTTTTAAAGGTTTCCACAACATTAACATATTTATTCACAAATTTAAAAAAATCAAAATAGCATTAACATATACAGATTTTCATATTTAGATTCTGCTTTCAAAACATAAATTCGATTTCTAGGCGTTCCCATTAAGAATCAGTTTACAATTAGTAAATGAATAAAATTGAATTTACTAATTTGGAATCTTCCGTAGATATCAGTGAATCAAAAATAGTGCAATCACTGGTTTCCAGCAAATTAATATTCAAAGCATTACACATTTTATCTAAATTCGCAGATGACCTTTCATTTTTTTAAATTTCTGGGTGTTTCCATTCTACGTGTGAAACTTCTGAAAAGCGAGGGAAGCGGGACTAGAAATCTGTCGCAAAACCGAATCGATAGTTCAAAATAGAAGAACCGAAAGTGCTAAAAGTTTTATTTATAATTTCCCTTTTCTTCATGGGAAGTCAACATGCCTTCAGGTACGAGCAAATATCGCCCATTCATATTAACTTTACTGTACAAAAGTAAGACGGTTTCAATCAATAGTGTAGGGGTTGCTTTTTAACCCCGATTGCTGATAATATCGTCTCTCTCTCTCTCTTTATTTTCATAAAAATAAACATATATATATATATATATATATATATATATATATAATAGCGGACCCGACAGACGTTGTCCGAAAACTTCAAACCTTCTTGAAAAAGTTATAACAATCTTGTTCGTTTTTATGAAAAATTGTTTGAAAATATTATTACATTGCCTGACGTCATCAGGTGTACAGTTCCCACCATTAAACCTATCGATTGCTTGTGAGTCTGCGTGTACTATGAGCTAAGTTCAATATAGAAACTTTGAGCTAAGTTCAACTATGTGGAATAGAAACTTAAACTTGTTATAATGAAAGGGTAAAAAAAGATGAAATTCGATCTATTGTTATTAAAAGGTATATTTTTTTAACGTACAAAAAATAAATTTATTGAATTACCATTTTATGCAAGATATTTTTGGTTAATCTTTGTGGGGTATAAACAAACAAATTCGATGGTTTTCCAGCCCTCGAACACGCAGCATATAATTGACTGTGCGAAAAGAAGGATTTCTAAATCTAAGCACAAATTGTCATCGTTTGAACTTGTGAATTATTAATAGTCATAGCAAATGCCAAGCGAAATGGAGATTGCAAACGTTTGAATGGGATAGGTGAGTCTGAAGGAATCATTAGGTTCCATGGTAAAAGTACTTCATCTTGAAATTTGCCGTTCAAAATAGTAGCCTAAAGAATATTTCTCATGATCTTTTTTATGACTAATCGCGTGCCATTACATAATTTTGGTGCATTCAAATTTCGAAGCAACATGTTTGTTTTAAAGCTTATTAATTGAGTTAATAATGTATACATTATAAATGCATGTTATCATGAAATCGCAGGGTTGAAAGAAACCAACGTGAAAGCTTTGACAAAGATAATCCTAATACTCGCTTCTTATACTTTGATTTATGTCAAAAGTTTGACAGTTAGAGGGAGTTTGTTTTAAATTTTTAAGCAAATGCGTGAATTTTCTACACCAGTTTGGGTAACAAAAATTGGTTATAAATTTTAAATTCCTTTGTTTTATTTTAATTCAAAAGTGCTTCGAAATGAATCCGAAAAAAATCGTTTAATTAACAATGTTTAATTTTAAATGCATCAAATATTAAAAAAAATTGTTTAAAACATATATCCTTTCAGGAATAAAATAAACACATTGAGGCCACATTGGACGATAAAAATGTAAAAAATCGATGAAATTTGCGATATCTTTATTTTGATAATTGATGTATATTTAAACTGTAAGCTATCGTTTGGAAAAAAAATTATTTTGATATTTTAATTCGTTTGCTCAATATCAGCATTTTTTTTATTGTGATTAGGATGCCACACCCACTTGTTTCCCTTTGGACAGCTGCAGTAAGAACAGTTTCGTTTTCCTACAAACACTGCTATTTGTAATTTTGATTTTAAGCTGTTGTTTTTGCTTTGGCAGATGTTAAAAACTTCTACCTCTTCTTTCTTTTGTTGTTTGTTTTGGTTTGTTCATTCATTCGTCATACATTTCATATTCGAATGGCTTGTTTCAGTTCCTTTAAAATTAGATACAAAAACCGTTCTATTCAGGGTTAAAATTGAAATGAAATTTTAATTACTTTTTTTTTCTACTTTTTTTTCAAAATTTTTTTATCAGTTTTCACTACCGAAAGCCTAAAGGACGTCCAAATAAAAGCAGATAGTCTGAAAATGTTATGATGGACCAAGAAATCCTTTGATTCATAACCAAGAAATTCTAATGACATTTTGGAGGCTACTACCAACTGCAATAAACCTGAAATAGTGATCTTAAAATTGTATATAATAGTTACATTGTTCAGTGCAATCACTTTAGTATTCTTTTTTGAAGAATATTCTTTCTCATGAATGTCAGGAAAGTTTTTTTCAAATCCTTCAAGCAAGTTTTTTTCAAATCCTTCAAGCAAGTTTTTTTCCCATCAAAAATGTTTCTATTATGTGCTAAATATGGTAAAGAATTTCGTTCTGAATTTACTGGTCAAAGGGAACTTACATTAAAAAAACCTTTGAAGTGAACAATAAAGTTGTAGAGGCCTTCTTGTCTCCACGAAGAAAATGTATCAAAATTTGATTTCTGCTTTATTATAACTCAGAAAAAAAAATTCATTCAAATTAAAAGAAAAACATGGACATAATTTATGCAGCAGATGTCTTTTGATTTGCTTCAAATTTTATATTTGTTTATGGCTGCACATATAGTTTAAAAATGTTATAAGAATATAAAATAATCTTTGTGGCTAATGAAATGTTATTAATAAAGTCTAATTTTTATATGAACTCTTTTTTTTTTTTGATGAAAAAAAGGAGTTGGTTTGGTTTTACCAATAGTATTTCCTTTATATACTTTGAGAACTCTTACAAAAATATTTTAGATTTATCGATGTATATATTTCATAAAATAAACAATTCTTTTAATAAAAATGAATATTTAACAAATTTAAATTATTTCAATTATGTTTCTGGTCTGTAATTGTGCATTTAAATGTATTTTTAGATTTTTCTCAAAATGAAACTTTGTGATACTCTTCAAAATTTCAAAAACTCTATGCGCATTCTATTTTTAGATAAAACTCTGAAACTTTTCTCTTATGCTTTATGAACATATAATAATATAATTTGCATTTATAGATAAATTATGTATCTTATATTTTTTTATTGAAGACCCCAAATAATATTATTGCATTGATTTTTTTAAACATTTTTCAAAAAAAAGTCAATAACATCAAGTTTTAAAAGGAAAATCACATTTTGAATTAATTCAAGCATGCAAAATATAATGAAAATTTCAAAACAATATTTGTGCCTATTAATAAAGATTTACAAATTGGCCGTTGGGTCCGGATTTGAATGATTACTCTGAATGAATTAAACAATTTTGCTTTCATGAAGTTGATTTATAAAATTAATAATATAGGTACTGTGAAATAGAAAACTATATTTTGCTTTCACTTTTTCGGAAAATCTATTTATTTATTTCATTTTAAAGAATCTTGTGCTGAAAATTACATTTTTCTGGATTTAATTTGCAGAAAAAAATTTAAAAGAATATAAACAGAATCTTGAAAACATATTAAACCGAGCATTATTAGCACGGGGAAAAAACCGAAGCCTTATTCATTTGGCAATTACTTATTAATACGACTTAAAATAACTCTAAAAAAACATGTACTTAAAAATATATAACTAACAGAAATACTGTATAATTACAAAAGCAACATAACTAATCTTTTAACAGCATGTATCCGAAGTAAAACAAAACAGCCAACCAATAGTTTTGTCTCCGTTTAAATAAAGTTCTCAACAAAATGTGCATGCGTTAAACTTCATCATCAGAAAATGCATTTTTTTCCTACATGAGTTAGGCAGTTTAGAAATTTTTAATTTCCTTTATTCTGTTTTATTTTAATTCAAAAGTACATTAGAATGAAACTTAAAGGTCGATTAATTAACGATGTTTAATTTTAAAGGCAATAAATGCAATGAAAATAAAAAAATCGTTTGAATCGTTGATTTTTCATCTTCGCTCTTAAATGCTTCAAAATGATGAAATTTTAAATTAGAGAGCCTCATGTAATACGTCAAATTAAATATAGATTGAATTTTATAATTAAAATTTTATTATTAAAATTATAGACTAATCTAGGGATTTTAAAGTTTTAGTGAAATTTATTAAAATGATAGACATTTTTTTAAGCATTCCTACATTTGTTTTCCTTATTTTTGTACTCATTCAATGGAATTACCATCTTCAAAATTACTGAAAGGCAATTAGAACAAACAAAAGATTATTTTAAATTATTATACTGAAGTATTTTATTTTCCCTAAATTTTGATACGTTTATAATGTTTAGTAATTTTAAAATCTAAAATGAACATAAATTAATTTTCCAATTTTCGTCCATTCTGAAAAAGAAAACATAATTTATTTATTGCTATATTTACTAGTTTTTTCAAGCAAGGTAATTCACAGATGATTAAGTTGTACTTACATCTTTTTATAAAATTGATCAGGGAAAAGTAATTGATGTGTTAAAAATGTAAAATTAAACTTGTAAAACATATGTTGTGTTTATGTGACATTGAAACATTCCATTTTCTTTCTCTTATTAATGATCGCTAGTAGTGGAGATAACAGTCACCGAAAACTTTTTTTTTTCAAAATTATTCATCTCTATGGAATCAATAAAGTAATATGCATCTTGTTTTGGTAGGTACCTCCACAATTCCAGAAATGAATTCAGAATTTTAATATCTCAGAAATTTATTTGAAATTTTAATTGCTTAAAAGAACAGATTTCTTTACTATTGTCAATTATTACCGTATACATGGTAAAAGTATCAAATTATTTAAGTAAATGGATTTAAAACAGACCTTTACACATATAACATAATACCGAAAGTTTCTCTCTACGCTGCTAATTGGAACAGAGCGAAGGTCCTTTTCTTCATTGAACACGGCCCATTCCCGACATACCTACACAGATTCCATCTACCCAACTCTCCTTGCTGTAGCTGTGGAGAAATAGGATCTCCAATTTACTATGCTACAGAATGCCTACCCACTCTCTCACGGCACATGAGAAAGCCAGAAAGAAGTCTCGAAGAAGAATGGTACAGAAGAGTTGCATCAAATACCCTTTAACGAGACAAATTTCATATTCACTCCATAGCCCCTTTCATGACCAGATTCCCATATTCACTCCTTAGTAAACCTTATTCGTAAATATTAAGACCTCTTCAAGACCTACAATAGTTGAGACCAAAATTCCCGTTGTGAAAATCCACCAAAATTATAGCTTAAAAAGTTCCTCAAAAGTGCAGATATCATGATGGAAATCAAGACACCAGGGCCCAAATGGATGCTAGTATTTCTAACTCCTTAGCGATTTTTTATTTGTTATGCATATGTTCACAATTTAATTTGTCAATCCCCCCCCCCTTTTTCAGTTGGTTATCAAATTCCCCTGTAAGTTCAGCCCATAATCATCATTTGTTTCAATATTCTTGTCCTCTCTATCCAGTTATAACTTCATAAAAAATTGAACAAATTCGTGTAACATTTGACACCGATGGCATTCTCTCTGGAAATCCCTGAATGCTGCATCTTCACCTATTTTCCTTTAACAAATTTTTCCTTTTTTCCCCTTTCTCCAATCTTGTGCTCATCGAACTTGTTAGATAACTTAGCGTTATAGGCCCCGGGGGCACAGGATGGTGTTATGTAAGTTATGTGAAGAACCGAGTCAATAGCTTGACATCCTATTGCATTTAAATGGTAGAGCGTTACTCAGAGTGGACTTTACGTTCATCTAAACGATGACGTATATGGATATGATGGATAAAAAGATGGACAAAGGAGTGATTTTCATCAAGTAATATAACATGATGAGTATCAGGAGGAATATCAGAAAATTGAAGAGAATAGCCCTCTTTGAGAAGAGGATTGAAGCAGATATTTTTGATTTTGTTGGCAAGATGCGTCTACATTTTAAGACATCTATTTCAGCAAGGGAACATTAAAAATGTACTTTTTGGATGCAATATTACTTGGCCGTTTTTATTTCGTTACAATTTAATTTATGGGTGGTAGGAGGCTGAGACTTGCAGTTTCGTACAAAGAATATTAGCAACTACACAGAGATTTTATAATAAATATAAATAATTATATTTACAATGAATTCTAAAGCTGCAAAAAAGAAAAATTCTAGTGTTTTTTTCGCAATTCCTCTTCTACTGATGGTTGTGCATGTGATGAAAAATCATTGGTTGGCCAAATTTCCATATTCTGTGTCAGCCATTTCAATCCGTCCCACTAAGACTCTAAAGCTGTACTTGTGATGAGAAATTTCCACGGGTTAAATGATCAACAGGATTGTCTGTACCAGGGCAGAGACACAATTGTGCTCGAATAGTGCATTGAAGAATTTCCATTGTTATGTTGCAAATGAATGCTTTTTAACTGTGACATCTCACCTTATCCAGCATAGAGCTACAGTAGAATCACTTCGTAATAAGGCTGTGTCAGAATTCATTTTTCTCTGCAAAAATATTGACCGAAAATTGCAAGTAAGTGGGCTTCTAGTAGTGCAGCTTACAGTTCAAGTTGCAGAAGAGTGAACTTTTTTTTATTTTAGTCAATGTTGTTTTGGAGTCAAATGAGGTTGATATCTTTAGAGCTGTAAACTGTGTGATGAGAGTACAGATAAGCACTATAAGCATGGACAGAGCCGTCGCAAAACCCATGTAAGGTAGCCAAATGTGATGGACAAATCCATCTCTGGATGATTATATTATTCCTACATTGTAACTCATCTTGCCATCAGCGTCACTTTTGTGCTATAGGTTGAATTAATAATTCTTCACCCTGTAACACAAAATCACGTGTCTTGGAGTAATATCTTCACAATAACTGAAACTTTAGAAAATAGGCCTAGACGTCCTAAAATCTTGAAATTAATTCAATAGTAAATGCTTTGTTAAGTGCTCTATTACGATGTTCGTAAGATCTTTTCCTGCACATCAATTCTAAAAACATCTATATCAATATCCAATTTATCCAAAAAAAACCTGAAATTATTTTCAAACAGAATATCTCTTACATTGTCTCTTAGAAATTGTAGTCTATTTGGCTAATGATAAGCTAATATGCGATATAAGTTGCTTCATTTTTTGGTATATGAATTGTGGCTTCAGCTTCTGTGGATGCTTCCATGACTCAATCATCAATATATAGCTTATTCTTAATTTGTTTAGTTGTAGTAGGATACTTTTGCTTGTGGGTTGTAACTGATTGTCATAGAAATGCTGTTAATAAAAATGGACAAAATAAGTCCAAAGAGCAGAAGTATGAATCGGTAAATTACAATGTCATCTCCTATGCAGAGTTTTCCATCAGGCACGTACGTTGTCTTATAATAAAGAAATATCATCTGCCTTTTTTTGACGGTATCAACTGTAGTTTGGCATCCTCTATTTTTGAAAGGCGAAGCCCCAATGATGTAGCCATGATACTGAGATGCAAATTTGATCAAATTTTGAGGGTTATTTAAAGATGGTTACTTGACGAATGGGAAGATATGTCGAAAACTGTACGATATTTGGTTTCTTCATTTGGAATTTTCTTTACTTCTTGATGGGGTAAGTAAAATAAACGTTTTTTATCACATGCTTCATGTAATACGATTTCAGCTTGTTTTTTTTATATAAATGTAATCTTGCATTCTTTCAGTATATTCTAGTTTAAAAACTGTGACTGTGTGTAGGTTCCTTATCAAAGAATTCAAGCATCGAATAGCGACTTCATAATTGTTTGGTGAAAGTGAATTTCTGGTTTCCATGGTTATTTTGCTACTCGTGTTCGATCGATGATTTCAAGGGATTGACGAAAGTTTGTAACGAGTTCAAAGTTGCAAGTACATTTTTTTCTTTTGAATTGGTTCTTTACTAATGCTTTTTAAGTTCCTGAATTCCGTACCACATCTTCCAATGATTCAATTGAATTATCTGCCTTAATATTATGAAATGTTGGAATGAAGTAAATGTTGTGTATGATTGATATGCACTATACACCACAGAATTGATGGGACCAAGATCAGAGACTCTGACTGGAGGTTCAGAATTCACGACAATCAAGTAGAAACATTTACCAATTAAAATCTAAATTTTTAAGTTCCACAGTAAATCACCTGGACCACAAGCTTCAATTGTTTGTTTTTCGGGAAGGCTGAAACGTCAATTTATGAAAGCGGATGTGATGCATACTTGTTGAGGCTTTGGAATTCTGTAATGCTGACTTCAGGTTTGTTCCGGATGATTGGTAACTGAAATTGAACTTGTCTTCCCGTTTGGCTAAAACTAGATAGGGATTTGAACTCTTGAAGTTCAAAAAGTCTGGTTGAAGTAACTGCAAGTTTTAAATTGCTTACAAGGGACAAAACTACATTGGCATCCACCATCCAAAGGATAACATGTCAGATTTTTTATCTCAGTTGTACATGTTATGAAAATTCACGCAGTCTTCACATGAGCAAAATTGAGCTTAAGTACATCAATTTTGTTTATAGATACTCTCACAAACAGCTCCTCAGATGGAATTTTACATATTGATACATGAGGTTTTTTTTTTTTTTTTGTATTTGGAACAGCAGTCTTTGTCTTTGGGATAGCAATTTCTTTGTGAGTGACCATAGTTATTTCACAGGAAACATCTGTTTATAGCATTCAATTTCTGTATGCGTGCATCTATATCCGTCACTGATTTACAATTTTGAGAACATTGTTAAGCTATTTGGCATAAAAGACGAAAAGGTAATTTATTTCAACATTAGCATTTGGTTTTAAATGCACATTGAATATTTTTAAAGAGGAATTTTTAGAAAATTCTGAAACAAGTAATTCTTTAATGTTATTTGCAGTAATGCTAAATCACTTTCTTCGGCTAAAAGCTTTATCAATTTTGTAATGTCTCTTTTAGCCAAGTGTTCACGTTTGGCGTATACAACTAAACTGAGACATATATTGTAGAAAAGTTACGGAGTATTTTTGGAGCTACATTTCTTCCATATGATGGTGTGTTATTGTCTGTTACAATCACTATATAACTCATTTAATTATTCAGATGAGCTTTTAATAAGTGTTAGGTTTTCTGAATAATAAAGATAAGTCTGTATTTTTTACTTTTATTGCCATATTTCGATTTTAAAATATACTATGTTGTACATGAATTGACAGCTATATTCCATCAACTAGTCACTTTGCCTCCCCATCTAAATGTACTCGTTAAAATCTTTTTGCCAATAAATGATAAACAATCATTTTGTCGAACATTTTGGCTAAATTCTACTTTATCTCGCAATTTTTCACTTGCACCCTTCTTACTTAAAAATACCCCAAAAACTATGAAATTATTAAATTTAATTGCAAAAAGTATTTATTTTTACTGTAGGGAGTTTTATTGTAATATTTCAAGGCGAAGATGAGTTATTTTTACCGCCAACTATTAGCGGTAATGCGCTGTTTATAATGTCAGATATTGGGGATCTCTGCGAGGAAAAATTGGTGTTCGTATTTGCTCTCTTTTCCTAAATAATATCGATAAATGGGCCTTTTCTGTGCATTTTTCGCATTTTATTATGTCTTCATTATATTCATCAGCGTTTAGAAATTCGTGGAGATTTCTTCATCAGTTGAATTAGTCAATTTGGTTGACAGTTTTGTAACGACGGCGATAATTTTTGATCATTTCTATTTACGTAAATCAAGTTTATCTTTAAAGATTGGCATTATAATTTGTGTCTGTATCAGAAGTTTAAACAATAAGGTTTATTATGACGTACTCGTGTATGTTTCAACATCAAAATGAGTGGGTTCCGATATCAAATTAGACTAAAAGTATCAAAATGCATCACTTTAATAATTACAAGACTTAACTATTTATAGCTGTTGACCACTAGGCAACAAAACAATATTTGATATATCTTCGTTTCCTAAAGAAGATCCACTTCTATCTTTGCATTTCTCTTAGTCTATATTATGTAGGAGGAAAATTAGAAATTTATTCCTTAGCTATTGTCTTGTTATTTGTTTCATTTATTAATAGCCGCCTTTGGTGAATATCGGTTCTCTAATCTTAATACTCTTTATTATTTTAACAAATAAATATTTTTAGTAATTTCTCTTATAATAGCATCTGCATAAAAATATTTTAAAGTTTTAAATTTTTACAGGCATATAATTCACTCATATTATCATAAAAGCCTTGCAGAATAAAGCTATATGTATTTCTCGAATATTCTGTCATCCAGTAGAATTTCTATTTTAAATTTAAGTGGAATTAAATTAATTTATAAAAAAGTATTTTTTTTACCTAAACAAAGATTTTTTTAAATATTAGTCGATAAGCACTTAAACCTTACGTGCAATAAAGAACATCTTTTATAATTTATGTAATATCTCAAAAATTATGAAACCAAATTTTCTAAGATTCATCGTGAAATACAGTTTCTGTTACATTTTCAAAAAAAATTAATTCTGTGATTGACAACATTGGGATTTCCGTCTATAAATACACTTAAAAAATCATGAAGTTTAAATTTTGTTCAGACCTTTGGTTCCAAGTTGGGGTGTCAATAATATAATAATTTTCGATATATTTTTGACACTTCAACTTTTAAATAAATAATTTTACGTTTATCTCTTCCGATATCAAATCTGATCGATTTATGAAGTTTTGTAAATAATAAAACAAATAACATTTTCACGATCTTAGGCCCGTCTTGACAATCCCTGGGTGCAGGTTGGGGCATCAGATTTGAGATTTCCGATAAAAAAGTGTTGATTCGCCCGTTTTTTAAAGCATTTTTTAACAGTGTTAATTAAATGTCCATACATTCGTTTTAGTGACTGATTTCATTCATTGCAGTGCAAACCTTTTTATTTAAAATATTACAGTATCAAGTGAATTTGTTTAATAGGGTTCACTTAGTAGATAAACTAGATTATCTACTCACATTACATTCTTAATATATTAGATCATTTATTTATTCTAGTTTTATAAAATATAATTACTGTCTTTATTTAAACCATTTTTACTTAGATATTTCTATTATTAAATTTCACAAATTAGCCTTAAAGTAAAAAGATATGCATTAAAACAAGTTTGCCCTAAAGCTGATTAATTAAATTAATAATGCAAATGTATCTTAAAAGATCGCAGAATATATTGTCTTATATTTATTTTTTCTTAAAATATATTATCATGGAAGAACAGAAATGTTGTTTTGGATAAAGTCTTTTGAAGCCACATAACGCATGGTTATAAAATTATAAATTAATCGCTTTTAAGGAATACATTTTTGCCTTTTGGAGTTATTAGAAAATAATAAATCAGATTATCAAAGATAACAACTGATCATCAGTAAAAAGCTGTAACTTGGTATGAATATCTGTCATGTATTCGCTTTTTTTTTTAATCTAAACAATAAAGTGCAGGGTGGTAAGAAGTTATAGCCGGAAAAGGCCCAAAGATAAAGAAATAAATACGAAATATCAAGAAAAGGTATCGAAAGGTGTTATATACACAAATATATTATAATTATAAAAAACACATAACTCTTTAAAAACTTTCATTTTTAATTTTCTAGCGAGCAAAACCAAGTTTTGCAACTAGGAATATTTTGAAATGGGAAAATTTTTTTTAAAAAAATGAATTTTAACTTTGATTTTCTGAAATATTAAATAGGTAATAAAATAATTTCGTGAAAAAATCTGGCTTTAAGGCAAAAGTTTTGAAACTCAACTAATTTTGAGATGGAAAACAAAATATTTTTTCTAAATATAGATGCACACGTAACCTGATATTCATGTGATTCCTTCAAACTAGTTAAAATTGGTTAATAGTTTAAATTAATTCAGACAAACGATGATTTAAAAATCAATGCTACCACATGATTTCCGATAGCAGATTTCAATTTTAGTTTTTATTTCATTTCTTGCAGAAACGTGTTAAAATTACATTTTATCTGTTCAATTTCCAATAAAAGGTGACTTAGTTTTTCATTTAATCTTTTGTCAATATGGTGGCAACCAAAGAGCTGGTATTTAAGTGGAGGAAAGTAGTGAGGTGGTGACTTTTGGTAAAATGAAGCTACAAGCACTGAAATGTTTTGATCTCACTCCCCTTGGTAATCCTATTTTCGACAAAAAACATAAGATAAATTTATCATCATGCTTATTACCTTCATGTTTTAATGTTATCTTCCTGTTTATTTTGATATCGTTATGTATTAATATGCCTTTATAACTTTTATTTATTTATATTTTTACAGAGGTTATGCTTTTTATTGATCTATTTTTTTATTATTTCCTTGTTTCTAAACCAATGAACTTTCAATTTATTATATTTACAGATGAGCCAAAATACTGTTACAATAACTTAATATCATGTAGCGCCCTCGAAATCACATATATGAGTCGAAACATGATGTGACATGAATTCAACTAACGTATAAAGTAGTGCTTAAGCTAACTAGCACCATGAATCCTGTCGGACTTTCCATAAATCCCTGAGATTACGATGGGGTGGTCATCTTCTTTGAACTGCACCTTGCAAAAAATCCCATATAAACTTAATAGTGTTTAAGTTTGGGGGTTTAAGTGTTCAGTGGGAGTCTTAAAGTCAGAAGAGCGTTCCTGAAGCTACTCTTTATTAATTCTTGAAGTGTGGGCATTATCTTGCCTAATTTCCCAAGTTCGTTGGAATGCCTAATGGACATGAATGGGTGTAGGTGATCATACAGGAAACTTACGTACGAATCCCCCATCATATTCGTATCTAAATGTAGCAGATGACCCATTTAACTCCAACTAAACACGCCCCCACATTATCATAGGTCCTCCACTAGTTTCAACAGTAGCCTATTGACATGTAGGATCCACGAATTCAGGAGGTTGTTTCTACATGACTATTCACTGATACAATTTGAAACGAAATTCATCAGACCAGGTAACGTCTTTCCAGTCATTAACAGTCCATCGAAGGTTTTCACGGAACCAGACAAAGCGTAAAGCTTTGATTTGTGAAACCATCAATTGTACATCGATAGGCCTTCGACTCCGTAAGCTCATGTGGTTGATGTTTCGTTAGCAAGCTGACACTTGCTGATTTCCCAGCATTGAAATCTGCAGAAATTTGAGGAATGGTTGCGATTCTATCACATTTAATGATTCTCCCAGGTCATCGTTGGTATCATTTTTGCATAATCTTTTTCCGGCCGTATTTTTGTAGTATATTTGCTGTTTTACCTTATTCTCGATATTCACGGTACATTCATGAAATAGTCGTGCGGGAAAATTCCCATTTAGTCACTACCACGGAGATGTCATGTCCCACTTCTCGTGCTCCTAGTCTCATACCACTTTCAAACTCACTTAAATCTTTATAATCTGCCATTGTTGTAGCAGCGGCAAATCTAAGATCTGTGCCAGACACTTTTTTGTGTTTTATAGACGTCAGTGACCACAGAGCCGTTTTTCAATTCGTTCCATGTTCTCTTTATTTGAATACGCATGCCTATACCAGTTTTTTCGTCTCTAGGGTGTATATGTTGCAGTGAAATCCTGAAATCAGTCAAAACATGAATTAACTAAGGAAAACATGCTTTAACTGTCATCGTTATGGAAAACCTATTCTCTCTAGTTATTTCAGGTTTTATGCAGCTAAGACCATATGAAACTACATTTTTTGCTCATGAAATTTTCAAAGCACAGTTGTCTAGTTTCATTCATGCTGGAAAGTGTTTGTGTTATTGATAGATTTACTACTAGCCGCCTTCGGCGACCAGTCGGTTCGCCAATAATAGTGCCGACTAAAGGGTTAAATCATTTTTTATATAACTTGGTCTCATAAGAAGTTTTCCAGCAAAATATTTTTAAGCTTCAAATTTCGATAGTCATATAATTCACTTATACTATTATGTAGGCCTTAAGCAGTCTTATCTTTGAAGTCCGCATCTCTCTCTGATTTTCTATCAGTGCACATAAAATTCACTTTTAAATTAAATTGAAAATGATGAAACTTCAATTAATATTCCTCTTTACTCAATCTAAGCATGTCTTTAAATAAAACTAAGAGCTGAAAGCAGAATAGTCCGACATTGAAGTTTTATGTTCAATACAGAAATTGAAACTTTAAAAAAAAATGTATAATTTATAAAATCTAAAGGAATTATTCAGCAAAAATTTCATAGGTTAATTGAAACATTCAGTTTTAATTTTATTTTTAGATGTATATAAATTCTCTCAACAATAACACTTTTTTAGGTTTATAAATATATTTTAAAAAAATTATGGTTTAAATCCCTTTGGTCTTATAGATTCATATTCTGTAAAATATTCTTAATAGTTCAACTTCTCAGTAAATAAATCTAAAATTGTCAGTTTATATCGAATAGTTATATTGAAATTTTCTTTGATCGATCAGCTTTGATGATTGATTTAGTTGATTGGAATGCCACTTTTTTATTTAAGGACTTATTGTCTCAAGAATATTTTGTTAAATATGATTCACAGAGCAGATGGTGCTTGCAAAAATTTAATTCATCAGCATTTTCCCCCTAAATCTATAATTATATATTTCACTTGGACTAATTGCTAAGAGATTTATGTCTCTCCCCCTAAAATTAAGAAATTAAATGTTGGGCTCCGATTGCAGAAGATGCCTTGTAGATGTTAAGCCATATTTGCCTTAAATAAAATTGTTTAATTGGATTAGTAATATATGTATAGTAAACTATCATAGAAAACGTTTCCATCCATTTGTTTTCCAAAAATATCATGTTTCATTTTATACAGACACGTGCCGAAAATGACATTTTTATATGTTTAATTTGGAATGATAGTTGATTTATTTTTTCTCGTGAGAGAACATGATATTGTTTTATTAGAAAGTTTTGATGTCTCCGAAATATGCGGGTAAAAATAGTTTTATATGCTTTTACAAATTTTGCATTGCTAATTATTACGTATGCTTGTTTAAAAGAAGGTGCGTTTTCATATAGCTGACCTACTTTTATCAGTATGGCTTTAATATTACGTATGCTTCGTTGAAAGAAGATGCGTTTTTATTTCGTATGATTCATTAAAATGCGGAGATAAATTACAATCACGAAGGCGAATTCTTTGATTTGCACAAAATATCTTCTTCACATAAGTAAAAGTAACAATTCAAAACATGTCTTATTGTTTAAAAAATTAAAAAAAAGGAATACAAAAATATTTTACTATTACTGATTATCGATTGCTTTTTGTTCGTCGTTTCTTTGAAATGACGTCATTTTCAAAGCTCGTTTAAAATTTATTGCTTTTAAATAACTAATCTCGCTCTCAGAATATTATCGTTTGGTGCCTTTCTAAAAATTCTTTTTCAGTTTTAACTGTCGCACTTTTGTAATATATTTTTACTTTGTATTTTTATTTACTTGAATTCTTTAATGGAATTGTTAATTTTGATATTGCAAACGATCAAGAACAATTTTCTTTTGCATTTATTGTTTAAAAAATATCACATTTCCTTTTTTGTTTTATTTCATATAATTACGTGAAGAAAATTGTATTTTTCTGTTTTATTTTTGGTAGTAAATAACTTTTTAAAAAAAATCAGAACTTCTAAAAATGTGATGGCAACATTTTATTAAAAGCTGATTTATTTTTTGAGATCCTCGAGAAAATAAAATTTTATTTTTATTTTTTTGCGAAATAAATTGTTGAAAAAAAAGATTAAATTAAATGTTTAAAAATGCATTAAAAATAGAGTTTTAATTCATAGGTCAAAATGTTAGTTTCATTGAAAAACTAATTTTTTGAACTTTAACGTGATGCAAAAATCAATTTTGTACTGTAATATTTTCGGAAGTTATATCGAAAAGCGTTAAAATTTGTCTAGCTTTTTAATTACCTTAAATTTTAATTAAAAATTCAAACAAGGGTTCTGAGGTGCATATTCCTGTCACCCAAGTTATACATATACCAAATTTGGTAGCTGTAAGTCGAACGGTCTGACCTGTACAGCACCAACACACACACACACACACACCGCGCTTTATTATAAGTAAAGATAAAAATGTGTGAAGAAAGTGTTATTGTTTTTTGTGCCAAAAATGGGAAAAATACATTTATTTAAAAATTACTGTTTATTACATAAAAAACAGAAGATTTCCTCTCTTCAGTGAGGTTGAAAAAGCAAAATCTGGCTCTTGGAAGATTGCAATTTAGTACCGAAGATTAAAAAGTTTTGATGTTCTTGAATTCAGTTGAGTAAAACATTTGGCTTCCTTAATGAGCCCATAAAAATATTTCATAGTTGAAGATATTTTCGATGCCATCGAATTATCACATGTGAACATAGGTCATGGGAAAGAAACCACTTTAAAATTGAAAACTTAAGGGACGATACATTTTTTAGAAAATCTATGTAAGAAGTATGTCAACAGAAAAAGTACAAGAAATAAATTAGGAAAGGTTTGGCGTCTCAAATTATTATTCATTCAGAAATGAATAATCGCTATCAAGTTGATTTGATTCATATACAATCAAAAATGAGTGGCAGATAATGAATTCAGATGTATTATGTCTTATAAAGAACATTTAACAAAGTTTGCGTCATTGCAATCACAGCAGAGCAAAGGAACGGAAAGCTTTGATTTTTGATATTATAGACTCCTTATTACTGCATTCTTAAAGAGAGATGGTAAATTTCGTTATAGAGCAGTTATTTACGAATTGGCGGGAGCTGAAGATTGTTCCTGAGAAATCTTGACACAGCCTATCTGAGGGTTTGGTTGTGAGGGCAAATGTTGATGTGGAAAAAATGTTGCCGTCATAGATAAAAAAAACTACAAAATGATCCTATTGTCTTCGTTTTATCCAATTCGTGTAAAACAGATCTCTACTCTTAAAAATAAAACAATCATCATACAAATCCCTGTTTGGGTTTCAACAAGGTAGAAACCACAAACTTGTCATCAGATGTGATGAAAAATATTGAAGCAAGAGGAAAATTTTCAATTACACGAATTCAGAAGAGCAAAAAACTGAATAACTACAGTCAGAAGAGCTGTATGCTTGCTAATAACTCGGTTTACATTATTCTTATTAGAGAGGAAGCCAAATAAACTTGAATAAAGCAAGACAAAAGAAAGAAAAAAAAAGATCGATGTAGTGCATCTCGAGTTTGATATTGGAGGTAGTTTCATAGTTTCTATTCTAGATGTTTCTAGAGTAAGATCTGATTCATGAAATCTCATCGTTGTATTGTTTGAAAAAATTAAGATGGCCTGTACAAAATTGACAGGCAGTAAGAAATGATGTTTAAATTTAATTAATTCAATATTTATTCTATGAATATATAGTTATTACTTATATTTATAAGGATTTATGCAGTAGACTACAGCTAATTAGGTCATTAGTTTGATACACAATTTAATATATTCATTGATTTTCAAATCTTAATTCGATTTATCTCAATAAATTTTTTTGACCGAAGAACGAACATTGAAATGGGACATTTCGATAAGACCAGCAATAAGAAAGCGAACTGTAGGAATTGGACAAGGGTGGTCCCCTGTTGTAGTAGAAACTATTAATCTTCAAAGAGTTCTTGCTGCGTGCAGACTGATTTTCTATGTAACTAAAAATCACTGCAGTTTGCAATGTCGAAATAGCTCTTTCGTATTAACTGTAGTGCATTAAATAATAAAAGTGCTATCTTTCAAGGATAGATTCTTTCCTTAAATGTTGTATTAATAACTTGATTAATAATGTAATTTTGTATTAAATTATACTGTCCATCAAATCAGTAAAAACACAAAAAATGCCTTCTTCCTAGCGTTGCCAATTATAATGACAATTCTAGACAATTTTGACTGATTTCGAATTTTTACTGTATATATATTTCAGCAATTTTTATTCTTCATGATTTCAAGGAAAAGGCTAAATTTTTGATTCAATCCAAGATTATTTGTCCAAACCTTAGTGGATATTCTACAGTGTGCTAATACGAATGAAAGCTGATGTGAAAATATTCTAAACTTTTAAGAAAATAATTGGCAGAGGCAGTGTTTTGATTCCACATGAATTTTTCTTGGTACTTTACATTTTCATTAGCACTTTTATCGGGCAACTAACGACTTTCTTGAAAAGAAAAAAAAAAATAAATAAAAAGTGAAAATTACGTGAATCAGACATAAGTGGAGACTTGGATAATTAAATTTCTCTTCGGTTCAGTACTATGATTAACGTCCAAACAGACTTTGAAGCCCCCACATACCTCGAGACACGAGACAACCACCCCCGCCTCCTGTACGGAAATCTACCACTGGAAGTAGTCGTAGGTTTCTTGTCGAAACAAGCGTACCCAATGTTTCACGGGATTTAGGGAGAATTAAAATACTTTTTTGGTGAAGTATTGCAAATCTTGATGTAATCAAATCTGTCGCTCGACCTTTTGCGTCCCGGCATTGAGTCCTTTCAAATTTCATTGCCTGAAAAATTTATTATTATTTTTTTCTTTTCTTATTATGAGATTATCATACTACTTAGTAAACACTATGAAATTTAATATTTCAAAACTAATTTTTTTTTCGATAACATAATAGCTAAATTTGTTGATTTCAATGGTGCTCAATATTTTACTTTTTCTAATCGATTAAATGTGGTTATTTTTTTTGTTTAAGAAAATATTTTGTTTCTTGTATTTACCTAAAAGGATCTTTTAATTTTACATTACATATTCATATACTTCTATCATTACCTCAAAGAGCTAAATAAAATTTTATAAAAACTTATTATAAAAGTGATGAAAGTCTTTTTTTTAATATTAAAAATGATACTTTTGTATTTATAGTCATTTTTCTTTCTAAAAATTAACTTTTAATTCAAGAATTAGGAGAATAAATATTTATTTTTGTATAAAAAAGGAAAAAAGATATTAATTAAAACAGTTCTATTATTTTGAAGTAAATTAGAACGAAAGTAAACAAACAATAAATACTGGACCAGATGGAACCCGGGGCTAGTAAATGCTACGCCAGAGCACTAAGCACTATACTACTCCAGCGCACGTTCTCAGTAGCATATTCTTAGTATATAATATATTCTGAAAGTTTCATGGTTGGTTATTGAGTTTTAATATTTTTATGGATGAATATTCTAATTGTATGCTACCATTATACAAAATCTCATCTCGAACCTCTTTCATTTTAAACCTCGTTCCTTGCCCATGTTAATACTAAACCATTTTTGAAATGAAACAAAATAGTAAATAAACTTTATTACAAAATAGTAAAGAAAGTTTAAAACAAAATAGTAAATAAACTTTAATACAAAGTACCTCAAGTGATGTTTAATGTTGATATTTAGCGTTGATAATCAGGCTAAATGTCACTTAAATTTTGATATTCAGACTAAAATTTTATCTATAAAGATAATATTTCTTTCTTTAATAGTTTCTTATCTTTAGAATTCCCACTATTTTATTTTAAGATCTTAATTAAAATTCATAAAAACATAGAATTATTACTCCTACATTTATGAATTTTTTTAATATTTTCAATAAAACATGTGTTTTAGGTTCTTTATTTCTTTCACAATGATGATTTAATATCTTTCACGATATGATACCATTCGAATATTTACGGTTTAGTTAAAACCCCATATGAGAAATAATAAAGAAATTCATTTTCATTAAAATAAATACACAGTTATTGAACTAAACAGTGGGCAAAAAAGGCTGTTATCCCATAGGTGCGAAAGGGGTTAAAGTTAAGCGATATCAAAGTACGTGAGGGCTTGAATAAAAGCGTTTAGACGATGCTTGTTTACCACAGAAGAGAGGCAAAAGAAATATTGGGATGCTGAATGTTGAGTTTTTTTCCAGGGTGCTTCTCCGTAGACTGCAAATCTTGAGAATTTTAACGAGATGTCGGAAATGTCGTTGTTTTCGTTACATTGGATTCACAAGGAGATAGATGTCTGAGAGATGGAACCTGTGAAGAAGATTTGGAGTAAGTATCATTTTACAAATCACCCATGCAACAAGTTTATCTCGAACCCTTCTACTAGTTCTATTACTTATTGGGCTGATGTATCGTAAACAATTATGAATCCATCAATAATTTTTATATTTATTATTGTATTGGCGAGAAAAAAAATTCGGCTGAGTATGAAAATAAGCGCGTGTAACACATTTTAGAATAAAATAGAGTAAGTACCAAAATGCAATGTAGTTTTAAACGTTTAAGTGAAGTTTAATAACAAGTTAACTAGAATAAATACAATAATTACACCAAAATATGAACTATTATTCAGTTATAACAACAAAATGACTCAGTAATCCAAGATACACAATTTCAAACTGACTTAAAATGGATATAAATTGATTATGTCTTTTTTACATTACTGTGAAATGATACAGGACTATACGTAAAAGTTTTTCTTTGCATCCAGTTGCACAGTAAGAGTTAATCACGGCTTAAATAAGCTTTAAAATGTAATATATAAAAGCAAGAAATAATCTGACATTGAAATATAACGGATAATGCAAAATGTGGCTACAGCGAATACAAATTTTATCCTCAAGTCAAGCGATTTTATCTTGCCCTACCCCAAGATAGGATTACACTCCCTCTATCACTATTTCAACTCTGTGGGGACAGCATGTTGATGAAAGGTAATTATTTTTCAATTCACGTGCAATGTGGACGTGGAGATTTTATTTTATTTTTATTTTTGGGAAATAAATTGTTGAAAAATACGGTTAAAAATTCATTAGAAATAGAAATTTAATTTGTAAGTAAAAAACATCGGTATCAATAAACAGCTAATTTTTTTTATCTTCAATAGGTCGTAAAACTAAATTTTGTGCAATAATTTTTTAGGTAGTTCAAAATTTTACGTTATTTTTAATTAATCAAAATTCAAAAAAAAAAAACTTTCAGATGTGCACATTTTTGGCCCCCAGGTAATATTGATAGTTTTTGTTCATTTTATCTGCAAAGTAAAACAAATATAAACAACGAATCACTGTTTTGAATTTTCAATTATTATTATGTTTTGCATTGCAGTTTTGAAGAGAAATTTTGCATTCACTGCAATGATAAAGTTAGTGATAACAATTAAAATAAAAACTATTTTATATTGCAGTTGTGTGAGCTGTATTTTATAGAAAATGATTTTGCCAAAAAAGCTCATATAACAGAACATAAAAACAGGTGAAATGATTACCGCTCCATTGCGCAAGAAAAAATTAAAGAATGATGAATTTCCCACAATTTGTCTGGACATCCAGACTATTGTCAATTTACAGAGAGATTGTCCGTAAAGATGCTACTTTCAAAGAAAATTGCACTTGGGGGGAAAAACCTGGCTGTTTGGAATTGGAAAATTTTGGCTCTTTGGAAAAACCTGATTTCAAGATTATTAATTTGTAATTATCAAGTTTATGGACGGTAATTCGAACGGATTCGTATTTCCTTTTTTCAAAACTGAACGAGTTTCACTGTCCTCAAATAAAGTATTTTATACTAATAAATAAAATTTTGAAAATGAATATATTTTTCGTGAATATTAAACGATTAAAAGTTAGATTTATTATTTTCCTCTTCAGCGTCGTAGTATCAATTTTATTTCCGATAATCTTTCACCTTGTATTAAAGTGTGTGAAAATCCAAAGTATGATGTTCTGTTAAAGATGTCCTTCAGATCATGATGCATAGTGAAGTGGATCACTTTTTACAATTCAAAGGTGAGCAGTTATGATTAAAAGAAATCCAAAAGTTAACACATTCCCAAAATATGCTGGGGTTTTGTACAGTTTTGTATGGCTTTGTTCCGAATACTTATCAATTAATGAGAAAAAGTAGTAAAATTATTAGGCTTATCACCTGGCCTTAATCCTCAGTTAGAAGAAAATGAGGAATATTTTTTTTAAATTATTTAAATCTGAGGGTTGCATATTTATTTGATTTAGATAATATATATATATATATTGCATCTTGATGAGATTCACGCAAAACCATATGTTGGTTATAAATCAGGAAGTATTGTTGGTCTCTAAAATAATGATGGTGTGTTGGCTACTTCAGAGCATGCATTTATGATTTCAAGTATGACCTCTTTTTACAAAAATATGAGACTGGTTAAAAGCACACAATATGATGATTTGCATTGCTGGATAAGGAAAATAATCAATAAGTTAAACAACATTGACTTTTTTTTGTTTTTGTAGTTGTGAATGATAACAAAGTCATTAACAGACGTGCAATGTCCCAATTCGATACTCAGGTCAATTCAAAAAAGAAAAAAATAACTTCTTATGGTTTATATTCCTAAACCTTGATGAAAAAAAGGACTTTGTTTTATATGATTGATTTGGTGCATTTACTTAAAATGTTTTGAAACAATTGATTGAACAAAAAATTATGTGAGTTCATTTTTTTTTTTAAATTTTAAATGACATGAAGGGAAAAGTATTAAAAATTTATCGCATCACTTAGAAAATTAAATAACGTTGAGACTAATAACTTAGTTAAACATAACTGTAAATTAACATTGAAAAAAGCTTTGTTTCATTCAAGTCTTGAGAGACTAAATGTCAATCTTGCCTTATAGTTTTTAATGATCACACAGGTGGGAATTGCAGGAGGTTGGCAATAATTATAAAATTCACCATTTTGCAAAATCATCGGAGTTTAAAAATATAATGTTAAGATGAGTCGTCAAAAAAGTTTTGATGAGTTCGATGAGTCCAGTTTTAATTACTAATAATGATTTACAAGATTTTAGTGATGTAGATGAAGAAATACCAGTTCTTTCATTTCTCTCAAATATTCAAGGTAATGATGAGGAAGTAGAAGTTAAAGAGGTTTTAGGTCCATTAACTTTCATAGAAGGATGTTGTGTGCTTGTTGCTGTTTAGAAATTAAAATGCAACATCTGCAAAAGTAATTTAACAGTTGTTAAAACAATTTAAACTAATGAAAGTTATAGGTTATTTTTATATTAGACAGGGGACAGCTTCTTTGTACTATACTAATTGTTGTTAATGCGATTGTACACAATTATATTATTATTAAAAAATTTATTTTAACTTTAAAGATGATTTTATTGCATCTGAAAATTTAAGATTGATTGCTTTGGGACTATCTGAAAATTAGTAAAATTTCAAACATTTATTTGAACATTATGATAATATAGTGATATTTTTTTTCCAAAATGTTTCTGTGGTCATCTACAAATGTATTTTTAAATAATTACTGTAGAAAAACCAGTTTGGGGAATAAACTGCTAATCAAAAAATTCTTAATCATCAAACTATCAAATAATTTTCTTTTAATATTATAAATTGTGTCTAAAAATACTTTTAATTTTGTTTACTTAGTTTAAATTTTAAAGTTGCAGAAAAAGAATTAAATAGTGCCATGATTCAAGAGATTGTACTTGATTTTAATAGTTTTGTTTCAATCAAAATTTAGTATTCCTTACATAATAATATGATTATTTTAAATTCCTTGCAAATAAATTTTTTGATATGCTAAAGACATGTCTCTATTTTGTAAGAAATTACAGTACATCTTTTTTAGTACATCAATTCTTTTAATGCAGGAAATACTTTTAATTATATATTCTATTTTGAATATTATATGCCGCTGAAAGAAATGTTGTCCCAATGGTTGGCCTTAAGTGATAGACCAGGAATAACTGACTTTTACTTGAGCTCTAATCTTTTAGGACTTTATCATTTCTATTATCTTCAAATACTAAGCAAAAATTTCTGGATATATGAAAGGTTAGTGAATTTTTATTCTCTTGTTATATATATAGACTTTTTTGAAATGCAAAAACTATTTAACCAAGATTATATTTATAATAAATATGTGTGTGTTATGTTTAGACGCCCTTTTTTAAAGAAATTTAATAAAATGATGTAATTATTTTTATACTTTAAAAACGATAATTCAAAAAGCTGTATCAACTGATTGTCTCTGTAGACCTGAAGTCTGTAAGTAAAAAAAGAATGTTAACATTAGATATAATTTTAGAAATGTTGCCAAAAGTTAAATAAATGAGAAAATATAAAATTCTGCTCAGATTTTTTGAAGTTAGTAAAATTATGCTGTAAAATTTTTCACTTATACATTATTTGAGGCATAACATTTCACTAGGAGTGGGATAATTTACATGGTCAGGGTCTAATAATTTGTAAACCGTGTGTTTTGTTAAATATCTGAAGGGCGGGGATAGTGCAAGCAAACTCTTCAGTTATACTTCTTCAATATCTTGGTTGGGTTTTTTTTTTTAAATTTTGATTCTTAATCAATAGTAGTTTTAATATGCTTATCATATTTGTAAATATTCTCTCCGGAAAAACACACTTGAAATCAAATAAAACGTTAATAATAAAATAGCACAAATATTTATAATACTCTTTAGCTGTCAAAATAAGTAATTTATAAGGAAGACATTTATTATCTTTCCTCCTCAAATCAAACCAGGAAAAATTTTCCATTCATTGAAAACTATGCAATTTGTGTTCTAAAGAGATACATTTATCATATTTTTTTAGTTAAAAATACTTCCCCTTTTCTTTAAACATGCGGAAAACTAAAGATAGACCCATGTTTAGTAAAGTTCAATGTAAGTTTTTTTTTCTTCTTTTTTTCTGTTTAGTTAGCATTTTTAATATCAAGGGAATGGTTTTATTACATCGCCTATGAACCCAAAAGGAAATTCCCAACACATTTTGAAAAAAAAGGGAATGAATCCCTACGTAAAGTGGAGAGAAAACCAATTTTGCAAGAGTTCGGCACTCACGATTCGTAGAGGTTGATCCTAGTGATGATGACGTCACGAAGCAGCACTGAGGCCTTATCTCTCGACGACCATAGCTGAACTCTCATCATTACTAGTTTCAGTGCTCGATTAGTCTAGTTTGAACACCCGACTCTCATTGAATTTTTGTTACATATCGAATTGTCGAAATTTATCGATTGTAGGATATATCCGAGTCCCGATATTTGCAGAACTTCGATACATTTTGGATTCCCGATGCTTAAAAAAGTTTCGACGCTTATCAAAATTTTGAATACATTTTATATTCTTAATATTAATTGAATTTTAATAATGATAGAATTTGTATCAATATTGAAAATCATTTCTGACAAATTTCTGAAAATTTGTATTTCGATTTCAAGGTATTGTTTGACATACTGGCGGAAATATGTATTGTTCTCCTTTTATTTCTTTTTTAATTCTCAGATTTTTCTGTAATACTCCATTTTGTAATTCCAAAAGTATTCTTGTATTATATCTTTACAATTTCTCTTTTTAAAGATATAATAATCAGCAATAAAAGGGGTAAAAAATTAGAGCTATATATTTAAGAAAAACGAAATATGATAAATTGTAACACTCAGATATTGCTTTGGCATTATCACATTTTTTAAAGGGTACGGCCTCATTTAATTTCTTATTATATTATTATACCCACTATATTCAAATGAAAACTAATATTTTTATTACGTGATATGAATTATCATTTCTGATGAGCCTCTATGTTAAGAGATGCTATTTATAATTTATAACAGTTGTAAATAACGTTGTTTAAATAATTGTTGTTAAATAATTGTAAATAATTGTTGTTTATAACTTATAACAGTTAAAAAAATATCATATTTGTGAGACGATATATTGCTCAGTCCCAGTGATGTGGATAAATATAAAGTGAGTTGGTGAATATTAATGGAGTATTGTGTAAAAAAATAAGAAGACTAAGTGGGTACTCAGTTTTTGTCTTTAACTTTTTTTAATGTTATTTTGAAAAAATTATTTTCAATTTAGCATTAATAATAAAGTTAACCATATTCCCTCAGTCAAATGATATGCAGATTTAACTAGGCAGCGAACTTCGTCTACGTGCTGTTACCTCCAGAATAAGCAGCATCCTTCTGGTTGTTAAATTTTAAATATAGGATGCATACATAAATAAACTGCATAGTTGTTATTTGATAAGACTGTGAAATTCGATAGAAGTTGAGTTTTTTTAAACAAACTTTCCCCGTGATTAAATCTATAGCGAAATGTGGTAGAGTTACTAAATCTAACTTATTATTACTAAAATCGATTTTAGTAACTATTCTACGTTTAGAGATCTAATTAAAATAGCATTTACTCATTTTTTCTTCAAATGATAAATTTTGAAAAGATTAAAAAAAAATTTCTATTTTTTTGTATTCAAAATATCCAAAAGAAATCGAAGTCATTATAATTTCGCAATAATGGCATATCTAAAATTCTGCCTTTAAATGACCAAAAAAGAAGGAACCAATGGTTATCACTTTAAACAAGTAACATAGAAACAATTTTTTAAAATAAATTCCTTCTTATGTTATTAGGAAAAATTTTCTTTTATTATATTTTTTTAAATAATTACTACATTGGTTGCTGTTCTGGTGTTCTACTTTATAACGGAAGAAATGGTGCAGCAGATTTTGAAGGCATGGGCCCCTGAGAGCTAGAGCAAAAGTCTGAATTCTAGCTTACACACGTCACAAACCCAATTTACGGGCCGAACCTCATGCCTGCATTTCATTCATTCATCCACAGATCACAATTCAGATCTTAAGCAGAGAACGAACACCTCTGATACAGGTGCCCCAGTGGTATTAGTTTCCACAGGAAAAACGCTGTGACCACGACATATTCAACTTCCACTTCACACGGAGAGTTGTTTTGATGGCAGGTTCGAACTCTCAGCCCAAGGGATATATATATATATATATATATATATATATATATATATATATATATAATGCTCGAATTGTTACATTAGTTGAGGAAAATGCTCGAATCGTTTACATTAGTAGAGGTAAAGCAGTACATATTAGAAATTTCCAATTTTCTTCACTCTATATTATTTCAATTCAAAAGTATTGCAAAATGAATCCAAAATCGATTGAATCCAAAATGAATCCCAAATTAACAATTTTTGATTTTAAATGCATCAACCATTATGAAAATAAACACAATCATTTAAAACAATTGGTCGAAAACATGTTAAGACCAACCTTATTAGCGTGGGGAAAAAAACATACTGAATTCGTTACCTGTTTGGAGGCGGGAAAATGAAGCCCTTTGGTGAGAAGTAAGTTTTTAATTAATTGATAAAATATTTATGAATTTATATTTAAAAAAAACTGTATTAACGTCAAATGCCGTCCATTACGTTTTAAAAAATTTATTTCAACTAGATTGGATGAATAGAAAGTACATTATTAAAGATTGAAAATTTGAACAACACACACACACACACACACACACACACACACACACACACACACACACACACACACACACACACACACATATATATATA
>JAOUZG010041477.1:4197377-4213956 GCA_026289955.1 Argiope argentata | reverse complement strand
ATATATAAATAGGGAGAATATGAACTAATAGTAGGAATTGAAACATTTTTTTCCAGAATATAAAATTTCTTAAATTAAACATTTGAACGAATAAAAATATACTTAGAACGAGTAAAAAAACTGATAAAGTTGTCACAAATTAGAATATCAAAGTCAAAAATTAAATAAATGTAAAAATAAGTTAATAAGTTAATACTGATTCATACCATATCGCCCAATGAGACAATAATCACAACGAAAAAAAATATTACAATAATGATTTAAAAGAACTTGATATTGAAGAAAAGATATGCTCTTTTTTTTTGGTGGTACTTATTACTTCAACGGATTAATATTATCAGATAATATAGTTGATAAATATAAAAACCATATTATATTAAATTGACTTAACCTATTAATTAACTTTTATATTCAGAAAAATTGAAAGTTTTTTTATTTTATGTTTATATTTTTTATTTTGAAAGACAAATGAGTAAAATTTCATCAAGTTTGTTCAGAAACTAAAATTTAATTTTTTTTCAAAGAAAATTTTTGACATTTGATTGGAAATAATTTTTTTATCACATTCCTTTAAAAAAAATAAGAAAATTTTCTATGAAATGGTTATTTTAATTATATTTTAAATTGCGAGTTACATAGCAGCGTAAAATAAAAAAAAATAGTTTCTAAAAAAACGAAGGATAAAAAAAAAGCAAAACTAGCCAGTCGTGACCGTCGAACAGAAATTGAAGGTATAAAAGTATCAATGGTCAAAGAAAGTTAAATCAAAAGAAACGAAGATAAAAACCTGCTTCGTTCTCTTTTTGCTTATAGATAAAGGTCCGATTTTCACCCCCCCCAACGATGGATAAACACAAATGATTTTAGAAACTGCATTGTTTCACTCGCGCTCCGTCTCATTAGCGATATCTCATTAGAGGGTGCCATTTGGGCTGTCATGGTAGGTTTACTGGGATTTAATCAAATTTGACAGAAGGCGTGCATCTAGAGGGGCTGTAAAGAATGCACGTTTCTCGCATAGATAAGATTAAGATACTTAAATGTTCTTTTCTTCGAGATATTTGCTTCTTTTCTCACGGTAAAACTGATAAATTTTCTTTAAGAACTCTAGACACAATTTTGATAGCTTATTTTAGGTTAGGGGTTAGATTAAATTTAGAGGCAAAACGGAGAGCAAAAAAATATATAAATCTAGATAATAAAATAAACAGAACAGTAGGAAAATATTATTTTGTCAAGAACTTAAAGAGCTGCCTTGTAACTCATGCTAATATAACAAAATTGTTGTTAAATTATTTTAAAGTAATGAATAATGGAATTTTATTTGAAAAAAATAAATAATTTATAGATAATAATAATAATATTCAATACGAATTAAAAAATAATTAATAGTAATAAAATGGAATTGGAAAAAAACTAAGCAAGTGTAATTTTGAAGAAATAAAATACTTTTAGGTAATATGAATAATTTTTGATGCATTGGTTCTTCATTCTTATTTTTTTGCATATATTAATATTTCAACTTACTATCATTGATTAAAATTGTATTCAAGTTGTTGATGGTAGAGAATATTTTATGTATTTTAACAGATGTTGAATACAAATAATTTATTTGATTTGTGTTATATATTCGAATAATAGCATTTTCTTAATAAACTATTTGCATAATTTTATCTAATTATCTTAAAGATTATTATAAAAAAAGATGATGACTAAAAGCAAACGCATTTCCTTAATATTTATTACAAACACTTCTTTGCTGTAATCTTTGACAGATATTATAATTCAAAGATTCTAAATTATCCAGCAAAAAATTATAAAATTTATTTCCTTGAAAATTATAAATTTTAAAAGTAGTTATGCTTTAAAAATATTTCTTAAAACAGTTAAATATTCCAGTTGGGGAAAATATTCCTTACATTGAGACCATTAAATAAATTGAATAATTACATAACAATTTATATAATTTGGACAAAATTGTCTTCAATGAAAAATGAAACAAAGTTTATTTTCCATCATATAAATGTAAGACAATCAAATATCCAAATTTCAATAGATACTTGAAATCTTTAAAAATGAGAATAACATAATTAGGGCATTTTCTAGCCTTTCCTTAGAACTACTTAATTTGTTTGAATATTATATTATGTGAAGCTATAATTTATGTTAATATAGAAAAATACTTTAATATCCATACTGATTGTAATACAGTCAAAAATAATAAAATAATCTTTTAAAAATTGTCCCTAAGAACTATAGATATATCAAATTTTAGAATAGCAAACTTATATAATAATTGTTAATTTTTCAAATACATGCAATATTGCTGGAAGGAATATGAAATAATGTTTGAAAATTGGGCGTTAAAAACTATAGGTGTATAAAAGTTTTATAATAATAATTGTTGTAGATATAAAACTGTCAAAAAATGTAACCTCCATAGCTTTCATGTCATTTTATATTTTTTAATCTCCCTAGTACTCAAGTTTAATGTCATTTTATTAGAAAAAAAGTTACATTAAAATTTAAATCAGAATAAGAATGAAAAAAATAAGAAAAAAATTTTAATAAGAGGATTAATTATATATATATAGTTTTTAGCAGATAAATTATAGATTTCAAGTGTTTTTCTGCATTTTTTTATGCAGTACATTAATTAGGAAAAAAACAACATACTCTTTGTTTATTTCAATGCATTTATTTATATCAAGTTCTCTTTAAAATATATATTTTAAATCACGTGAATATTATTTTCATAATCGATACTGCTTTTATACAGAGAAATGTCTTGTAATGTCTGATAGAAAGTGCATTTTTTACAAAAAAAAGATAAAGAAAATAGATGTCTAAAAAGAACATTTTCACTCGAGAAATTTGGAAACTATATCTTAGATAGAATATCTAATAATCAGTTAATTGAATTTAGAGGCCATGACAAAACATAAGTTGTGGCTTCATATTTAGGTTTTAGTTATACAACTGTATAAAATAACAAAAAATATAATATAATTGGTCAGAAAATAGAATGGTTTATTGTTTCCACACAATTTTCATTCTATAGATTTTGTTTCCTTCTTCATCATAATTATTATATTAAGAAGAAAATGTATTTACTTTAAAAAGAGTATTTCCAAAATAGAATAAATAAGAAAATTTTGTCACATTTTAATCACCTAAATATAATTTCACCTTTCTAAGAAATACGCTTTAAAGCAGAATAAAACATACTTTATTAAAATTGTTTCGTCAATTCAATTAAAGAAAATGGTTCTACAAATTACTTCATAAATTTCTCTAATATCTTTAAGCTCAATAATACAAAATAGGTTTTGATTTTCCAGTTCATATCAACATATAAATAAATATATAATATCTGATATTTTATGAATTGTAGCATTTCTTTTTTTATTCGTTTATTACTCAAGATATAAAAGCACACATATTGTTTGGTCTCTTTTTACATAAGTTGTGATCTATTTGCTTTAGTTTTTTTCCAACTCCAGATTCTGCTAATGGTTATAACCACTCTCTGAGAGTAAAGATAGATCTCTTGATCTGAACATTAAATTCAGGAATAAATTTTAATTCTAATTTAAGGTCTTTTGGGAGAACCTTCTCCCCTCAAAAAAATTACAACCTAACATTACCAATTTCAAGCTGTTTAAATTCTATTTTGGCTTCTCCTAAGCCAATAACATATTTATACCCTTTCAATAAATTATTTTAAAAAATAGCCTGGAATTATATTAATTAAAGGGCTTACAAATTTTTTTTCCAATTTAACTCCTTCGACACCTATAGAGAATTGCATTATCTGAATAAAACCTGGGCATTTGTGATGTAGTTCATGTGATATAAGGACTGACTTTTTGAATGAGTCAGCAAAGATTTATCAAATATCCACTAATAAAGTTCATTCATTTCTTAGTTCAAATATAGTGTCATTAAAAATTAACTTTAAACTAAACTAAACTTTTTAACTAAAATTATCGGTACCATACCGTATACATTATTTTTAAATGGGAACAAATAAAAAATTTTTAAAAATAGAAATATGCAGAATGTGAACAGAAAACTACAAGTCATGATGAATTTCTTATAAGAAGAATTGTTTTCACTTTCCTAAATGTCAAAATTTTGCTAAACGTGAAAATAATGCCTTTACTAGATCAAAGCAATATTTGTCTTTCCAAACAACATTTTTCGGAAAAGGAAAAATATTGGTTTAAGAAAAAGCCTATTTGTTTGATTTTAGACGCCTATCGTGTAATCTGTATGAATACCACTTATTGAAGTTGAAATATTCATTGCACAGTCAATTTCGTACATTTGAGCTCTAGAATGAATGTTTCTGATATAGCAAAACAGTAACCTAAAAAATAGAGAAAAATGTCATTTTTTTTTCATCTATTCTCTCTAGTTCTGTCCGTCTGAAGTAAGAGTCCTACTAATTTCAACCACTAAGCCGTTTAAAATGTTCGGAACTATAATCTTTATTGTATTCTAAAACTAGGGAAGCATTACGATTGCATACAAAAAAATCATTATTCTCCTGTCTCTCTATTATCTCTCTCAATGTGTGTGTGTGTGTGTGTGTGCGCTCGTGTGTGTTCGCAAATTTTCTGGATACATGTGTGAAATTTTGCACGAATAAATGAAAATAAAAGAAAAAATATACTAATTCATTCATGAAATGATGAACTTTTTTTGCAATTTTTGTTCAATTGCCTACCTTATTTAATGAAATTTTATAATTGGAAGTATATCTGTATGCAGCATTTAAAAGAATAAAAAATAAAAAAAACTTATTTCTAAGTGCAACAATGTAATGTTTTTTTAGAAAAAAGGTGACTTCAGAAACCATACTGAATTAGCTAGGAAATTAGTTTTATCTTACGCCTTAATATTTAAACATTTATTATTATAATTTCAATTTCGTTTACAATAAAGGTTCAATTTACATGAATCTGCACTTTTGGCAAAAAATGTATGGTTGAAAAATGAAGAAGAAGAAGAAAAACTTGAGTAAAATATAAAGTAATATACTTAATTTCTAGTTTTCTTTCATCGTAGATCTAGGATAAATTGAAAATTGGTATTAAGTCACTAAGAAAATTAAGAAAATTAGAAAGAAATTTGCTATTTTATTACCTGCGAATAAAACGTTAGCACATGATGCTGTATCTGAGAATTAAGCTTTTTAACGTATTACGTTTAGATGTATTTAGATATCGTTCGTGGTATATTAGATTATGTATAGTTAAACCTGACAGTAAATGAGCTAGGAAATGAAGTAATATATTTCAGATTTGGAAGAATTTCAGTAATTATCAGCACTTTCGATTTGAAAGTGTGTTCCTCCCCTTGATAATTAACCAGCAGGTTCTTTTTGAAATTTTAAATATTATTCTTATAATTTATTTTAGCCCAAGCACTTATTATTTTGCAAAAAAAAGAAAAAAGAAAAGAAAAGAAAAGAAAATATTTCTTTGCAGAAAAATATAATTATGCATAAAGGACTTATTTAAATAGCTTTAACGTAAAAAAAATACATTTCTCATTTCAAGTATAAATTTGTAGAATATATATACATACAAGCGGACATACATATTGAAATAACTAAGCATTCTTGATATTCATTTAAATTGGAATTTAAACAAACTCTTTATGTACTTTTTTTCAAATAAAATTTACTCATTTTGTCAAATAAAATTAAACTTTAAGTCATATGAAGATTAAATCCTCCTAAAACTAAAAATTATAATTCATTTTAATAGATAAAATTTCTATTATGTGCATCAAAATTATAATTTTTATACATGTCTTCAATGTAAGAAAATTATGAACACGTTCCTTCATAATAAATTTTTGAACAAATTTCGCTCATTCGATTTATTAGTTTTATCAATCGTTTAAAACGTGGTAATTGTCATTAGCATTTTCCCCACTGTAGCCTTTTAACATTATCGGAGATATTGAGTATTATTCTCACTTTGACAATGATTAATTACCATATGGCGCATATTGTAAAATTGCTAATTTTTACATACAAATATAAAAGTTATAATGTGGGGCCCTTTTTGAGGTTTGAGTTCAAATGACACCCTCTAATGAGTTAGCGCTAATGAGACTGAGCGCAAGGGACACAGATCCTTTGAATCAGCTCAAAAGGCATAGTGATTCGTCCCAGATTAGATTTCATAAACCCTCTGTTCTCCTCTTTTTAATACCATTCGCCCCAAGCCCTTTTGTTAATGACGTTCTCTTTTCTCCTGGAGAGCTTGACTTTCTTTCCTCTCTCTTTGTTCTGACATCCAATTTTTGCATAAACATCCGGAATAGTTCCGATAGTTTTTAACATCTGATATCACTTACTTTTAGAAACATCTTACTCTTTAAGTACATTTTATCACAGCATTCTATCTTCTTCTGAAATTCGTGGTTTCATCATGACGGAGAAAATACGCCTCCTCTGTAAATCAATCAGTCGATGACCAAACGGAGTCACTTTGAATAATTATTGGTATTGTTCGATAATTAGTTTTAATTTTATAAGCTTATAAAAATTAGTTTGTTCTCGCAATGATTTTTATTTTATGCTATATTTTATGGCAGTTTTCTACAGACCTACCGTCAGGAGAAAAACCCTGAACATTGTTATCTTAAGTAGACGAGTCTAAGTAAGAAAGGAAGTTGGCATTAAAATTGGCTACAACACTTGGCTGACTAATCGCCTTTCATCAGGCGAAAGATCCATTTCGCTTGTATTCATGTAGATATATTTATATGACAGTTAAATAAAATTGAATATTAGATAAATCAAAAAATTCTTTAGTATTTCAGCTTTAAAGTATTGGCTTAAATAAGAGAACCTTCAACTATATTTCTTCAATTTTCTTTGTATTGCGGCTGCGGTTAACTAAATGAAAATTATTGGATAATAACAAAATAGTTTGATACTTTCTCGAAGATTCATGTGTCTTTAACAGTGGAATGTTTCCTTTTTTCAAACTTGATTTTTCCCGTTTTACTCAAGAATTTTGAATTGGGGGAAAATGATAGCTTCAAATTATAAACTGATTGTTAGGAAAAATAATTGTTTAACTTGTAACTGTTTAATTCACAATAAATATCTTACTATCTAATGTACATAAAAAATAAAAACACAAATGTCATCAAAAATTTAAAATATAAATAAATCAAACAGTCAAAATGAAAGATATTCATTCTTTTCATATTCTTTTAAGATCTTACGAAATATTTATTAGAATCTTCAGAATAATTTAACTTCCCCAATTTTGGTTACCCAGTACCCCAGTGGCACAATTTACAGGTATCTTCCTTAAAAAGAATACGCACAAATTATTAAAGAATAGATATTTTCAAAGTATTTTAATTAGGTAAAACATTATTCAAAATTATTTAAAAGACATCTATTACTAACTAAATATGAAAGAGAAATAATTTAAATATAAAATATGAAAAATAAAAGAATAGGAAAAATAAATATGAAAAATGAAAGAAGATTTAAATAGTATGTGGGCATCCTTATAGTACACTAAAATAATGGACATTAATGAAGAGAGATTCTATTAAATAATTCACATCTATATCACTTTAAATACCAAGCCATATAAAAAATTTATAAATAATGGAAGAACGTTTATTTATTTTTTTTATATGTTTGGTGAGTTTTTTTCTATTTTTTTACAATGTTTGCTTTCAAAAATAATTCTTAAGAAAATTATTTAATAGTATTTCTTATTACAAATACCAATAGTTTTTATAGTCCAATATGGGCCTATGGGTTGATCCAATAGAGTCCAATATATTTACTACTGTGTTCCTTTATTATTACAATTATTTATGTATTTGTTAGATTTTATGTAGAATAAAATTTTGAAACATTTTTTATTGATTTTAAAAGTATTAATTTTTTAAAAATATATAAAATTTTTAAAGATTTTTTTAAAAAAATCAATTAAAATAAAGATTTACACTTTTTAGAATGATAAAGATTTTTTATACATTTTTAAGATTTATAAACTTTTGAAAATGAACATGTCTCTTTTTATGGATGTTGCTATTTTTTTATGAAAATCAAAAGTTAAAGAAAAGAGGACCAAAAATAAAAAACGAAGATAAAAAGAATGATATAATTTTAAAACTCCTAATTTATTCTAAAACTCCTTATTATTATGCCTTAATTTCAAAAGTTTGTTCACTTTTTTTAACTTTCACTTCTGAAAGTTTTAATTTTTTTCAAGCCTCTACAGTTGGTTATTTTCTCTTTGTTTAATTAAAAAATCAAAAATAAGGTTAATTTGAGAGTTGAAAACTCCATTCCAATCAATAGATTTATCGAAGATTTCGATTGCGTTCTCAGGCATATTTTGATATCTTAAAACTAAAGTCAACTTCAATTTTAAAACATTTTCTATAATCACTTATTGTCTTATATTAAAATACCATATTAATTGGCTTTAAGATCACGCAATAAAAATACTTTATTAGAATATTTCGCAATGATACCCTAACCTAGAAATTTTATATTTTTTAATTATACATTTTTAAAAATATCTTTGATAAGCAGAAATATTTTGCCAGTTGAATCTTAATTCCAAAAATTAAACGATTTATCAATTTTTGTTGTCTGGAAATTAAATTTCAATCTACTTTGTCATTAAAATTTCAAATTAAACTTTCAGTTAAACAGAATTTTTAAAGCTTCATTTCAGTTCACTTTATCACTTATACTGGTCAGAAAAACTGGTGCACCAATTTAATTTAGGGTAGAGGTTCCACGACACGACGTGATATGGGTTCACCTATTTTGTGAAGATATTTATATAGACAGTTCACACTATAATTCCTGCAGGTCAGTCCATAAAGCCATGAGAGTGCGAGATGGTAGAGATCTCCTAAGGATAGCACTTTGCAAAAGTCTGAAATATACCCGATGATGTTCGTACCAGGAAAATTAGATGTCCAAGAGAGGGAACGAAATTCAGAAGAATGTTTTTCAAGCCTCTCGGTAACTACTGTAGGCATGTACGATAGTGCATTATCCTGTTGGAATTATCCACGTCTGTCGGAAGGCGCATGGGACATGAATGGAAATAAGGGGTGAGAAAACACGTTAACGTACCTCTGACCTGTCATGGTTGAGTCTAGTTGTATCAATGGTCCCATTTAATAGCAATTGTGCACGACCCATACTATCACAGTGCTTCCATCAGCTTGAACCGCTCCGTGTAGGCAGGGGAGATCCATGGATTCATGAGATTTTCTCCGTATCCTACACTTGCATCCTCCCGATACAATTGGAAACGTCAAATCAAACTATATTTTTCCAATCATTAAAAGCCTAATGAGGCAACAATGGTACAAGAGATGTTCTGCGGCTGCAAAACCACATATCAATTTGGGTATGCATACTCTGACGCTTGCTGATGGGTCTGCATTCAAATCCGCAGCAATAAGAGGAAGTGTCGAATGTCTATCATGCATAACGATTCTTTTCAGACGTCGATGTTCCCGTTCGGTGAAGGTCAATTTCCTAACGTACCGCTGTCGGAGACTTGAAGTTTTACCGGAAACCTGGTATTCGCGATGCGTCCTAGGAATGGCCGGGCGTGAAAATGCAAATTTCATCACAACTTCGGAAATACTTTGCTCCACCTCGCTTGTGCCGACGATTAGTACCAATTAAAAATGGCTTAAATCTTGATAACTTATCGTTATAATAGCAAGAATCGATGTACTAAGACAGCTATTGTCTTATATAAGCACTGTCGACTAAATCGCTTAACGCTGATTGGTTGAACACAACCATTGTGTACATACGACCAACTATACAAGCTTATCTGGTTCTTCAGTGAATTTAGCAGATAAATATTTAAAGCGAATTCTTAAAAAAAATTTCAATGTAAAAAAATATTTGTTAATATAGGATGAGTGGATATGTAGGCAGGAAAAGCATCATTTTGCTTCCTATAACCAAAATATTACTCTCTCTGATTTTCGATGAAGCAATATCAGCTACAGAATAGGAAAAATAGTATATTAGTTGATCACAATCGTTTTCAGGGAAATAATTCATTTTATAACGAATGTATGAATATTTTTGATTATTTAAGATTTTTTTAACATTTAATCATTAAGCTGAAACTTCGCTCCATTTATTTGGAAATGGAAACTTTAATTTGACCACTAAACTTATAAATTTTATATTGATAATAATTTCTTTCAATTCATGATTCTGAAACTTTTAATCCTTTAAATCTTACTTCAAACTTCCTATCTGTCTTGCCTACTACTAAACAAAAATTTCGAATGGTTTTCTTCTCTCTTAGCTTTCAACGCTGGAAAAAAAAGCATAATTGATGGAACAGTGAAAACAACCTCAATTCCACGTGTATAGTGTTGGAGTGTCGATTATTGAAAAAAAAAACGCACAACAATTATAAAATTGTATAAATTCTACGAGAGTTCCTAAAACTTTTAATTCGGTATCATTAAAAATGCACTTTTATTAAAAATAAAGAGGATTGAAATGTAATTTTTTCCGATGACATTTTTGTTAATTACCTAAGGAAAACGCCAAAATCCAATTTTATCTTTGATTAATAGAAATTATAATCAAAATTTCAAAAAAATATATCAAATATTACATGCCTATACCAAGCATACACATATCAAATGTGACATATGTGCAATAAACGATTTGATCTGTAGAGCATCATACGCACAATCATAGCTATTGCTAATATATACTAGACCACAATAGTCAATAATAAACATCTATCCAAATACGCAATATTTGTCTTGAATAAGTGCACTTATATCCATATCCATATTTACTTCAGCAATGAATTTAGATGTGACTTACGTCATCAACGAATCCTTTAAATAATTCATAATATCAAGCTGCAAGTTCAAAACATTTGAATAATTGAATAAAAAAGTTAAAAAATACAAGAATCTTTTTCCTTTACTTTGATGAAGCATATATAAAGCAATATTCATTTTTCATATAGGAAACTATAATAAATTTGGTCTGATTTAAAATTCACACATTTTTGTGTATCAAAACATTTTTTTTTATTTTTACATATTTTAAATATTTCTCAAAGCTTTTGAAAAGAAATCAGAGACAAATAAACATGAGTTTGAAAGAAAAATATTTTAAATTTTAGACAGGTAGAATATTATTTTGAAATTTTGACAAGTATTTCGAAGCTTATTTATGTTTCTCACTCTTATAATTAGGTGAACAATTGATATAAATAGCTATTTTTAAAAATATTTTAAATACATTGATATAATTTCACTTTCAAATAATATTTTTGCTATTCAACTTTATGCTCGCAACAGCTGCTAATAATAGCTTCTTTCTATCACTGACGAAATTATCAGTCTACGATTATCAGGTCCGTAGGGCGTTTTCAGCCTCAAAACGTCAAGGGATATTTATCGGTGGAAGAATAATTAGAGAAGATTCATTCCTATATTATCAATGTAGGGCAACTACATATAAACAAATCGGTTTGGCTGGATTTACTAAGAGTTGTGTCTGGTAATGAGAATAAACTTAAAATTCTTTTGAAAATATTTTACCTTACGAATAATGTAACACATTGTACATTATTATTGATATGACATAATGTATTTTTCAATAATCACATTATTTACGAAATTATTTTACAATATTATACTTCACTTTCAATAAATAGATCATATCTTTATACAGGGGGACTTCAAACTGAATCTGAAATTAGAAACCGATTCCGTTGCCTGAAGATCACAAGAATATGAACATTGAAATATCTTGTTATGTGAGATCACTATTAATCTATTTATAAATTATTTATGAAATGAAATTCTGATAGCAAATGAAATTCTGATAAAAAATCGTCCTAAAATTTGGTTATTAGAATTTTTTTTAGATATACCACCATCTCCTTAACTATTTGATTAAAATGGTGTCTAATTTATGTAAATTTATGTATTTCAAATCAATGAGACCTTTTTTAATGTGAATACGTCTTTAAACTTTCCATCATGCGGGGAAATCCAAAAAACCTTGTGATAACAAAATCGGGAGATACAGTTTGGCGTTGTAGTTTCGAATCTATACTCTACATGCAAAATTAAATTATACCATTGCATAGCTAAAGGATAAAAAAATTCATTACAATAAACGAGAACAGAGACGCATCTCTCGCGGTGGAGGGGGAAGCGCCGCCATATTGAGGTTATTTTGCTGCGTATCGAGATTTGCAATGAGTATAACTTTTGACTCGAAGAAGATACGGTGTTCATTTCAGTTTTAATCGTCAGCTGTCGTCAAAATTCATCTATTGCTAATAAAACATTAGTTTAAAGTAGTGACAGTGAATATAATAAGGTGCTAGAATTAAAAAATATCAAAAAATATGTATTGTCTTCCTATACGCGTCGAAAAACCAAAGACAAATATAGAGATCGTATACGGTTTTGAAAGGGCTTCTCAAGAACAATTGAATGGTAACAACTTCGTCCTCGAGTTCAATTGCTATTATATTGAAACTTATCTAACCACTTTAAGTGATGCCTGTATTGATTTTAAGTTTACTAGAAATATCGATGTATCTTGCATGCCATTTGTGTTGTATTTTTCGTATCACAGACCTTTCATCCTAAATAAAAATATTTTATGTAAAAAATAAAGCCCGTTACATAAACGTATTGAGGTACAACACACGACTTTGTCCATAAAATAACCTCACCATATGTTTGTTTTTTTTCCTGCATGTATACCGAATTGCATCCATCTAACTCTCTTCGTTTTGTTTGGTCGTGTAACTTATATTCGAACAGACGGTCAGACATAGCTGCTATGAGTAAATTTTGATGAAATTTACAAATTTCATGTAAAAATCGTATATTAAATTGCCCCTGTCCAACTCAAGGTGTTTTTGTATTACATTTGTCACATGCGAATAGCTAGCAGACAAACAGACAGACAGACATATATTTTCCAAGTATGTGTATTTTGAATTCAAGAAGTCCCAAAATGGAGATTCGCTAAAATCTTTAATTCGAATTTTTTCACGATTACAATAAATTTCTCTTAGTTTATTTCGATTTCGATTTATTCGAATTTATTGCCGATCTCAGTTTTTCTCAGTCTATTTCGTATACGAAACCGTAACGAGTAATATAAAAAATAAGTGAATGAATAAGTAAAAAAATAAGATCAGCAAAGAAAAAATTTATTTAGTTTTTTTAATAAATAAGTACAATTATTAAATAAATATAATTATTGTATTCCGCTTTATAACGGAAAGAGGAGTGCAGTAGCTTCTGAGGGTATGGATAACTCAGCACTCCTGAGCAGAAGTCTGACTTCTACCTCACAAATATTGTTTTACGGAGTGGATTTCATTAATTCATCCACAGATCGTAATTTTAAATCTGCAACAGAGAACCACTGCCTCTGATTCAGAGCCACAAGCGGTATTACTTTCGACATGGTAAGCCTTTCTGACCACAACAGATGTAATTTCCACCACACACATACATGGAGAGTCTTCAGCAGACAGGTTCGTACTCGTCCAAAGCATCCAATAACTAAGCTATACCAGCCTTATGATTTCAATTACTATAAATGATTGATCAAAAAATAATACAAGAATTGAATTTTCAACGCGCATCGAGGATTTCTCGCCAGTTCAAGCAACATGACATGAGTGAACGCCAGTTGGGGTGATACAATGCAAATTATATATATTTTTTAAAATTTTATTTATTATGTATTATTTTAATAAGAGTGCTTCAAAATGAATCAGAAAAAAAAGAATAATGAACAATATTTTATTTTAAATGCATCAATTATTATGAAAATAATCAGAATCGTTTAAAATAATCGGCTGAAAACATGGTAAGCCTAACCTCATTGGCGTGGGGAAGAAACAAACTGAATTTGTTACTTATTTGAAGGTGAGGAAATGAATAATTTCGGCGATAAGTTAGTGTTTAAGGAGTTGATAAAAATTAGTTAGTTAATATTTGGAAAAACTGCATTATCATGAAATGTCATCCACTACAAGTTTTAAAAAATTTACTTGTACTTGAGTGAGTGAATGAATAAAAAGTATTTTATATATGACTGAAAATTTGAACTATATATATATATATATATATTCTCGGATTCCGAGAACACAAAATGGGCTTTGCTCTTGTCACAATATTCCGACAAAGATTTATTCAAATTGTTGCCATCTAACAAATCTTAATATTATAAAGTAGGCGGATTATCTCTGTAAATTTAAAATAATGAATTGGTATCGTTTAACGTGGTGATGAGGAATCAACACCGCTGACTCTTTGTTTCGACTTATCCATTACCGCATTAATTTTGGAGTACTTAATTGAATGTAATTATAAGCATTATGTTGATTTTTTTACCAAGTGCAATCTAGTATGAAAGTAAATATAGTTATAATTTAAAGAAACCATATTTTCTTCAATATTATTTATTGAATTAATTTGATGAACAAGAACTTGGTAATGGCATGAAAATGATTTTTTTTGGTACTAGTATTCAGAAATTTCGAGAATCGCGAAAAAATTTCCGTAAATTTAATGCATTCTTTGTCATTGTTGATTAATTTTAAAAACCCCATGTGTATTGAAGAAATAAAAGTAGCAAATTGGTTAAGAATAGCAATCATTTATTGACAAAGCTTTGTATTTACATTATACAAAAAATTTGAAATTGTTTCAATAGGTCATAAAAGTTTGATCAAACCTTCAGGACTTCATGAATTCAGACTTATTTCATCTGAAACATACATATTTGAAATGCATTTGACACAACAAAAATTAAAGAAGAATTTGAAGGTTATTTTTCACTTCTAATATAACAAATGAAACACGTTTAACATTCAATTATACGCATATACATTTAAAATATTTCATTAAAAAGCAACGTTCTCAAGTTTTTTATAAGCAAACTTAATAAAATTAAAAACTACTATATCGTATAAGAACAATATAACTACAGATTAAAATAATCAAAATTATGATATATATAAATCTATATGCGTTGTTCAAAAATTTTTGAAGCTATCAACCAGTTATTTAGATAAGTAATTTAATCTCGACTGCTAATAATTATATAACTAGATGCAAGGTGGTTCAAATACTGGATCAGGAAGACAGTAATTTGAAAATTTTTTTGAAATAATACAAATAATAATAACAACACAAGATTACAAAGGTTTTGTAACTGTTTTAACTTGGATATACTTAAAAGTCAATGAATTGAGGATGATTTTTTATTGCTTATCTAACTACTAAAATATATTTATTATTAAATGACATTTTTTTACATTGACAATATCTTAATAGCTTACAACATTAAGTCACACACAAGCTTAATGAAATAAGAAGCAACTATACTACATAAGAAAGCTATGAATATAATAAAAAGTACATGAGAAATATACGTAAATTCGTAAGTTGTTGTTGTTGTTACTTATGGCACTTGCTATGGACAATAAAATTCGTAGGAAATATATAGAATGCATTTGTCAGTGTAATCAATCAGTAATTCTATTTCTTCACAACTGCTTTAGCTATAAACAAGTCGTAAAGTATTTTTGATTTAGGAAAGGGTAGAAGGGTTTAACTCAGTGTGGGATCTATAAAACTGTCTATGGATTTTTTTAAAAGTACATAAAAATTTTGCTGTTTTTAAAGGAATTTTAAATTTTGTAAACAGTCTATAAAACTTTTTTGCAGAGAAAAAATAAAGAAAAAAAAAGGTTGACATTTTAACGTTAGTTCAGCATCAGATTACAAGATATTTTTTTGGTATTTTTGAATGACAGCCATTAAAAAAGGTTTAAATCCTGGAATTAAAAAGAATTAACGTTTTAAATAACAAATAATGAATTTTACAATTATATAATGCATGTTTTAATCTTAGAAGAAGCAAATTAGATATGTAATGTAAGCTTCATATTTCAAAGACTTTAAGTCTTATTTTTTTATTTTAATGAGAAATCAGAAACTAATTTCAATTCTAACTCAATAATGCGTTATTTTTAATAGTAATCGTAACATACAAAAGATTAAATTTCATGTTCATAAAATAAATTTCAATAGAATTGGTTTAACTTTTATTCCCTGAAGACTCAATAATTTCCTCCTTAAAATTTTAAAGATTTTTTTTTTTGCAGTTCAAATTTTTTTCTCGTTTACATTCAATTATATTTACCTCTATATTCGCCCTTCTGCAGTCTCGTTCCAAAGGATCTAAAAGAATATAGTACAAAGAATATAAAACAAAATTCACTAGTAATCCCAGTTACACAATTTAAAATTAATGCGCTAGAAGGAACAAAAATAATCAGTCCTGATTAAATTAATTTATTAAATATTCCACAGTGAATTTATGAGATTAATTATCTGACCTCATAGAATTTTAAAGAAGGTCTGTTAAAATAAACATTCTCTCTCTCTCTCTCTCTCTCTCTCTCTCTCTCTCTCTCTCTCTCTATATATATATATATATATATATATATATATA
>JAOUZG010041477.1:4155109-4191033 GCA_026289955.1 Argiope argentata | reverse complement strand
CAAAATGACTTTATTTCATAATAACAAGATTTACTCTACATTTGTGAGAAAAATGCTTGGGAAATTGGCTGCAATGAGAGTCCAAAAAATTACTTCTTTCTTATTTGAGCTATCATGTATAGAAAATAGAAACAAATGAAAATAAAAAACAAACAAACAAAATTCTTTGAAAATATTAAAAAGAACAAAACAAGTGAAACTGTGAAAAAGCTGCTAACATTTGAAGATAGAACATGAATATGAAACTTTGGTGTGAATATAATATCTCTCTCTTGTATTTCAAATATAAGCTTATTAAATATAGGCACTTGAAAAACTTAAATATAGACACTTTCTTAAATTTGAAGAACAATAAAAGGAGTTTACTACAGTTCACTTCTGTTACTACTGTTACGGAGGGAATAGTGTCAAAGCAATTCTAGAAATGCCGTAAGCAGGAAGAAAACTTCTAAATACCGAGGTTAAGATTCCAGTTTATATCAGTTTACAAAATCAGTTTCCAGAGAAGAAATACTATTAAAAATTGACACTGTTCTACTTATCACCATAGATTTAATTTCAATGTTGTTGCAATTTGCAAAAATATGTACTTTGATAAAGATAAATTATTTGAACTCACATAACTTCATTTTACACGCAGGTCCATGAATTATGGAAAATTCAGAGATACTCGAAAATTGAACTCTCAAATACATATATCACCGGGAAAATTATCATAAATCTTCAAAAATAATACGCAAATTGCTGGAAGCCTCCAGATGATACCGACAGTACGTCACAATGACGAGAATCGAAGAGAGTCACGTATATGGAATACAGGTCAAAAAGTAAAATGGTTCACAAACGCTTCATAAGCCTTTCACTAAAATAACGGAATAGTTATGACACAGATAACGCTATTAGATGGTATTTTATGTGGTAGAATTATCAGCCGTCTGTAATGTGGGCGGACCCAGCAGGAAATATCTAAGAAAATTAGAATTGTCCAGAATGTCATATCCAGGCTTCGGCAAAGATTCCTAGATTATGTTAATGTGAGTTGACGTTACAGCACGAGTCGCTACCAAGTTAAAACGTCGAATGAAGACTGGTATTTGGCAGTTACTGCCAAAAGAAACAAACGGAGTACAGCATTAGATCGTACTCTTCAGTTCTCTTCAACCTTTGATAAGACAGTCTCAAGGCAGACCGTGTTCAAACGCTTAGTTCAGTTGTTTTCCACTTACTGAAACTGAATGTCGCCTACAGTTAGCCTGGAGTACAGAGTATGCAGTCGGGACACCACAAGAGTGGGCTTGTGTGGTGTTTTCCGACGAGTCCAGGTTTATCTTACAGTCTGATTCTTGCCAGATTTTCATAATCAAAACGCCAGACACTCGTTTCCACCTATAGAACATCATTAAACGACAGTGTTACGGTAGTAGAGAATTGCTCGTTTGGGGAGGAACTATTCTGGGTTCCAGAACTGACCTGGATGTTAAAATTGGAACTATGGCAAGCCAAATCTATAGGTTGGCACCTCCTTCTGTAACAACAAGTACGTTTGTTTCTGTGCGCCGTGGGCGAAGAATTCGTGTTTATGGATGTCAACGCCTGTACATACCATGCAAACATCGTAAATGGGTGCCTCGATTGGAGGATATTCCCCGTATGGACTGGTCTGCATTCTTATAGGATTTGAATCCAGTAGAGGATGTGTGGGACATTCTTGCCAGACGAGTCGCTGCTCGTCAGTCCCCTTCTACAGTTTACCACATCTTTAGAGAATATTGATTGATAAGTGGGGTAATATTTCCCAAAGATTAGATTGATAATTTGTACTGAGCATACTCAGGCATTATGCGGACTTTGTTGCAGCATCTGGGTGATATACTATATATTTATCCTTATGATAGCCATGTAAAATTGTCTTTGTAGATAGCAACTTTTTTGTAATTTGTTACAGGGAGCAAAATATAGCTATTTTTATTAATGATTTCCCCCTATACCATCTTTTTATTCTCTTTATCTTTTGTTTAGTAAATTGTCCATACAAATAAGTCACATTTATTGCGATTCTGTCTCTTTCTTTTTCTGAACTTTCATTATCTTTAAATTATGGGCGTGAGTGTATATTTGAAATATAGCTAGTACACAGTCCATAAAAATAAAAGACGTACGAAAACAGAAGTACCGGGTGTGGCATTAAACCTTCCAAAATTAAAAAAAAAGCATGATAAAAAAAGTAATGCTAAAAAATGCAGTTTGCGGATATGCGTTCAGAGAGACTTTAGATTGTGTTATTTCCATTTAAAAAATGTCTTTAAAATGACCGATAGATGGCGCTCACATGTCATACCAAGACGGTTTATGCAAATCGGCATAGCTATAAAACACTAGGATGGAAATGGATCTATCATTGGATGCCAGCAGCATGCTATTGGTATTGGATCGAGCATTAGCTGTTAAACTATTCGAAAAAATGATAAATCCGCGACTAAAGAATTACGACAGTTACGGAGGGTGAAATGAATTAAGGTGAAGAAAACCCAAATTTCATTGAAAGAGTTATTGAATTTAGTTCGTCATTTTGAAGAAACGGTAAGAATAGAGGATCGTCCACGAAATGGCAGAGCATCCTTCAGCACTGACCACATCCCCGTTGTTTAAATGGTCATGAAAAATGTGGCAGTCGAGATTTCAACGGGGAGTTTCATTGCACTTGTAGCAGGTAAAGTAACGGGAATTTCGGAAATGTTTATCAGATGCATTCTGTGCGAAACCTTAAAATTGCCCCCATACGAGATAGTGACACAATCAATTATTGCCAGCAGATTGCGCTAGAAGATAATCCTTTGAAGCAACCATTGTTTGTCAGTTTCATGCAAAAATGGAACTGATAAGCAATGGTTACTGAACATCATGGGGACAGATGAAGCCAAATTGTCATTGCATCATGAAGTCAATACGCGAAACAGTCGTATTTGGACAACATTTTTCGCATGCGACTGTTTGCTGCGATTTCACTGTGTCTTTCATTTTCGTCCCTTACTGTTTTGAAGAGAATTGTCCTGTATCTGGTTGGAAAACATGTTCCGTCACAGCAGAACTCTATCTTAGTTTTCTGCGATATCATATTATGCCTGCAAATACATGCGTTATTTTCCGTCATCTTCATGCAGGATGGTGCTCCACACCACGTTTCTAGTTTCGTTAAGACGTTCCTTCTATACACAGTTACTGAGAACAGAGAGATTAGCCGAAGAATAAGAATGAGTTGTCCTCATTATCGCCATATCTTACTCCGGTGGACTTTTGTTTGTGAGGATACCTAAACACTCGGGTCTCTCTAGCCTCTTTGATTGAACTAAAAGATGCCATTCAATTGGTTGTTGGTGGCATCGATGGCGGCATATTACAAGCAGCTGTAAAATGCGTAGTTACGGCCCTACTTACTTAATACATTGTGGTAGGAGTCATGTTGAGTACCCTTTGATTTAAAATAAAATGGTACCGTGCTTTTTTTCCTGATTAACAATTAAAACCATAAGCATAAACTATCTTTGTAGGAAAGTCTTCAATGTCTCTCGGAACATATTCCTACAAACTGCAATTTTTTTCTGGTATTTCTTTTTTTTAAATAAATTTTTGAAAGTACTAATTTATGCCTCAGCTGGTATATAGTTATTTTGCTAACTAATCATTAGCATCTGCAAAAAAATTGAGAAGGACAGTAGCTTGCCATGTCTGGGGCTGGGGCTTCTGATTAGTTGCACCTGAAAGCAAACACGGTTATTTGAATAATTATACGCATTCTTGATTACTAGTTCACAAGTAAATAAGTAGAATTAAATCAGAGTTTTACTAAACGAATTTTGCTGTGGTTTTAGATAGGTAAAAAAAATTCTCCTTGAGATGAAAAGATAAGATGGAGTTCCTTGAGAATTCCTGTAAGATCCAACCTGATGTTCGAGGTTTATCCGCTCTTTGTTTAACCTGCTGGGTTCACCGAAATCATAAATTGAGAAGTTCCAGGAGCTCTTTGGAAGATCAGGCCAGAAAACAAGACTGTCTAAATAACTGAAGTTCTACCATAGCTCGGATGAGCTTTCATACTTTCGACGGAACGCACGGTGATAAGAATTTGATTCATGAAGTTTAGATGAACATAATGCGGGCTCGGCCTACAGGGCGAGGTTGCCTACAATACAAAGCAAAACATTGTCTCCTTAGCCTCTTTTGTTCCCCGTCTCCATTTTGTTTCGACTTCCTAGAACCGTCTCCAAAGCCAAACGAACAGTCAAAATATTTCCCAAATTTTATTTGACCATCTGTCCTAAGATACTTTTCCAATTAAATGAGAGGGGGGAAGTATCGGTTAGAAAAGCACAAGTGGTTGAATACCACCTTTGATTCGTCCATTTCCATATTTCACATATAAAAAAGTGCAGAGTTAAAATGTAAAATTAGTTTTCAGCAAAATAATAAAAACAAAAGTCAACTTTCTTTAAAATAAAAAGCTTCTAAATAATATTGTAAAATGAGGGGTCATTCAGAACTTGAAAAGCCCATTTTTTTAGAATTATAAAACAGCATAATGACTAACTTGTAAATGTAATTCGAAATATTACTAGAATAAAACTTCAAAATTAATTAACTTCAAATTAATAAAATTAAAATTAATCTCCATTTCTCACTCCCGTGATATTGCCAGGCAGCAGTGTTCAATTGTAACGCAACAAAACGATTAAAACCAATCCATTCCTTTTGCCTCGAAGGCATTTAATTTCTCATTTTATACACCAGATGGCAGTAAAAGTATATTTTAAATGTAATTGCAGATTATTTTCATCCAGGTGGTAGTACTAATCGAATATTTGTACTTGTGATATGTATTTTGCAATCTTAGCCTAGATCCCGCTGAAAAAGCGTGATTTTTGTTCTAAAATATATTTTTTATTATTGTGGTCATTATGGAGAGCAACGTATTTCTTACATATACGCTGATTTTAAGAAAACCAACATTCCATAAAAATAAGCCTAAATGTTGACTTTTATAAAATTTTAATTTTTTGAAATTTTAATCTAAAAATATTGGAAATTAAAAATTGAATGCATATGCTGTTTGAACTCTGATTTTCATATAATTTTCTTAAATAAAAAAAGTAGACACTTTTCTTGAAAATTGTACGATCGTTAAGGGATTAAATGAAATAATAAAACTAAATTACTTTCTAAAACAGCTGAGTTTTTTCTTAACAGCTAATTGTTTGCAGTTGCCTACTTTGCTTAGTAATCTTGTTCACCTTAACCGCTTGTTTAGAATTATCCAAGAAAACCCCCTTGAAGTCATAAATACTATTTTTGAAATTTGTCACTTTGTCTGGATTTAAATGCCTCCTTTGTCAATGAGTCTTGTAGAAATTTCTATCTTTTCCTGAATCATTGCTGTCCTTTACAAAAATAAAAAAATACTCCAACACATCCAATTTCATAGTTGTGTTTCTAACCAAATATTAAAATAACGTCACTTTCATATTCATTACCGTTCCTTTTGAAAAGCTACAGCTTCCCATCGAGGGTGATTGTGGAAATGTACCATCATTCAGTACACATTACAGAGCTGCTTATCTTGCAATATTATTTAAGACTTGTTATCGGAATTCCATTCTCTCCCTGATTCTTCTTTTGAGACAAAACTTCTTAATGAATTAGGAAGTTATTTCAATGAGGAATGTAATCACACAGATGAGTTTCTTCATTCGAATTCACAATCCACTAATTCTTGAACATCCGTGTATGCGGATTGTGAAAAAAACAAAAAAAAAGTGAAATGTCTTTATGTGAAGTAATAGATAAAAAAATTCACTTAAACATATTTTTTAATCATTCTTCCTATGTGAAAACTAAAAGTACTATTTTGAAGCTAGTAATATATACTAAAAGATTCCATGTCTAAAATTTTCGCATGGCTTTGTCTTCATATTTAAAATAGTACAAATTTTGTAATTGAATTTCTTATGAATCACTTTTTATGATATTAAGAATAGATTCCCTACACAAAAAATACCAGGAGTACCACTTTTGATAAACATACCATAATTATATTGGGATATATTTGCCATTTTCTATTAAGGCTTCGTTCCATAATTTGTTGTGTAAGATTTAGAAGCTCTCTGCACGTAGGTAAAAGTATTTTCTTTTGTCCTACATTTAATTGATTTTGTACATTACTTACTCTAAAGTGTAAATCCATAAAGTCAAATCGTTTATAATTTTTATGAAAAAATATTTATATCTAAAAGTTTTAGGAGAATCATGATTCCTTTCAGGAAAGATATATTCGAAAATGTTCAAAGTTTTATTTTAAATACAACTGAGCCAGATTTTGAATTATGCTTAAAGGAACAAATGAGCAGTTTTGTTGTAAGAAAGCAGCTATAACATTTAATAAATTTTTTTATTATTTAAAAAAATTCCCATTTTAGAGCTAAAATTAAAATTTTACTAATAAAGAGAGAGGAAAAATTAACTATTTTGATACTTCGGCTCTAAAGTCCTGCATTTATTTATCAGTATGCACTCTCATAACTGCTTCCCATTCATAAATAGACATGAAATGATTCACCGCCTTATTTTGGCAAGCTTGCGAAAAAGAAATGGATTTTATTCCCTTATACATGTAAATCAACTTTCTCCCCAGTTCTAATAACAAAGTTTTTTATGCAAAGGCTTTGTATATTCCAAACATTTCAATGTATGAAATCATGTATACAGAATTTACACTGACTGAAAAGTTACTGACATGAAAAGACAATTTCAAAACATCGCTTTAAATGTTCATTCATCTCTTTAATTCCAAATATTGTAACTTTTTAAAACTATAATTATTTACCAGCATTTTATATGAAAAGAAGTTTTAAAGGAACGCATTATTTTGACAAGAATTATCATATAGAGTTAAAATTTTTCTATTTAATAATGCGAATAATTACACATAATCCTATTAATAACTATTATATGTAGATAATTGAAAGAATAAAATTTCTTTAGGATGCTTTTAAGCTTAATATTTGAAAATTTATAAAAGAACACAATAAGGTTAATCTAAGTTTATAATAGTTCAGAATAAAGTAAATTTTATTAAACTAGGATTGAAAAATTTAGTTTTTATTTATCAACTCCAATAATTGTCTAAATAAAATAAATAAAAATGAACTGTAAGAACTGTTGTAAGAATATATTACTTCAATCGTGTGTGTGTGTGTGTGATATTTGAAACTCTTAATTTAAATTCAAATTAATTTCCTAACTTTCAATTTAATTTAGCCATAGTAACTTCATTCTAAAATATTCTCTTATTTCCTGATCCATTCCACTTTTTCTAGTTAATTAATTTAAGAAAAACTTTTATAAATTGTCCGGCCAAACACGTTCCTTTAAGAAGATCCATGTTCCCTTGCCTGTTTAAGGATGTATTGTGAAAATCCCCATCGAAATCTCATTGAATAGGCACCGGGAAAAAATATTTCCCCTATCACTATCTTGCGGTATTTAAAACCTTGGAGAGTGATTTCCCTCCTTTCTTAACGTTTCTGCTTTTCTGCCGCGCTGTAAACGGACATGCCTTGTCTGTCAGCTTGTAAATAATGCGTGCTTCCCGTGATGGAATAAAACGAACTTAAAAATTCAACCTGTCTTCTGCCTAATTTTTACCGCTACTCTAATTTTCCCTTACAACAAATAATAATAATACATTGCATTTAAAAGCCGGCAGGATATATCTGCATAAAAATCTCAAACAAATTTCGAGAATTAAATTTAAATCCGCGGGAGAGCCTTCGACGTAGCTCCGAAGATGGAGTCCGTGCTCGCTCGCCCCTGGCTTTCTGATTCGGGGGTTGGATTCCGAGACGAAACTTCCTAGCTGGCTTTCTTCTCCGACTACAACGCTGATGTTCACCAGTTTATACTCCAGTACAATGTAACTTATGATTTTCTCTGGCATTGCTGATTCCTGCTGTGTTCCAATCTGAGTGTGCGCGTTCCTTGTTATTTAGTCAAGACATTAAAACCTTGTCTTGTGCCATTTAACATCCAGTTTCAAAAATATTATTTGTCTTACATGATTCTCACCTGCTTTTTTCTTCAATCCAGACAACTTGTGGGGCATATAATCACTACAATACAGTAATTGCTTCCTCTGTTGTTCAACATAGTTGTGCTTGGATTCCGTATCCCCGTTTGCATGTCCCTTTTATCAATAATTTCCAACCCTTTACCTGCCAGGAGTCATTCCATTTCAGAAAAATGATTTGTGTGTGTCCAGTGCTCAAAATTTAAAATTACCTTGAGATTATTCAAAGTGATTAGTATTTTTTAAAAAGCCCCACTTCAACTGCCTTCACGATTGTATGAACATCGAGATTTTTATTATTTTTCTTTTAATTTTTCGTATTTAAAGTTGTTAATTATTAAAAATTATATTTTTATATTATTATTTAAAATATTGAATTATTTCGTATTCCATTGAAATCAATTTTTTCAAAAAATTTTTATGTATTACATTGAAGTGTGTTTCATTTGTAATTATTTATTTGCTTTAAAATTATGAAAGATGATTTTCCCAATGAAATTAAATTTTTCTAACTCTAAGGTTTTAGCATGCAGGCTTGTGAATGTATTGTAAAAAGTAAACTACTAACATACTTTTATACTATATAATGACAAAAGATAATAAGAATTGTGCAGTAAATGCCTCAGGGGAGAAATAAATGCCTTTGAAAGCCGTTAAGATTCTTCTATTATCTTTATGACAAAATACAAATGATTTTTATTTTCAGTTATCAGATATTTTTTTTTCACCAAACATTATAAGAGTATTTTGAATATTCAGTTGTTTGGATTTATTTACCGGTATTCTGTGTGAAATTCTTGAATCATTAATTTACACTTCCTAGAGTATTATATGAAATCATTACTTCCAAGTTTTCCTTCTATATTGTTGAATCTTGCAAATATTATTTTCATGTCCTAGATTTTATTTGAAGTTTGAAAAATCTTTTGTTTATTATCTTGAGTTCAAATACTTTATTAAAAATCTTAATTATATTGAAGTTTCTATTGAGCGAAATCATAGTAATAATGAGGCTTTATTTAACAATTTTGTATTCTAATTTCCATCGTATAATCACGTTGAGTCAAACTTCCTGGCATTAGAGATGATTCCAGGATCTAAACAATTATAAATGATCAAAATGATTTCATGCATAATATCATTAACATTTTAATTTTTTTATGGTTTGCTTTATTTTCTTAATACTTTCTTCAATATAATTCCTTGTCTCTTTAAGCTTCTAATATAAGATGATGATTTAGATTTCTGTATTAAGGGCTGTATAATGTAAAGGTAAGCGAAACTTGGTTATCACTATTAATAAGGGTTTAAACGTAGGTATAACTTTTAATATCCTTTTAAATATTGATTTCTCACTCAGACACCACTGTAAGCTATGCAACCATTGTAAGGTATGGTTGTGTGTTGAGGGCGCCGAAGTACTTCCACGTCTTGTGGAAGGACGAAAATGGTAATGATATTTGAAACTCTTAATTTAAATCCAAATTAATTTCCTGAATTTAAATTTAATTTAGTCATAGTAATTTCATTCTAAAATATTCTCTTATTTTCCTATCCATTCCACTTGTTATGGTTAATCAATTCAACAGAAGCTTGGTAAAATTGCTGAATTGGCTAACAGTCGCAGATTCTCACCCTCCTAGTGAGAGATGAAAATTGTCCAGTCAAGCCATTCCTTTAAAAAGATCCTTGTATTTCCCTCGCCTGTTTAGGCAGTGTTGTGTAGATCCCCATCGAAATTCCATTGTATATGCAATGTGAAAAATTATTTTCCCTATAAATATATTACGGTATTTAAAACAAGGGATAATAACTCTCCTCCTTTCTTCACGCTTCGCCCTTTCCATCACGCTGTAAGCAGATTCGGCTTGTCCGTCAGATTTTTAATTATATATATATATATATATATATATATATATATATATATATATATATGTATGTATGTATGTATAAATAATCACTTTTACATCCTTAATAAATAATCTAAATAATATGTGTTAGAGGAATCTAGTTGTAAATATTTCTTAGTATAAAATATTTTATATTTCTTGATAATATTATAAATAAATATGTATAATTTCCCTAGGGAAAATAAAACCGCGGAAATAGAAGAACAAAACAATTTTATCACATTACTCAGCAATAAGGTATGTTCCAAATGAGTTGCATTCCATTTATAAAAATTAGTTAGGAAGTTAGGCTCAAGAAAATTGCAACATCAAATTAGTTTGGTTTTTCTGACCACTTACACCCCGATGCAAATCAAATGAAATATTTATCGAAAATCAATCAAATAAGATTTTTACTCAAAACCTATTTGTATTGCTGTAACAAGGTATAAAAACAGTCGGCGAATAAAAGTTCTTTTAAATGTAAATAAAGAAAATGAAATGCTTACATGAAGAAAAGAAATAATTTTTAATTATTGTAGAAAAAGAAGTAAAAGGGTAAACACGATTTAAAGCAACAAACTACGCTATTTTGTTATGAAAATAATTTTGAATAATAGTCTCAAATAAAGGATGGTAAACTTTTTGAAAGGAATGTTATCCCAATCATGTCCAGGGAAGAAAAAAGTTGCGCCTCTGTTTTAGAGTAGGCCAAGATTCACGATGAATCGCCCAATAAGCCTCACTCTCAGCTTCACGTGACGCTGGATGCGATCATTTTGAAAAGGAATAACAAGTTAGCATTCTTCTTCTTTATTCACTCACAAGTCCTGTACTCTAAAATGTTGCCATCTAGATTCCCAAATGTGTTGATTGATGCAAAAAATCCACAACAAAAGTGACTACGATCAACCGGATTCTTAAATACCTTGCATTTGTTTTGATGGCAGAAAGATTTCAACTTAATTACAGAAAAAAATTAAAGTTAAACAGTTCGCTCGAACAAAGAAGAACGTTATTTTATCACTATGGCTCGATTTATGACGGACGTATGTCTCCAGATCTGCTAAAGTCATTCATAACTTCTTATATCTCATTACATGGTATTTCACTTCGCTGTCGTTGGTCAGGATAGTGCTAACATTAGTATGAGGCCGGAAAAACTGTCCCTCAATTTCTAAATCTATGTATACGACCAAAACAATTTATTGCCTTGTTTTCATGGTCTCTATATTTAATATCTATTCTCTTTTTCAGCATTTGAATTATTAAAGCTGCTGTCAAAAAATTCCTCATGCAAGGGGGAAGGTTTAGATATCTCAGTTGGTAGAGCAAGTAAAATTTGTTTATTTTAATTTCAAACCAATGGGGAAAGAAGTTAATTTAATGTTTAAAGAAATATAATTAAGAATTTAATAATTAATTCAGTTAATGATTGCAAATGTTAATTTTAATTAATTCAAATAATTGATTGCATTAATTTTCAATACAATGAGAATTGCGACAGAGTTATAAGCTTTAACATAAATGGAGCATAACCTGAAATGAAACACACACACACATACTGTACGGGGATTAATAGGCTGTTATTAAAACTTATTTAAAAATTATATTAGTTGAAAGAAATGACGCTATGCAAAATGAAATCAATTGAGTCAAATACTCAAAAATTTCAAAAACAATTTTGGATTGTTCACCGAGGTTTGAAAATTCAATTATTAAAAATGAATTTCGTTAAGTAAATAGATATTTGCATTTAACGTGGAATTAATACGTCTAAACACTAACTGATTATTAATTAAATTTTAAAAAATGCAATTGAATTGTATTGATGGCTGAAAATTTCTTATAATAAATTTCTATATTTAGCTTTTATTCACGTAAAAAATTTACAGGACTACAAAGAAAATATTTTAAAATTATAAAAAAAATATGAGTTAAAATCTGCAAACATTTTAATAAATATATTTTAGAATCTGAAGTTTTTCATTTATGCAACCTGTTTTGAACGATGTTTAATCAAAAAATCTATGACGCAAACATATATAATATTCAATATTAAAATACATTATGATTATAGTACTGAAAATTAACGAAATATTACATTATTTTTTATTTAAATTTTAAGGAATTCGAATTAAAGGAAGATCTTTTCTAAAAAGTCACAATAATAATTTGATATGCAATGGTTTTGGCATTAGAGGTTAGGAAAGCAAATACTGGAAAGAAATTAAATAAAGATTGAAATCTGCTATTCTCATTTCATTGTATCATGTCAGACATTATTTCTTGCAATTGGCAACACGTTATTAAAAGCTGATTTGTTTTTGAGATGCTCGTGCATATAATAATTTTTTTTTCGCTTACGGATTTTTGCGGACACCATAAACCTTATCCCAAAAGCCACATCATGTTCTTACATGATAGAAAAATCACTAAGAAAAAATATTTATATATTTTTTTCCTTGTTCTTTTGGTACGTATCTATTGGAATTTTTTCGTTCAAAATGCAATCATAAATTTGGATTATGTTTCACCTTAATACATATTCCGGAAGAAGTTTCTTTACACTGTAAAAGAATGCGTTGAGAAGAAAAATCTGTATATAAATCTGTATAATCTCAATATCAAATGATAAGAATATTTAATATGTATCTAACAAATTAATTTTTTAACACATTGGTGAATTAATAAAAAATCCGTGCTCAAAAAGGAAATAATTATTCAAATGTATCACTAGGATGTCGCTCGGGAAAGTGTTTCAGGAGAATGAAAATGCTTACTTTTTCGATAATAAATGCATTTAAATTCAGTAAGAAAACGTTTACATTTTCTTTGAAATTCGAATGCAAAGTTTAAATTTTGAAAATTTTTGTTTTCAATTTTCAAAACAATTATTGTCTTCTTGAAAGCAAATTCATCTGAAGAGTCAAATAAAACTGCTGAGTAATGCAAGTTAAAATACTGAAATTGATCAATATTCAACAAAAGACATGAACTTCGAACATTAATTCATTTATACTGCTCTTGCCTTAATAAAAACGGTTACAAAAGTGTATGTGTTGCAAACAAAAGGTTTAAATTAAGTTCCATAAATAAAAGTAGTAAAACAAAAAGCGTTTAAAAATAATATTGAATTAAAACTCGATTAATGTTTTTATTTTTGTTAAAGTTTAATAAAATTTAATAGATTTTAAAACATTAAATGTTTTTTTTAATTTAATATCAATACACAATATGTTATTTCTTTTTTTTTTATTTAAAATGAAGTCAGTTGAAAATAGTATTAAACATAGTTATTTTTCCTCACTATCCAAAAGTGCAGTGCTCTCGCTTCGTTAATGTATCCTGTCAATTATTTATTTCTTATTATTCAAAATAGGGAAACTCTTATAAAATTATTACTAGCTCTTTATAAATATTTAATCAAATATTAAAAACAAAAATATTTTTGATTTTTCTGCAAATAATATTATGTATGATAATATTAAGCAATATTAAGCTCCTTACCGTTTGATGTTACAGATAAACAGTGGCAAAGAATGCTCCACATAAGTATTGGTGAGTTTAATGGTCTCATGATTGCAGTTGGCAGATATCGAATGACCGGAATTCTAAGCTGCTAAGACTCCTTGATAAGTGGGAGGAGTCAGTTGACGGCAAATCTCCTTTTCCAATGGACAAACTAAATTTCCCTTCTCCAATGGAAACGAAGTTGATGGTAAGTCGATCAACGACTGGTGGAAAATAATTTCTCTCTGTTCTTATCAATCCATGGTAGAAACAGAGTGATGTTATTTCTTATCAGTTACATCAAATGATCAAATGTTACAAGAAAAATCAAGTATTCTAAATAATAATAAACAAACAAATTAAATGAAAATAAAAGTTTAACAAAAAAGAGAAAGTAATTCTGATATGAAAAAAAAAAAAAAAATGTAAGCTTATTACATTGGTCTATTCCTCCAAAAGCTTCTTTAAAAAATCTTCTTCCAATGCTTCAATTTCAGGGGGGGGGGGGGAAATGCACCAATTCCTATATTTGTTGAAACGATTGGAGCGGAAAATGTTTAATAAACAGAAATCGGTTAACTCCTGATGTGGACAGAAAATGAAATTGGAATTTCAGGCTTATAATTGTGCTCCTTGAAAGTATAATGAACTCAGTTATTTGTGAGTAATGATATTTTGGAGACATATTCTTTTAAACATAACTCTATCATACACTTACAAACATTTCTTTCTAATGTTTTAAAAATGTATTTTATTGAACTGTATTTAAAAAAGAAAATGCTCAGTTAGAAAATACTTCATTCAAGTATTATTACTTCTATGTAGCAATGAGTTACTTCCTTTTGCAACGCAAATTCCGAAGTTGTTATATAATTTGCTTGTAATTTGGCTTAAAAAATTAAAGATTGTATTTCTTTCGACACTGTTTACAAACTTCAAAATTCGCCCTAGCATATATTGTTCTGCCTAATTGTGGCAAACTTATTTTACAAAGGAAAATAGATTCTTAGTTATCCCAGCAATATATCCATCATAATTATTTATTAATTTTTACGGTTTATAAAACTAAAAATTCTGAATTCGAAGACAATTCAGATTTACGAGACAATGATTTATGACTTTGAATATCTGCCATTTTAATAAAATTTTGTCTTAGTTTTAAACTTGTTAAATCTAAGACCATACTTGGTGAAACAATTATTTTAGTAAATCACATTTTGTATGTTTCTAATTCTAAACAAAATAATTATTTTTAAAGGGCAAATTATTAGAAATAATAAATTAAATTAATAAGCAAATTATTTCAAATAATAAATCCCGTAAAGTGTCAAAGTTTTTAAAAGATTTTTCTAGAAAAAAATGTGAAAAATATATTTCATAAAGGAGAATTGTTTTTTAAATCTATTATTTTTTAGAAAAGAAATTAATGTTTTTATCGCATTGTTATAAGGTAATACTGTAGAATATATAATAGTACAGAAATTGTAGTACTATAACTGATTTAATATATTACTGTCTATTAATAAGTTAATATCATTTATAGTTCTTAAATTACTATCTGTTTTTCAATAAATTATATTATTAATTATAAAATAGTAATTATTATGCTACGCATGAGAAATTTGTTTCATTTCACGAGCATTAAGACAACAGTTCAGAAAAAGAAACTTAACTATCCTCAATTTTGTACATCAACTTAAAAAATATTTTTATCATAAAAAATAGCTTCTAAAAGGCTACTACAAATAAAAAAACCCCACAATAATCCATAAGTTTTTATAGAATTACTGCAACGAATATATTTTATTCGTCCTGCGAAACTACTATTATAGATTTCAAAAAAAAAATAATTAAAGTTTAAGACAAAAAAAAATTATTATTTTTTATTTATTTAGAATGAGAGATTCCAAATATTTTGTTAGCGATTCAAATCAAGTTACAGAACTACAAATTATTTCAACACTAAAGTCGAAAGACATAAAAACAGTAAAACCATCGGCTGCTGAGGCATTCCTTGCAGATGAAGCGTTGCATGAATTAAATGAGAAGTTAGAAATTTCAGAGAAACATTAAAAGAAAATTAATTGATTTTAATTCCAAAGGAAATTAAAGATAAGAGTGAAATGGAAACTTTTCCAACTCACTAAAAGTTAAATACAAAAGATCAATTCCTACTTTTCCTGGCAGATAAATAAATGAAATGAATATTTACTTCACTAAAGTGTCATTAGGGTAAAGAAATTTTTTATTTTTGTTTCATTTTTAAAAAAATGAATTGTAGTGGATTTAAATTTAAAATGATGCTTTAAAAATGTTTTAAAGAGTCATTTGAAAATAAGAAACTAATTATTTCTCATATGAGAAAAATTGTTATTTGTGTATAAATGCGCTTTAAATTTGTTAAAGAATTAAGAAGTTAGGGCAGTGCGAAAAACCTTTAAATTCAGTTGTGAGTTTGCATAAAAGAAAAAAAACAAGTATTGTTTTCACAAAACTAAACTGTGATTCAAATTGCATGGACTTTTTAGAAAGCTAATTGAGGTTTTTGTAGGATGATAAAAGAAAAAGACAGAAAAAAAATTAGTTCAACTCTTGAATGCCTGATTTACAATCTAAGAGTCAAACGAGATAGAAAGGCAGCCCTTTTCTGAAATTAATCTTTTTGCATTGACTTAGGTCTCTCTCCGGAGAACCCCCCCCCCCCCCAATAAAGGTTGTTTGCCCAAGAGTTACCACTTTCTGTTGTTGGGACCTGTTTCGCTCTGACTGAATTGAAACTCTTCGAAATATGTGTCATCTGCACGCAGTCCCTAAAGTCCACTTGTAGAATCCATGCTGTGTCTACAGATGGTGGTCGGGTTTCGCCTGGCACTTGTGGGGGAAGACCGACTTCCATTGACAAGAAAGCGGAAAACAGAGGGTGACGACGAGGGATTGTGTCACTTGTGCTCAGTCTTATTAGCGTTAACTCATTGGAGGGTGTCATTTGCTCTCACATGGTAGGTTTACTGAGATTTAATCACCTTTGGCAGGGAAACTTGGCGTGCATCTAGATTGTCTATAGAGAATGCACCTTTCTAGCATTGATAAGATTAAGTGACATAATTAAGGGTCCTTATCTTCGAAACACTCGTTTTTTTTTCTCACATTAAAACAGATAAATTTTCTATAAGAACGTTAGGTGCGTTTTTGATAGTTTATTTTAGATTAGGGGTTAAATTAAATTTAGAGGGAAAATGGAGAGCAAAAAAATATATAAATAAATCTAGATGGTAGAATAAACCGAACAGTAGAAAAATATTCTTTTAACAAGGACTTAAAGAGCTGCCTTGGAACTTTGCTAATATAACAAAATTGGTATAAATTATTTTAAAGTAATGATTAATAAAATTTTATTTGAAAAAAATTTGTAAATAATACTGATAATAATTGAAAAATAGTTTGCAGTAATAAAATAGAATAGAAAAAACTAAGCAAGTGTAAACTTGAAAAAATTAAAATGCTTTTAGGTAATATGAATAATTTTTCATGCATTGGTTATTCCTTCTTACTTTTTTTGCATATTTTAATCTTCCTACTTACCATCATTGGTTAAAATTGTATTTAAATTGCAGTGTGAAAGAGAATATTTTGTGTATTTTAGAAACTGTTGAATTGGAATAATTTATTTGATTTGTGTTATATATTCGAATAAAAGCAGTTTTAAAATAAATTATTTGCATATACTTACAACAAGTTTTTTTATTGATATATTGCATAACCACTTTAAAATGTTGAAGTATTGCAAGGAAATTTTTAAAAAGCACATGTCTACTGCTAAATAATTTTATCTAATTATCTTAAAGATGATGATAAAACTAAAAGCAAACGCATTTCCTTAATACTTATTGCTAACAAATATTTGTTATCATATTTGAAAGATATTATGATTCAAATATTCTAAATTATTCAGCATAAAATTATAATATTTATAATTTTATGGAATAATTAATAATATAATATTTATTTCCTTGCAAATTATAAATTTAAACAGCAGTTCTGCTTTAAAAAAAATTATGCTAATCAATTTAGTAAAAATAGTGAATTTTTTCAGTTGGGGAAAAGGCTACTTATACAGAGACAATCAAATAAATTGAATAATTACATAACAATTTATGTAATTCGAAAAAATTTCTTCAACTGAAAAAAAAAATTATTTTCACTCATATAAATGTAAGGCAAACAAATATCCAAATTACCAACAATATTTGAAATTTTCAAAAATCAAAATAAATTAATTATTACATTTTTTTAAAATTTATACTAATATGGAAAAATCAATATATACTCTGATTGTGATATAGTCAAAAATAATTAAATAATCTTTTAAAAATTGTTCCTAAAAACGATAGATATATCAAATTTTACAAAAGCAAACCTATTTAAGAATTGTTAATCCGTCAAATATTTGGAATATATCTGGAAGGAACTTGAAATAATGTTTGAAAACTGGGCGTTAAAAACTATAGGTGTGTAAAATTTTTTAAATAATAATTGTTGTATATATAAAAGGGTGAAAAATATTCCATCTCCATTTCTTTCACAGCTTTAGTAGAAATAAAATTACATTAACATTTATTTAAATCAGATTTCTAATGAAAAAAAAATAAGAATTATATACATACATACATACATATATATATATATATATATATATATATATATATATATATATATATATATATATATATATATATATCGAAATTAACTCCCTCGACACCCATACAGAATTGCATTATTGCATTATACTAATACTTGGGCATACGAGATGGAGTTCATGTGATATAAGGACTGACTTTTTGAATTAGTCAGCAAAGATTTATCAAATATTCACTAATAAAGTTAATTCATTTCTTAGTTCAGATATAATGTCATTAAAAATTAACTGAATTAATCGATACCATACTGTATATTTTTGTTGAAAATGGGACGAATAAAAAAGAGCTTTTAAAAGAGCCTATTTGTTTCATTTTAGACGCCACTTATAAATACCACTTATTAAAGTTGAAATATTCTTTGCACAGTCAATTTTGGACTGTTGAACCCTAAATTGACTTCTAATCTAGCAAAGCATTAACCTAAGAAATAGAGAAAAATGTCAATTTTTATCAGCAGGTATATGACACTTTATTCTCACTTAATCTTTCCGATTAAAGTAAGGATCCTTCTAATTTCAATTAGTAAGCCTATTAAAATGTTGGGAACTGAAAATGTCATTGAATTCTGAAACGAAGAAAGCCTTACGATTGCATGCAAAATATATCATTATCATCCTCTCTCTCTATATATATTTTGTCAGAAGAGTAGGGTTTTGATCACTTTAAATAGCTTGTTCGCGTCTGAGGTTAGTTACTAATGTGGTTGGATGGTGATTAAATAGCATACTTTCATATCATTCCAGGCAGTACTGCTCTGTTCAGTGCTAGGAAGATAGTTGGTCAATAAAAGAAGAAATCAATAAAAAGAGAAAACATCTACAGCACGACTTTCCTATCTGATGAGGAATTAAATCCTTCGGGATAAAAATGCGGTAAACTGAGTATGGAATCGGCAAATAACCGATAATAATAATTTAAAATGTGTCTGAAATTATTACACATGTGTTTGACGTTTATTTTTTTTTAAATTTTGATTGCATTAAAAGCATATGATGGTGTAATAAGCAATAAAAAAATGCAAAATTACTAATTATTTGGTATTCTCAAAAACAAAAATATATATTTGAAACATAAACATCACATTTTATTACTTTATTTTTTATGCGGAACTGAAGTTTGAACTAATGCACTCTTGAAATGATTCTGGTATAGAAAAGAAAAAAAAAAAACTAATCTTTGCTAAATTAGCATGACTGCCTTTTTTTTTCTTAGAAAAAAACATTCAATTTTATCAATTTTGTTTTATAGGAATGTGACACTTGAATTGCTGTGACGACTTCAGATAAGCGACGGAGAGAACTCTAGCCAACTAAGTTTCCCATGGGGGAAGAAACCCTTGATAGCTGAATAATTTGTAAATAGCAAAAGAATTTAGACATCTGATACGCAGGGCGAATTACAGCTGTCGAACTGAGTCCAGATGTGTCTGTGCGCCTTGATGATGAAATGATAAAAATCCAGGTCGACCCCATATCACCCACAACGGGTTTAGGGAACAAAGGACCGACTAAGATAAACAATCAGCAGCACTCATAGGCCCCGGACCAGCCCCTCTGGATTTATTAAAATCTAAATCAGTTTACAGACATTGCTATAAAAACAGTGGCAGTACTTAGTTACAGAAACTCACCCACCATATGGGGAAAAAGGTAGATATTAACAAGTTCTCAACCCAAACCTGGGGAGTGTCACTCCGCCAGGTGGTAGCGTTCTCTTTGTACATTAATTTGATACATATACATTTAAAGCACATAAGCAAACCGAGACAGCACGCTTTAGGAAGGTTGGAGAAGATGGACAGCTCTTGCCGGTTTCGCGATTAATGAGACTAACCCATATCATCTATATAATTGACTCTGTGCATTGTATTTATAGGATATGAATTCTTTTCAATGTTATCATCAGTCTATAGGGTTTGTAATAAATAAATTAGTTTTCTTTTTTTTCCATCAGTTCCATATATTTGTATGTCATAATTTATTATTTGAATGATTGGTTTTAATCTGTATCGCCTCATCCTTATCTCATCTGAACCTCATCTCTCACATTCTTGTTTTTAGATGAAATTCGGCCACTGGATTCTCTCTGTTTCGGGTTCAACGGGGGTTTCTCTGCAACAGGAGCCACGGGGGGCCCCACCAGAGGATTAAGTTTTTTCTTTTCAGTTTAAGTAGACTCTCCATTGGTCATTAAGGCCAGTTCGTCGTTTCCATTCGTGATCCCAGCTCACTGCCCAGAGTGGAGAATTCCCACTTTGGCAAAATTTTACATTTAATGGACTAATACATCAAAACAATCAAACGAAAAATAGACACCCACTATCTCTACAGGACAGGAACAAGTCCAGCCCAGGCTAAAATAGTTTAAAATCATTGGCAGACACCCTTATGATAAAATTGAACAAATCCTTTCTTTCAAATATATGATAAAAACTAAGTTTAAAAGTAAAAATTTCAAAAAAATCCCTACTTAAGACTATGTTATCTGATCCATTCCACCGTTCACAATAACCTTCAACCTCACAATCCTCCAGTAAATCAAATCTCAAAACCAACTTAATTTTAAAATATCCCGTTAGAGAAAACCCCCACTATGGAATTAATCTATTCATTATTTGTTTGTTCAACTTTTCTGTATTTTGTTTTGGCAACTGCAATAATCTGTATCGTATCGTATTGTTTGAATCGCTATCACTTTTGTTTGCCCGGTTGTATAAATATTCGAATTTCTTTTAAGTAACTTTGCTTTTCGTAGTAATAAAGTGATGAAGGGACATTAATACTGTGTATTTTTGTCGTATCTAACATTATGGTGACCACCGCATGTGATTAAAAACTTATTTCTTCTGAAACTTAAGGTAAGAAAGATTAATTTGTTTTAGAAGTTGCTAGTTTGTTTCGAAAAGGATATCGCTGCTAAAAACCACACGCCACTTCGGCTTCTTTTACTAAGTATTATAAGGTTTTGATGTCTCTTCTTGATACGCAAAATGCAGATTTTAAAGATGTTGAAGTAAAATTTTCTGCTTTGGAAAGAACTTATAATAATTTAAAAATTATCGATGATTAAATTTTGCAATTGCTTTTAGAAGAAGATAACAAAAATTATTGTACTAAATATGAAGCAATTGAAAATTATGCTGAAAATTTTGATAATGCAAATATTAGTGTTAAGCATTTTTCTGAAAAATTGATCGCTCAACAAAGTTACGTTTCGTTAAATGCGGAATGTACGAAACTGAAACTTCCAAAAATTGAACTTATGAAATTCGGAGGAGAAGTGAAAGATTGGCTTTCGTTTCGGAGCCAGTTTGGCAGAATACATGAAAATAAACAATTGGAGCCTGTTGATAAGTTTCAATATTTGATTCAATGTATGTCTCCTGGTGCTAGAGCCAAAGAAATAGTTGATAATCCTCGCACTGTGGATAACTATTTGAAAGCTGTGGAAAGATTAAAATCTAGATTTGGAAGAGAGGAATTGCTTATAGAATTTTATGTACTGGAGTTTTTAAGTTTGGTAGTAAAAAATGCCACTAGAGTAAAATCTAAAGTTGATATTGTAAAATTATATGATAAATTAGAGTCACATTTGCGTTCCTTAGAGTCTATTGGAATGACATCCGATAAGTACGCAGCAATGTTATTTCCTTTGGTTGAGTCTTGCATACCAGAAGATGTGCTATGTGTATGGTTGAGAAACCCTTTACTAAATGAAGATAAATCATACAGCAATAGACTTTCTTTGCTACTTCTGTTTTTCAAAACCGAAGTGGAAGGTGAAGAGTGCATTTCCCTTGCTAAAGTTGGAATTACACACTCTGAATCGATTACGAGAAAGAAAATAAGAGATTGTGAATAATCGATACCTACTGCTAATGATCTTGTGTCTGGTGCAAATGAATTTAAGAAAGCAATATGCTTATTCTGTGATAAATCCAATCAAAGCAAGGATTGTTATATAGTGCAGAAGTTGCCTCTGGCCGAAAGAATTGAAACTGTGAAAAATGAAAAAGGTTGTTTTTGCTGTTTAAAGATCGGCCATAGATCAAAATTTTGTAGAACTAATGTACGTTGCTTATGTTGCAGCAACAAACATTCCGTCATTTTGTGCCATGATGCAAAACAAACTTCAAAAGAGAGTCTCCAGGCTCAAACGGATTAAGTAAGCAGCTCGTTATCTTACACCTGCGATTCAGGCGAAGTTCTACTTCAGTCACTGTTAGTAGATTTTGAAGGTAGTGGCCGTCGGAGAATCGAGGGAGGACTTATAGATACTGGATCCCAGTGCTCCTATTTACTGAAAAACCCGGAAAATGAATTGAGGTTGACATCTATTTTGTTTCAGAGTTTGACTCACGTCGTCTTTGGAGCTGCAACAACATGAGTAGAACACTCAAATTATTCCTGTGAAATTCAAGTGCTGGACCGATCATTTCTGGAACAACACCTTTTCTTTTGAGGGGACATTGAATGAAGGAATTGCATGAAAAAGGCATAATCGTCACAGATGTATGTCAGAACAAGCCGGTCATTGACTTATTGATAGGTGTAAATTCCGCAGGAAACATTTACTCTGGAAGAATTGAAAAGCTCATTTCTGGATTAGTAGCCATTGAAACTACCCTCGGATGGATTCTGATAGGGAAAACTCATTCTAGCGGTGAAGCAAGTCAACCAATGCTATTGTTTCGTCTCTTCTAAATATCAGCAGTATAACCGATTTGTGGAGATTGGAAGCAATAAGAATATCCAATTCATGTGAAGATAAGACAAGCGCTGAGATTGAGAAGATTGTGTTGGAGCATTTCGAAAAAAGCAGTTCATAGAAATCTGGAGGGAATTTATGAGATAAGCCTACCTTGGATTCGAGATAGCGAAAGAAATTTTTGACAATCAAGATGATGTTATAAACAGGTTGAAATCCCCAACTACTAATACTTCTAGAAAATTCGATGATTATAGTGCTGTTTTTGAAAATTGGATAAATGATAGTGCAATAGAAGAGCTATCTGCATCAAAATCGAATTCTAAGGAGCACTATCTTCCTCACAGATGGGTTTTCAAAGAGAATTCTACAACTGCTGTGAGGCCAGTATTTGATGTCACTTTTGGACAAGAGGATGCCTTTATCTCAATGATTGTTTAGCCAAAGGACCTAACTTGTTGGAATTGATCCCTTCTATCTTGCTTAAGTTCAGAGAGAAACGGTTTGGCGTAGTTGCTGATACTAAAGCTGCTTTTATTCAAATTTCTGTGCGAGAAGAAGACCAAGACTGTTTATGCTTCCTTTGATGGCGAGACAAACAACAAAAAGAAGTGAAGATATTTCGACATTGTCGTGTTATTTTTGGAGTTAATTGTAGTCCATTTCTTCTTGCTGCTGTCATGGATTTTCATTTGAGACATTGCAATGAAGGTAAAGAAATTGCCGATAAACTGATATCGTCTTTTTATGTCGATAAATGTGTGACATTTGTCGATTTTGAAGAAGAGCTGTACACCTTTATTCAAAAGACAGCGACTATCATGGCTGAAGCTAAATTTGATTTGAGATGTTGGGAAAACTCACATTTTAATCAGATCCCTCAAGAATCAAGACCGACAAAAGTTTTAGGACTTCTGTGGGACAAAGTCGAAAATGCATTGTTTTGCGACATAAAGAGTATAAATTTTGGTGATCTTCTTGTAACTAGAAGAAATGTTCTATCGGTAGCACAAAGAGTATTTCATCCAATTGGGTTTACCTGTCCTTTCACGCTGCTGCCAAAGTTATTACAGCAGAAGAGTTGGAACGCTAAATTAACTTGGAATACTGAATTACCTGAGGAATAAAAGAAGGAATTCTTGAAATGAATGATAGACTTGCATTTGCTGTCAACATTACGTATACCCAGAGTGGCAACATTCAGCGGAGCACATTTATATACACTTCTCATTTTTTACAATGCTTCAATGTCTTCATATGCTACTGCTATTTTTCTAAGATCTTCAAATGAAGCGGAAACTGAAATACAACTTCTTCAGGCCAAATCAAGGGTGTCTCCTTTGCATAAAATAACAATTCTGAGATTGGAACTACTTATCTGCCTTATAGGAGCTGTTCTAACTCCATTTATGAAGAAGAATTTAGGAATCAAAACTGATAAAGAATACTATTGGACTGATTCTTCAACCGCCTTATATTGGATTCATCACGATGAACCATGAAATGTTTTCATAAAAAAGTCGTGCGGAAGAAATTAGAAAACTTTCCGATGTGAACGATTGGAGACATGTCCCTGGAATAACGAATCCAGCAGATCTACCTTCACGGGGGTGCTCTGTCAAGAAATTGATTAAATCTCGATGTGCGAGGGTCCGGAATGGCTCAGAAAAGATGTCGAAGAATGATCACTGTCTCAGCTATCATTTAAGGAAGATATTCTCTTGGAAAAGAAAACTACAACTGTAAACCTAGTCGATGGAACATCTAATGCATGGCTTTTTTTTACTTTTCAAGCTACAAGAAAATTGTAAGAATCGTTGCATGAATACAAAGATTTCTTCAAAATATTTCAAGACTAAAGCCAGAGCAACTTAAGGGGAAAACTGACAGTTAAAGAAATAGATGAAGTTGAAAAGAAAATATTCAGCATTGTCCAAACTAAATCATTTACTGAAGATTATTTAAAGCATCTGGATATTTCTTTCTTCAAAGATGAGTTTGGATTGTTTCGAATTAAGACAAAACTCACTGAGAGACATGACTTGGAAGATTTTAAGACTCCTATTTTGCTACCAAGCCAACACCAATTCGTGAGACTGCTTATTCACGAACAGCATGCCACAAATTTCCATTGTGGATAAAACAGTTTACTATTGCACTTGCGAGAGAAGTACTGAAAATGCAAAGAAAACAGTACGCAAAGTGATCTCGCAGTGTGTGTGATGTCTAAGTCATGAAGCAAAGTCTTTGCCAAAGCTTCCTGTTCCGTTGACAAAGTTCGAGATGCTTCTGTGTTTGAGATCATCGGCATTGATCTTGCCGGACAACACACGCTTCGGGGTGGAGAAAAGAGTTGGATTCTGTTATACACGTGTGCGGTATTCTGGGCTGTGCACCTTGAACTGATGAAATTCCTATCTACAGAAGCTTTTTTGCTAAGTTTTTGAAGATTCATTGCTCGCCGTGGACGTCTAAAAGTTGTGTACAGTGATAACGGCACTAAATTCATTGGTTCTTGTAACTTACTTAAAAACATTTGATATTAACCTGATTAAAAAAATGCCTCTATAAAAGATATTGGCTGAAAATTTAATCCTCCTTCTGCATCTTGGTGGGGCGGATTTCGGGAGCGCTTAGTGTAAGTTGTCAAGAAACTTCTAAGACATGTTCTGGGAAATGCTTGCTTTTCTTATGAAGAATTGATGTCTTTACTTTATGATAGTGAATCAGTGATAAATTCACGTCTTTTAACCTATATTTCCGAAGACTCGGCTGATCTGCGTTCTATAACTCCAGCTATGTTTCTACAAGACATTCAGACGGTGGGAGTCCCTGATTTGAACCACTTAGATAAAACCAGTCTCTCAAAAAAGATTGCAATACCTACAAAAACTGAAAGGAGACTTAAGGAGAAAATTTAGATTAGAATATCTTGGTCAACTCATTTTAAACAAGTCTAATAAAAATTTCCGGTCTTTGGAAATCGGGGAAATAGTCCTAGTTGAAAAGGAGGACATCAAAAGAGCTTTTTGGCCGATAGGACGTATCATTTCTACTTTTCCAGGAAAAGACGGTAATATCCGAGTGGTAAAAATCAAAACAAGAACTGGTGAGTTTCTCCAACCTGTCCAGCGATTGATCCCACTCGAGGTCAAATCTTCAGCAGGCGTACTGGTACGGATTAAATTGGTGAACAGTGTCTAGAGGTAAACTCTAATGAAACTAAAATTGCTCAACAGAAGGAACTGCAGAAATTAACTCCCACAAAATATGATAGAGAGAGGAAACTTCCTTCTAGACTTAAAGATTATCAACTTTGAATTTGTTTAACGTTTGATAAAGTCCATTTATCAAAGGTGGGAGTCTGTGGAATTAATCTATTCATTATTTGTTTGTTCAAATTTTCTGTATTTTGTTTTGGCAACTGTAATAATCTATATCGTATCGTATTATTTGTATCGTTATCGTTTTAGTTAGCCCGGTTGTGTAAATATTCGAATTACTATGAAAAGCAAAGTTACTTAAAAGTGATGAATGGACATTAATACGGTGTATTTTTGTCGTATCTAACACCTACCGAGGAAAAGAGGAAAGACACCCTTAAAATTATGTTTCTACCCTAGTTCACAAATTTATTCATCTAATCCGGAATTACTTTAATGAAGCTCACCTCTCCGGGGCAAACCCATATTTACAAGTCTAATTCTGTCAGGAGTGTCTACTCAAGGCGAATTTTTCAATATTACAAACTTTTCCATATTGATGGGTGTCCTGGGGGGAGGCATAAGAATATTGCAGCCACAGTTTTGTTAAATTTATTTCTTTCTTCAGGTTTTAAGATAGTTATCAGCCAATACTTGTAACTTGAATTCTGTTTTTTACTAGTAATGTTTGCTAGTGAATTTATGTTCACTGTAGAAATTTTTTCCTAATGCATAGTCACAATAAACTTCCCTAGTTAGTTGACGAGCAAAGATGCTCTGGTTGCAACCATCTACAACTACTTCTCCAAGAAACATTCTAACTGGGAGGTCAAAGCCCCTGAAAAGTTACCATCTCCGAGCCATCAGCCTCGATTCATAATCTCTATTGGCCTCCATTTCAGTTAGATTTACCAATATTTCCACAGCCGCCTTAATACAGTAAGTACAATCGTGGATGCTTCATCAATTAAAACTATTTATATAAAATAAAATTTATATAAAATTACCGGTAATTAAAAATATATATTGCTTAATCTCTAAATTCCGAAGTTAAAACAATTAAAAAATTAAAATTTAAAGGATTTTTTTTAAAAAAAAATCTAGTTGGTTCTCCCAGAGAGGGTCAGCACATCGCAAATACCCGCATTTGTCCGGAATCCCTCTCTCATTCGGGAGACAGCCATTTTATTTTTCATTAAGTTTTTGAACCATATTTTCTTGTTTACCTCAGTAGGTTTTGTAATGTGATGGTTTTTAGTAAATTCACATTGGAACACATAATGATCTGCGTCCCCCACTATCCCACACATACAGTTGGAAGTGAGGATTTTAAATCTGTGTAAATAATATGGAAAAGGACCATGCACACTGATAAAAAATATTAAGTTTCGATTATGTATTAAAAATCTTCTACCAGACAATTTCATAAATTCTCTAATCCTCACTCCAGAAGACGAATCATAGTTATTCCAGTATTTCTTCCACTTTTCATCGGAGTATTGTTTTAGTTTTAGTTTCAAGGAGTTTAGAGCTGGAATATTTACTATTATTCCCGTTTTTGTTACTTTCTTTACAAACTGGTCAGCCCTTTCTTTTCCAGCTATTCCAACATATGCTTTAATCCATTTCAGGTCAATCAGTTCTCTGGCTTCATAATTTTTTTTTCTCTTATACTGTTTACAATTTTACATCTGGTTTAGGAACTCTCAAGTTCTGCTATTGACTGCTGGTTAAAATATTGATTTTACATTCATTATTTAAAGCCCAGTTGGCGTCATACTTTATTGCCGCCGATTCTGCCTGAAACACTGAGTTAAATTTTTGCAATTTAATTCCAAAGTCGTGCACAAAAATATCTTCTTTGGAGATGCACACGGAGAATCCAACCTCATTATTGATTTTGGACCTGTCCGTGTACACCTCATATTCGGAATCATTCAGTTTTTCATTTAATTTGTGTGTTCTTTTTTCAATGAGCATATTATTTATTGGTATGTAATGGTTTATCTGATTGGTTCCTATGATATTACTATAGTGATTGGATCGACCGGACCAGATCTGGTGCTTGATATAATTTTGTTCAGCTCTTATATGAAGAGGAGGAATACTGATAAGAATATTCAATACATTTGTGGATGTGGTCCGGGAAAGCTTTTGTTATTTTAATTAAAAAGACCCTTTTTGTTCTTTGTAGTCCGGCTATCTGCATTTTAGTTATGGACCCTCCCCAAATCTCACTACCATAGAGGAGGGCCTTCTCCCCTTCCGTTAGATACCACATTTTGATTATGTCCCTGTCCAGGCCCCAATTAGTCTTTATCATTTTGTCAAATTTAGAAGTTAAAATGAAATATTTATTTAAAAGAGATGCAATGTGGGTGGTCCAAGTCATTTTATTATCAATATTTATTCCTAATAATTTTAGGCTATCCCAAACTGAAATAGAGAGGCCATTAATTTTAAAAATGGGTGGTCTATTAAAAACAGTGGTTTTCTTTTTAGTATGTTTTCTGGATGTTACGCTTCGGTAAGCGATGGCCTGGCATTTGTCAACCGGGAGGTCCAGTTTAAAAATCCTGTAAAGATTTGTAAACTTCCTCTAGGGAACACATAGTTGTCCTCTCCATTTGACTCCTGGTTCTTCCACAAGTAACCAGGGCCAGGTCATCTACAAAGGCTTGTAAGTAAATTTCTTCGAATTTAAACTTTAAAATATTATTAATATAAAATTCCAGACGACAGTATAGATGACCAACCCTTGAGGACATCCTTTAAAGCATGTCCTGGTGACATGCACCGTTTCGTTTTCAAAAAATACAGTACATCCGTTTAGATAAAAATGAAGGAAGTTAAGATAAAATTTTTGCATATTAATATCCATGAGAATTTTAAATAGAATCGTCCAGTCCATATTATCAAAAGCGGCTTTTATGCCCAGAGGGACTAGGGAGTTATAAAGAGTAGGAATGTTTTCTTTAATTCTATTAATTAGTTTTTCGAAAGCTGTGATGCAGCTTCTTCCCTCTCTGAACCCAAATTTATTGTCTTGTATTATTTTGTTGGATTCCAACCAACTATTTAGTCTATTAATAAAAAGTCTCTCTAGGATTTTGCCTATAGTAGGTAGTAAGCATGCTGGCGGATATGAACTACTTAAAATTGAGTTCTTTCCATCCTTTAGCAAGAAGTAGACCTTGGTATTTTTAAAGCAGTGGGGAAAGTAATTAAAAATAAATTTTTTATTAAAAATATTAAGTAAGAATGGTTTGTCAGCATCGTAAATAGAACCTCCCTATTTTGTAATCTATTTTATCTCTGCACGGTACCTTCACACCTTTCAAAATTGCTAAGACCAGGTCTAGTTCCGACATATTTAGTATTTGGATTGGCTCAATACCGATATTTTAATAACAATCTTGAGCGTTTGAGAGGCCCGGGTGGAAATGGTCCATTATCTTGACAATTTTATCTTTATACGTAATTTTCGGGTTCCTATCAAGGTTGCTCCTTATTTCTTTACTATTTGAACCCTTATTAAATATTAATTTAAATAGGTACCCATGTTTCTCATTATAGTTCTTACAGTATACTTCCCATGCCTCTCTTTTGGTTGTAAGAAGAGTCCTCTTGTAATTTGTTCTTTCTCTCCTGTATTCATTACCTACAGGTATGAATACAGGAGAGAAAGAACTCTCCTGCATTCAGAACTATTATTAACTCAGGGGAATCTCCATATTTTTTGGCCTGTGTATATTTCTTAAATAGTTTGGTGACATTTTCCCTCATATTTCTCAGGGTAGTATTAAAGAAGTTAAACTTCTTTGTCAATCGTTTAGGTTTCTTTTTAAACTCCTAAAGGCAAAATCCTGTTCATATATGATAAAATAATTAATACATATATTTAAATCGCTGGAGTTTTAAATAGACCCCAATCGGTCTTTAAAAAGTGAAAAAAGCTAAATTGTTAAAAAATAGGCGAGCTTTTTGAAAACGCGTTTGCTTTCAAAGAAGCATACATAATAGTTAATGAAATGTAAGTAAAAGCAGCTAAAAATATCTTTTACCGGCATATTTCGGAAACATCAAATCTTTCTAACAAAAAAATATCATGTTCTCACGTGATAACAAAATAAATCAACTATCATTTCAAATCAGATATATAAAAATGTAATTTTTTCAGCATGTGTCTGCATGAACTGAAACAAAAAATGACATTTTTGAAAATTAAATTCAAGAAAACTTTTTCTATGGCATTTTACAATATATATAATATTAATAATTCAATTAAATAGTGAATATGGCTTAATATCTTAAAGACATTGTTATGTATCTGGCAACAGCCAGATGAGAGAATCTGTGTGACGTAGGTTTTCGTGTTGAACTTGTTCGTTATTGTTGTTGTTATGTTCGTTCGTGTCTGTGTATCTGAATGCTAATAAATGTTCTTTGCGTGCATGTAAAACGAATCGTATCGTCTCTCGGCCTACCTGACATACATGACAAGAGAGTTGGCGACGAGGATGGGATCTTCGAACATTAATTTTGAATTTTATGATGCGTCTGTGGAAGACTGGTCCAGTTATGTGGAACGTTTAGAATCTTACTTCGTTGTTAATGGGATCGAAGATAGAATGAAAGTCCCTGCTATTTTAAGCCTTATGGGAGCAACAACGTATAAATTGTTAAAGAATCTGGCCACTCCGAACATTCCTTCTGAATTGACTTATCAAGATATCGTAAAATTACTTTCGGGACATTTGAATCCTAAACCACTAGAGATGACAGAATGGTTTCGTTTCTACAAGAGGAAGCAATTTGAAGGTGAGTCCATTGCAAATTATTGTGCTGAATTACAAAAACTGTCTATAAACTGTAACTTTGGGAACAATTTAAGTACGATGCTTCGTGATAAATTAGTGATGGGTCTCAAAAACGAAAGTATACAGAAAAAACTGTTAGCAGAGGATAAGTTAACATACGAAAAAGCTAAGAGCATTGCATTCGCAATGAAATCTGCTCAGAGAGATGTGTGTGAAATTCAGAATCAAATGGTATCGATAAAAAAATTACATAGTTCGCAAGATAAAACTATCAAAAAAGATTTTTCTAAATGTAAGAAATTTGAACCTACAAAGAAGTTTGATAAATCTCGGAAATGTTACAGATGTGAAAGTATTCAACATTTAGCTCACGAGTGTAAGCACCAGAACACTCAGTGTAGGAATTGCTTAAAGAACGGACATTTGGCAAAAGTCTGCCGCTCAAAACGTAACGAAACAGTTAAACAAATAGAATCTTGTTCTGAAACGGTACCAGTTAATAGCGTTAAATCACCACGACATGCAAGGGATAAGATTTTATTACAAATTTTTGTTGAAGGGAATAAATGTTTATTTGAATTAGATACTGGAGCTGCTATTAGCTGTATGAATGTGAATGAATTTAAGAAACTTTGTCCGGATGTAGCCATTAAGCCTACCAAATTATTGCTTAGGAATTTCGATAATTCTATGATAACATCAGCTGGCCAGGCAGTGGTGCAAATTCATTATAAAGATCAAATTAATACAGAAATTATTTATTTGGTACATGCTAAAGTAAACGCAGGTTTTGGTCGTGAATGGTTGAGAAATTTCCAATTAGACTGGAGCTCAATTAAATCAGTTCGGGTTGGAAATTGTAATCCTCGAAACAATAAATTAAATATCTTGCTTCAAAAGTATGAGAAAATTTTTCTCCGGGTATCGGGAAACTGGAAAAGTTTTGTTGCCGTCTTCAAATGAAACCTAATTACAAACCGGTATTTTTTTAAACCTCGACCAGTACCATTTGCTTTAAAAGAAAGAATAGAAACTGAACTTAATAGGTTAGTTGCAGAAGACATCATTGAGCCGGGGACATATAGTGATTGGACTACACCAATTATTACTGTTATCAAACAGAATGGGAACCTACGAATCTGTGGTGATTATAAGGTGACTATCAACCCGGGACTAAAAATTGAGCAGTATCCTTTACCTCGTATCGAGGACATTTTTGCTGAACTGTCAGGAGGAGAGTTCTTTACTAAAATTGACTTATCTGAGGCATACTTTCAAAAGTTAGTTGATGAACAGGACCGACATCTATTGACGATCAATACTCACAAGGGGTTGTTCCGTTACAAGAGAATGAATTATGGTATAGCCTTAGCTCCGGCAATGTGGCCGAGAGCCATTGGACAAGTTTTATCAGGTATCGAGGGGGTACACGTATTTTTAGACGATATTGCCGTAACGGAAAGAAATGATCAAGAGCATTTTGAAAGGTTAGAATTAGTACTACAGAGACTGGAAGAATATGGTCTCAGAGTAAATAAGCGGAAAAGTGAATTTTTTAAGAAACCTGTGAATTATTGTGGTCATACAATTGATAAATTCGGCCTCCATAAAACACAAGAAAAAATCGATGCAATTACGAAGGTACCAGTTCCAAAAACTGTATCTGATTTGAAGAGTTTTTGGGTTTAGTCAATTACAACGGAAAATTTATTCCCAACTTATCTACTCGTGTCGCTCCTGTCAATAATTTACTGCAGAAGGGTACTAAATTTTTGTGGACTGCAGAATGTGAAAAAGCTTTCAAGGCATTGAAACAAGAAATTGCTTCAGACCGAATTTTATGCCATTATGATCCTAAGTTACCTCTTGTATTACAAACATGCATCACCAGTTGGAATAAGAGCAGTTTTAAGTAATATTATGCCAGATGGCTCAGAAAAACTGGTAATGTTTGCTTCAAGGTCATTGACTAAAACGGAACGTAATTATTCGCAGAGAGACAAGGAAACATTGAGTATCGTATGGGGAGTGAAGAGATTTTATCAATATTTATTTGGTCGAAATTTTGATCTCGTAACCGATCATAAACCCCTAGTATCAATTTTCGCACCTAATCGTAGTTTACCATGTCTATCAGCAACACGAATGGTTCATTATGCACTTTTTCTCCAAGCATTCAGTTATACAATCATGTATCGAAACACTAAGAATCATGGCAATGCCGAAGCACTTTCACGGTTACCACTAGCAGTTGGCAGGGACTGTGAGTACTCGACTGAAGCAGACGTGACAAATATTTCACAAATTGGATTAATGCCTGTTACAGCAACTGACATAGCTAGAGCTACTAAAACTGATAGGAAATTGTTCGAGCTGTATGAAAGTTTAAAATATGGAACTGAATTACCTGTGCCTTGGAAGGGTAGAGAATCTGAATTTTCATTGCAAAATGATTGCATAATGTATGGTCATAGAGTATGCATCCCTGAAAAGTACCAGAATCAAGTTTTGGAAGAACTTCATATTGGACATCCTGAAATTGTCAAAATGAAGGCCATAGCTAGAAGCTACTGCTATTGGCAAGGTATTGATGCCAGTATAGGCAATTTTCTTCAGAACTGTTCAGCTTGTATCGCAACGAGGAACGAACCAGCAAGGATAAATCGACATCCGTGGGAATGGCCAAATGGACCCTGGCAAAGGATACACGTTGACTACGCTGGTCCTTTTATGGGGAAAATATTTTTTGTAGTCTCTGATGCATATTCGAAGTGGATAGAGGTCATTCCGATGAAAAATATTACAGCTAGTTTTACAATTCATCATCTTCGTATTCTTTTTGCTCATTATGGAATTCCCTTAACTTTAGTTAGTGATAAAGGCGAAGTTTTACTAGTTACGAATTTCGACATTTTTTGAAACTGAATAATATTAAACATATAATTTCAGCACCGTACCATCCTGCTACGAATGGACAGGCAGAAAGAATAGTGCAGTTATTCAAAGCTTCGTTGAAATCAAGTAGAGGTGATTCTGGAGATCTAAATGTGAAATTACAAAGATTTTTATTACAGTATAGAATAACTCCACTTTCTCTCACGGGAGAAACTCCGAGTGCCTTGTTTTTGAAGAGATGTATTCGCACTAGGCTTGATCTTTTAAAACCAAATTTGAGAGATAAAGTTGTTTAGAAACAGAGTTCGAGACTTGACACAGAATCTATCTTGCGTGAGTTTCAGGAAGGGGAGAAAGTAGCCGTAAGAAATTATTCCGGCCCTAACAAATGGAAAATTGGAACAATTATAAACATAGATGGAACTTTGAGTTTTGGCACACAAGTTGGAAATGAAATTTGGAAGAGACACGTAGATCAAATAAGGAAATGTGGGAAGTTGATTGAATTATCCCAAGCTGCTACTGAAATTCCAATTTACGATAAAGACTTGAATTTACCAAATGAGCTAGTATCCGATGATGTTGCTGACCAGTATCCGAACCGCCTGCACCTGTACCTGAAGTTTTCCCCGAATCTAGAGATGTACCTGTACCTGCCACTCCAGGTGATGATATGCCACCTGGGTCGGTACCAAACGCTTCCGGAAACTGATGTGCCACTCCAACGCTCAACCCGAATCAGGAGACCTCCAAAGAGACTCGACCTGTGACTCTATATTTTGTCGGGGAGGAACTGTTTTGTATCTGGCAACAGCCAGATGAGAGAATCTGTGTGACGTAGTTTTTCGTGTTGTACTTGTTCGTTGTTATTGTTATTATGTTCGTTCGTGCCTGTGTAATGCTAATAAATGTTCTTTGCGTGTATTTAAAACGAATCGTATCGTCTCTCGGCCTACCTGACATACAGGACAGACATCTTCTATAATTGGAGCCCAACAGCTAATTTGCAAACTTTTTTCAATATACATGCATCTCTTAACAAATAGTCTAAGTGAAATATATAATTATATTCTTAGTAAATTGAGGTAAAAATATACTGATGAATTACGACTTTTAAATTTTTGCATGTATTAACCGCTCTATTTATCATATTTAACAAAATTTGCAAGCGACACTAAGGCCTTAAAGGAAAAGTGGTACTAAATTCAACTAAATCTATCTTTAAAGTTGACCGATTTATGAAATTTCAATATCTTTATTCTATAAAAACTGACGATTTTAAATCACATTATCGACCATCTCAAAGAAGTCAATCAAGGTTTTTCAAGACTAATTGTCCTAGATTATGAAAATGTTGGTTGTTTTAATCTTGCAATATTTAGAACTAAATATTTTGGCCAGATTTGATCGCAAACGAAATAAAAGTTTATTCATTCATTTAGAAGTTGAAATATAAAAAAATTATTGCATATGAATCTAGAAGATCAGAGAGCTATCTATAAATTTAAATTTCATAACTTTTTGAAGTTTATTCAAGCACCCCTCTACTCCCCCAAAAATATTATTGTTGAGAACATTAAAAATAAAGTTAAAAACTAAATTTTTCAGTGAATCGATTAAATGTTTGCTGATTAATTCTTTTTTGGATATTATAAATTATGAAAATTTACAATATTTCAGTATTGAACATAAAATTTCAATATCGGACTACTCTGCTTTCAGTTCTCAGGTTTACTTAGACATGCTTATATTGAGTCAAAAAAGTTTTTATATTGATTGCGGTTTCATCATTTCCTCTATAATTTGAAACAGAGTTTTACGGGCGCTGATAAAATATCAGAAAGAGATGTATTGAAAGATCTGGACTGCTTAAGGCCTACATAATAGATAAGTTATCTCTATGACTATTGAAATTTGAACCTTAAAAATATTTTTCTGGAAAACCTTTTATTAGACCAAGTTCCATAAAAAAATTAATTGAACATTTTATCCAGCATTATTACTGGAGAAGACAAAGGCGGCTAAACACACACACACACACACACACACACACACACACACACACACACACACACACACACAAT
>JAOUZG010041477.1:4128840-4155009 GCA_026289955.1 Argiope argentata | reverse complement strand
CACACACACACACACACACACACACACACACGCACACACACACACACACACACACACACACACACACACACACACACACACACACACACACACAGGGAGAGTGTGAGCTAATAGTAGGAATTGAAAAATGGTGGCTAAATGCGAAAATTAGGCAGCTATGGATTATGGTATTATTGGGTCTTTCAATGCTGTTTGAAAGAATAATTTCTTCTGATGCTCTAAAATTCCAACAGCCCTCAGATCGCAGAATGAGATGTTAGGAGTTGAAAATCAATGACGAATGATATTTCTTTTCATATAATAACTGCATCCTCTTCGAAACAATAATCTGAATTTTACTAAATGGATTGCTTTACATAACTACAACGATTTGCATTAAAAGGAAGAGTCTTGCTATCCTTAGTTTTTGTTTTGTTTCTTATTGATTTGTTTGTTTAGATCAATAAGTTTGAACACTGAAATATATGTTACTTAAATATAGGCAGAGGAAAAAAAAATTGTTTCTTAAGTTCGAAGTACAAAATTGTGATTAATGGCATTGAATTGATTTGCAAGGAGAAAATTGTTGCAAAGGAATTCTTGAAATGCTGTAAGTAGTAAAAAACGTTTTTTTATTTTCCACGTTATATAAGTATTAAAAAATCAGCTACACAATAGAAGTGCTAAAACAAATTTAAAATTTTCTATTTATTATAATAGATTTAATTTCAAAGATGTGACATTTTTTTAAAAAGTCTTTATTCTGATAAGTTATTTGTTCATTATATAACTTTACATTCGGTATATGAGATATGGGCATAATAACAGTGCAAAGAGATACGGGATATTGAAACAGTAGTACATGAACGTTTTATTAACCAATTACAGTGAAAATCAGTAGGAGATGTTAGATGAATTACAATTTAATTTTCTTCTAGATGCACTGTTTTTAATATCACAATTCATATCTGCTGATAAAAATAAACCAGAAAAAAATGATTTTTATCTTAATATATGCATTATAGTGATTTTTTTAAGTGATATTTTAGTTCTAGTGATTTATTTTATTTTTTTTATTTCATCCTTATATGTAAAATAAGTCTCATGACTTATTTTAAATATTAGGGCATTAAAAATCGTGATAAAGGAAGTTTTCGTAATACCTTCTTCAATAACATACATCTAAACTTTTATTGTGATATTTTAATGATTCAATTTTTTTTCCATATATCAAAAATGTCATTATATCCACTTTCTGAAAAATTCAAAGCTGTTTAACTTTTACAGGGACCCTCCTGAAATGCAAATCCTGTAGCATTCCCTATAAATTCAACAGTTTTAAGAAGAAAATTTTTAAAAAAATGCCGTCGTAAGCTCCTTTTAAAAAAGTCTTTTTCCATATTTCACACATAAAAAAACTGAACACTTAAATGTAAAATTAACTTTAAACAAAATATTAAAAACGAATATATACACATTTTAAAAACAATATTTCACATATAAAAAAATCACACTTAAAATGTAAAATTAACTTTAAGCAAAATATTAAAAGTGAAAGATAACATTCTTAAAACACTCTAAATAATATTGTAAAAAGAGAGGACATTTTTTAAAAACTGAAAAGATCCAATTTTTTTTAGAATTATAAAATATCATAAATAATAAGGTTCAAACAATAATTAAGAAATCGTAAAAGTAATTACGATAATTAGGTAAACGTTCCAAAATTAATTTAATAAGTACTTGATTTTGACTTGAATAAATGTGATTGCACTGTTCTCTGCCATTAAATGAAAGTATAAAACTAAATAACTTTTTAAAACAGTTAAAAAATTTCCAAATTTGAGTTTCTCTTTGGCAATTACCAACTTTTCCTTCTTAATTATTCTGTATCCTTCCTTAATAAGAATGATTTAAATAATCTCTTTCTATTATTGTTATTACAGTTCCCTGTATTCTAGATTCAATTGTCTTGGGAAAGAAATCATATGTATTAGAAATATCTTCAATGTAACCATTGATTTGGATGTTCCTAAGCAAATTGTTTTCGTGAAAACAATGTGAATGCTGCAGACATTTTGCTGTAAAAAAAGTCTGGTTATCTCACAATAAGCCCATAGTTTACAAAAGTCCAGTCGAGATCAGTATAAGATTTGAAGAGCAAATAAATTTAGAAGTGGTTTCTTAGTCAGACTTCAGATTTAGTCAGACTTCAGTTAATGCAATGCAAGAGAAACTTTTGTTGTAATATTAAATACGATTTTAAGATGTTTTATTTCCTAATTATCGTGTCAATGAACATTACTTTTCTACTTCTTTAATTTACTTATAAACATAATCTATGAAATTTTAATTAAATCTTCAGTATATTTTCGTTATAGACAGTTGTAATCGTGTTAAAATGAAATGAATTATCTTCTATTAATGCATTTCTAAATTTTAAAAAAATGCATTATAATACTTTTGTAAAGGACGTAATTTTTTTCTTCTCAAAATAAGTTAAAATTTTGGCCATTTTGTATTGAAGTTGAAGGAATATTTAACAGAACATTAAATCTATAATTCACAAACAAATTTCTTCTTCTTCTTATCTTCATTATGGTCTGACGAAGTCAGAGTAGATCAAATAAACCGTTGAGTTTGAGATGGTCGGTTACTTTCCAAGGAGATGAATAAATATCCTCTATACTGAGGTCAAGGCAGTCAAGGATATGAGAGAGAGTGGCCTGGAAAAGTTGGCATTTGGAACAAAGAGGGAAGGATTTCTTTTGCTCAGAGAATTTAAGACATTTTACGTGTCCGCTGGCAAGTTGCGAAATGCAAGTATAGAATGGCCTATCTCCTGAGATGGAAAGAAAGAAACCTGGGTTAAGCCCCCTTCACCAGTTGTTTGATGGAGGATCAGCCAGTCTTCTCTGATGACAGATTTTTTGAAGGAGGAAAGCTCCAGATACTTCAGTTTGGTAGAAGTGGGAATATTTTGAAAGTCTACCTCTTTAGCCAATTTGTCTGCCATTTCGTTGCCATGGATGTCTATATGTGATGGCACCCAGTGAAGATGTATTTAGTGATGTTGCCAGATTGTCTTGACTTTATTGTGGATGGAAATACTTGTACGATCACCGGTATTTAATCGATTTTTGAAATGTTGAGGTGCATTACAGCCATCACCAAAGTTGATGTACCTGCTGCACCAACCAGAGACCATCTCAAGACCAATCTCATTTACGAGGATTTCACTTCTGAAGAGAGAGTAAAAGTCATGGTTACGTTGGAATAAAGAGACTCTATGTAAATGCCACTCCCTGCTGCATTTTCAATTTTACTGCCATCAGTTTAATTCTTAATGCCTGTTTTGGGAATGTTGTTAATTATTTCCAAGTCTAATTTCTTGAGGTTATCTGGAATAAAGTCTTTTTTATTGACAGGGTCTGTGAAGTTGAAATAGAAATGAGCTCTGGGGAGTTCTTTAGAAGGGTTTGAAAAGAGTTATAGAAAGGAGGTTCTATATCCTCTACATGCAAAATTGCTGAAACATAACATGGCTGAAAGGGGTGTTTTTTCTAAGTCTTTAGTTGCATTGCTATTAAATAACTTCGTCTTATTTTGTTGACCATAGATATAGAGCTTACTGCAGCATTTGGATAGGTTGGCCTGTCTCCTGAGTTCCAATGGTTACGGATCTGCCTCATAGAGGACAATAATTGATGGGCAACTACGTCTGAGTTCAATAATGATACGGGCAGCACTAAGCTGCACTTGTTCCACTTTTTTCAGATTAGTGTAAAAGGCACAACAGTAGACTGGAAATTCAAATTAAATAGCAGGCCTGATGAGAGCTTTATACGCATATCGAGTGAAACCATATTAGCACCCCAGTTTACTAGCCTTCAAGGTAATATTTTCGATGTGTTTGCTACAAGTGAATTCAAAATCAAGAGTAAATCCCAAGTATTTAGGGTGTTTATCGTAGGGTAGGAACTGACCCTCGAACAGTAAGTTCGGTTGGTAACTGTAGATGTGTTTATTGGTGGAAAAGAATGTAGTAATAGATTTGGAGGAATTGAAGTTGAGTCTAAGGTCGTGTGTGAAACTTGATAAAAAAAACCAACGTGTCGTTGAGTTTACATCCTTAGTCAACGATATTTGTGTAAAAGCACCAAATTGCAATGTCATCAGCGAACATGCCAATGTATATTCCAGGGAAAATAACTTTTTGGCACCAACCTAGTAAAGAGAAAAAAGTGTACTGCTAAGTACTGTACCTTCTGGAACTTCCTGACTAAGCTGGAATATTTCTTAAAGGCTATTATTGACTTTTACTTTGATCAGCCTGCGTTAAAGGTAATCTGAAATCCAAGATAAGATATTTCCTCTGAGACTGAAAGAATCACAAAGTTTAATAATAAATTTATGAATCCATACTTTGTCAAAAGCCTTTGAGAGATCCAACAGGGCAGCAACTGTATTATAAGTAGGTTTAAGATTCTGGGCATCCCTTATGGTTTGGGCAAACAGTAGGAACTGGTCAAAACCAAACTGCTCTGCAGGTAGAAAGTTGTTTAAGTCCAGGTAGTATTGGAGTCTGATCAAGATAATTTTTTCCATTAATTTACTAGTTGTACAGGTGAGAGCGATGGGGCGAAAGTTCTCCGGAAAAGAAGAGCTCTTATTGGGTATCTTGATTCCACAAAAAAAATTAAATTATTTCTTAGATCAAATTTATATTGTAAAATTTCTTTCAAAATATCAGTCCCAAAGAATGCTCAAAATACTTAAAGTATAAAAATATAAATAACATTATTTATCATCAGTTTATTATGAAATTCCTATATTACTAATATTAAATATCATTTACGTAACGAAATATTTCAAATTTTTTCTCAATATAAACAACAAAAAATGCAATTTGAAGATACAGGTATGCAAAATTGAATAAAGCAAAATAATCCTAGTTTGCAGCTCATGTAGTAGCATTATATGTCAACTTTATTCAGTATTTAATGTATTTCTTTTAATATAGAATAATCTTTTATTTAATTTTGATAGTTCTGAAATATATGGCATATCAATGACTTTTAACTTACATATTCGAGTTTATATTCTTGAGAAGTAGCAATACACTGTGTTTATCATCATTGGGCTTTGTACATTTTCTGTTTTTCTATCTTTAATTTTTGCATATAGTAAAATTTTTTTCAATTATATCACAGGTAAAAGCAGCTTTATTTTAAAATAAAGTTTTGAAAAAATGTCCATCTTTGCTTCATTTTGAAGTTAAATTTCATTTGTAAATACAAAAAAATTACAACCACATCTAATCTTGAAACCTACTTATCATAGAAAAATATACCTAATCTTATTCTGATGACAGCAACAGAAAAAAATGATATGATATTCATAACCACAAGACAAAAAACTAGAAGTATTCGTGCGATCGGTTTTCATTTTCTTTTCAACAATGAAATTTATTATTGCAAAATACAATTATTTAATATAGAAATAAAAAAATATACCGTAAAAAAAGTTGGTATCATTAAAAAGATAATTTTTCGATAATTGATTTGAAAATCACCTTTCTACATTCTGAAGTATATATTTACCAAATTTGATTGGCATAAATCAGACGGTCTGGTTTGTACTGAGTCAGCACATACACACTGAAACAAACAGACATAAGTCTTTTTCTTCAGTTAATGCATCAAAATTTAGTTCAAATATCAATATACTTTCCCGACAAATATTCTTGCCAGCAGATAACACATTTTTAGTAAGCCTAGACTAATTACTCTTTACCTCCTTTTCTTCAAAGAGACTTTAATATATTGGACTTTTAGAACTGGCTGCGAATATCCGTATGGATCTGTACCAATACCCAATAAATTTTCCGAAACGCTGTTGATGGGGGTAGACAATTAGCTTGGGTGATGATAGAAAAATTTTTCAAACTGAAAGACAAAAATTAATTTAATATTTAAAGAAAGGTAATTAAGAATCCAATAATCAATTCAGTTAAGGCAAATAAAAGATTGCAAAAATTATTTTATTTTAAGATATCATGATAGCAAGGACAATTATGCGGCAGAATGATAAGCAGAAACAGAAAATGAGCATATTCTGAAATGAAAAATACGCACAGATACTGTGCGTGGATTAGTAGTTATTATTGAAAATTACTATAAAATAGGTAATAATAGATGAAAAAGGAAAACAAAATGACCATTGAAGTATATTTTTCTCTAATTGAATAAAATGCATGTCAATTATAGTGACGCTAAAAATAAAATCAATGGCATCAAAGAAATTTTCAAAAAATTTTTTGAATTCATCACCAAAATTGTATAAAATTTTAATTATTAAAAAGAATTTCGTTAACTAAACAGATATTTGAATTTAACATAAAATTTATACATCTAAATATGAACTGTTTATTAATAAAATTGAATTTTTTTCAATTCAATTGTATTTATGGATGAAAATTTCCTGCGATAAATTTCTATATGAATTTTTTTTTCTGTTAAAGTTTGCATAGTTATAAAAAAAATCTTAACATTATAAAACTATGTGAGCTAAAATCTGCAAATATTTTAATAAACATATTTTATAATCTTAACACTTAATTTATGCAGCCTGTTTTGAACGATGTTTTATCAAAAAATATATGGCACAAATATGAAATATATTTTATAATTCAATATTAAAATGTATTGAAGATTATAAATCTTAAAATTTGTGAAAATTGAAGTAATATTATATTATTTCTCAGTTAAATTTTAAGTAATTCGAATCACCGAAATATATTTTCTAGACAGTCAATAATCATTAAAAAAAATCATATGCAGTGGTATTCATATTACAGGTTAGAAATTCAATTACTTATGCGAAATTTAAAAAAAAATAATATAATTAAGAAAAAGTAAAATTTTCATTTTCGTCGTTTAAATGTTTTGCGCAATCTCGAAATATCATCAAGTTGAATTTTTCCCCCTTGTTCTTTAGGTATAGATTAATATAACTCTTGCATTCAAAATGCAATCTTAAATTTGAATTCTGCTTCACATAATACATATTCTTATAAAAACTTTTTTACCCTGTAAAACAAATTCATTGAGAAAAAACACGTACACAAATACATTATCAACATCGAATGATAAGAATATGTAATACCTGCCTGACGAATTTATTTTGGATCTTTGCTGAAATTACAAAAAATCCGCACTTGAATAGGAAATAATTATTTAGTCTTTGGGAGTCTAGGTCATCAACATTTTTCAGGATAATAAAAACGCTTAGTTTGCGATAGTAAATGTATTTTATTTCAGTTTAAAAAAAGCTTTAATTTTCATTGGAAATTGTTCAAATATTTTTTAGAAATGAAAACTTATTAGCTGTATCAATATTTTCAGTTGTTCTTCTATACTTGTATTAAGCTCTGTATCTCAGACCGTTATACCTACAGTTACTAAATTTGACAAGAGTTTATATTGGTTACCGGAAATGAGCACATCTCAGTGATTTTTCGAAATTTATTAATTAGAGATGTATTAAAAAACTAAGCGAAATTTTGACGGAGTTTTTTTTCTACAACTGTCGAATTATGGCACAAAACTGATTTTTACATCAAAAAATTATCTATTTAGTGACACAAATGTTTTTAACTACTAATTAAATTCCTATTTCCTACAAATTTTCATATAAATATTTTAACCTAAATTTTCAACATTTCGCAAAAATAAAAACAAATTAAACTGCTAAGCTTTTAAACTTTTAAAACTTAGCTTTTAACTATACGTTGCCATCATATTGACAAAAGCTCAAATGAAAAAAAATAATTATTCAACTATTATTTCAAATCTAAAATATAAAAATGTAATTTCCATCATGTGTCTGTAAAAAACGAAATAAAAATATAAAGAATATAAAATATAAAATTTACTACGCTGAATAATTTTAACTTCTTTATTAGATAAGGTAAATGCAATTAATTCAGTCAATAGTAAAAAGAAAGAACAAATTTCAGAAAATTAAATCTTCGATCGCAAATTTCAAGTTATCGGGTGAGAACATTATTTGGTTTTTAAGTCATTGTTTATTCAAATAATTTTAAATCCTTAATTAGTTATAACCGGTTTGAAACAATAAAGGGACTTACTGATTACATGTGAAGTATTGTTTAGAAAAAAAAACTTATTTTTTATCTGAAATTCGACCAAGTTCTAAACCTTTTGCCTTAAAGTCGTTTTGTATGATTTGAAAACATGATATTTTTTGCTTAGAAGGTTTTGATGACAAACCTTTTTATACTGTTTAATTAGGTGGGTTTACAGACAAAAAATATTTTTACCTGCTTTTACCAGTATTCATAATTATTACGTCTGATTCTTTGTAAGCAGTACGTTTTTAAAAGGTTAATCTGCTTTTTATTAGTATTGCGTTATTATTAACCCTCTAAGGGTTATGCACGTATTTCTACGTAGCCGCAAGACGTCACGGCAAGGGCGCTGCACGTATTTTAACGTAGGCTAAAAGTCGACACACTTTCGCTGTGCACGGAAAATAACGTAGGGGGTTGTAGGTTCTCCTAGCGTTGCCGACGCATTTTAACGTTTTTCTTTCCCCCAACAAGTTTGGACATCTTTATGGATCGGAAGGGAGTCAGCACAATGGATGTTTTACGACCATTCAAGTATGCCAAAGGAACTGAGGGCTCTAAGAGCCCTTTAGGGCAAAACTCGTTTCGAAAGGTGACGGTGTAAGAGAGGAACAAGATCTCGTTGAATAAAAGAGGAACAAAAAAGTTTCTCAAATTGTGTGTCCCATAAGCGTCTGTGTGTACTTAGATTTAATTTGTATTTAGTTTCAATAGTATTTCTTGGATAAAGCTTATTTGAACAAAATTTTGTTTTAAAGTTCCATTGAATTTTTATTCAGAATGCGGTTTTATGCTCTCTTGTGATTAAACATCGCACTGAAGCATTAGAAACTCAGAAGGAATATATTTGAAAAATTGCTATCAATATATAATTAATAAATTAAATATATTTCGCATTTACAATTAAACTATTTTTTAAATGAAAATTTATGTTTTTTACTTTAATCTCTACCTCCAATTATTTTTCTTCGCTCAACGTAAACAGATGCGATTGAATTTTGTGTTTTAAAGTAGCCTAAATTTTGAAGAATATAATAAAGTATACTGTTTTATTGTTTCTCTTTTCAGATTTATATTGTGTAATAGCATGAAATTATGTGTTCGATGTTTTATTATGCAACTACTTTTTAAAGTTGTATACTGAACGGAATGAAATAATCTCTTTCAAATTCATAAAAGAAACAATAAAAACATTTTTTTAATTATTTATATCTGGGAAGTTTAGTTATTAATGCTTAGATGTTTACTAATATTATTAACAATTAATATTTAACTTTTAATACTTCGTTATTAGTATTTATACCTTGATGTAGATAAAAGAAATAGCAAAATAAATTAAATTAAATGTTTGAAAAATTTTAACTGAATCCATTTTAAAAGTTTTGACTCTGTAAACTATCTTAACAATTTTTTTTAATAGTTTATCAAAGAAGATACTTTTCTTAGATAAAACGGTAGATCTATAAAATTTTTAAAAAACTCAAAAATTCTGCATTTATTTTACAGTTTTTAAGCAATTTTTTCTTTGTTATGCTAAAGAGACTTCTTCATTAGAGGCTAAAATCTGAATGGATAAATAACATAGCTTTTGAAAAATCTTGTGCAAAATGCAGCACGACTTTTAATGACATGATTTTAAGAACCTACTAATGGAAAATAATGCAAATAAAGGCTTCAATGCTGCGTGAACAATAAACTATTTATGAATATGGAAAAGCTTTAGAGTTCATAGCTATGGCTTGAAATCATAAACTGTTATTTACTAAGATCAAATAAATGAATTTGCATTACTTTACTCAAATTTTGGCAGGTGTTTCTTATGGAAGAAAACTTCATAAACTGCACACTTTGGTGTGGAACGATATTAAAAGTTGTCGGACCCAAACTTGAAAGTAATTTTTATCAAGATTTTATTTTTATTATTATTATTATTAAAAGTAATCTAAGGATTTACAGTCATGATAAAGATCAATGGTAGTATTAATCTTCATATTTTCTCATACGCTTATGCAGTGTAGCGCTATCCGTATTTTTTAGTATATTTGAATAGAAACAATTATGAATTTTGAATCTTTTATATTGGAGTGAAAATTCTATATTTTTGCAGTAAAGATGTCAAAGCAAAGTACCAAACTTCATTTATCTATTTTTTTTTTTGTATTTTAAAATAATTGCTCAAACACTCACGGAAAGACTGACTCATGGATAATCAATATTTTGACACATTATATTTAAAAAATTTAATACAAATCTACATTTTGATAATTTTGTACGACACGTATAATATATCAAGGGGTTTCTGTTTTGAAATATCATGTATACGCAAACACGACTTTTACATACAGATTCAGGCATACAGATTTCCTATCAACTAGTTTCATCTAATATTTGACACAAGATTACATCTAACTTATTTACAATTAATTTAAGCAAATTGTAATATTTTTACTTACGAGAAAGGAAAAAATTAAAAATTTCACAAATTATTTGACTGAAATGATTTCTAGTGAATGCTCTGCCTTTTTAATTCCGGCTATTGAATTCAGAAAAGCTTAAAAATTGGATTCAAAAAGATTCAGGAAGTGTTTAAAAAAGGGATTAAGCCATATCCAATATGCTACATTGAACTGAAATTTGAGAAACAAATGTTTATTTTTAAGTCAATTATATAAATAATCACTTGTTTAGAAAACTTTCCAAATATTTTAACGTTTCTAGAAAACTGAATTTGTTAATGTACGTTATCATGTTTAATATAAAATAGTTATACATTTTCAGTTCTTATCCTGCTTTCTAATGTTATTTTAAAAGTTAGTCATTTAGTCTCCATGCATGTTTCTTAAGTCCATTGTTTAATTTGGTACTAAGATGAATCAATCAAGTTAAATTTTTTCTCCCTTTGTCTCTTGGAGATCTATTTGATAAACTATGAAAATTAAGTATCAAGTGTTGTGGATAGGTACTATTTGCTTTCTTTCAGCATTTTTTTTTATTTCAATTCCTGCTGTTAGCTCACTCTCCCCCTAAATATATCTTTTTCAAATTTTCCATCGTTAATAAAATACTTTTTATTCATCCTATCAAGTACAAGTAACTTTTTTAAAAACTTGTAGTGGATGACATTTGATGTCAATACAGTTTTTTTTCAAATATTAATTAATTTTTTTATTAATTAATTAAAAACCAACTTTCTCGTCAAAAATTAGACTACATTTCTCCATCGCTAAATAAGTAACGAATTCAGTTTGTTTTCCCCCCACGCCAATGAGATTAGGTTTAACATGTTTTCAGCAGATTATCTTAAACGATTGTGTTTATTTTCGTAATGTTTGATGCAGTTAAAATAAACATTGTAAATTAATCAGTTTTTTCGACTCATTTTGAAGTACTTTCGAAGTAAAATAATTGAGAATAACTACATTAGAAATTTCTAATCTGTATTGCACTACCCAACTGGTGTAGTAAGTCACAATTGGTTTTGAATAATCACTTGCAGTTGAAAATTCAATGTTAGTAGAAATTTTTGATCGATTATTTATAGTAATTGCAATTATCAGGTCGGGATAACCTGGTTGGTAGGCGTTAGTTTCACATCCCTTGGGCTGCAAGTTTGAACCCACCAACCGAAGTCTTTCCGTATGTGTGTGTGGTGAACGTTACATTTGTCGTGGTCACAAGTCCTCCATGTCGAGAGTGGTGTTACAGTGCGTACTGGAGCAGAGGTGATCGTTCTCTGTTCTAGATCTAAATTATGATCTATAGATGAATGAATGCAGTCCGTCCCATAAAAAGTGTTTTTGACGTGTGTGGGCTGGAAGTCGGACTTCTGGACTCGGGTGCTCAACGGTCCATACTCTCAAAAGTTATCGCACTCCTCCTTCCGTTGTAAAGCGGAACATGAAAATAACAACAATTGTAATAATTTAATAAAAAGTAACTAAAATAGAATTTTAATCGCAAGGAGACACCAGGCCCTGATAACCTGGTTGGTTGGGCGCTGGATTCGCATCAAATCCTTTGCTGACCTAAGAACGAATTCATTTAAAAAATTGTTTTTTATATTACTTGTTTATAATCTTCTTTCTCTGAGTCTGAGAAACATGAATACCGAATATCTGCAACATGCGAATGACTTAGCAGAAAAAACTTTGGAGACAAAACTTTACGAAAACTAGTTCTATAATACGTGAAGTTAATAATTTACTGAAAGGAATATGAATTATGAGGCTTAACATAATTAAATGAATATTATAATAAGGCATAACTATAGTTCATAAAATTTTAATTAATCTGATTTATGTTTTTAAATTATTCTGGTAAATAATTTGTAAAAAAAAAATCCAGTTCTGTTATATATATAATAAATTGACAATAGAAAAAGTCGGGAATTTATACTTGAGGTGGATTCCGTTTAATGAATTCTCTATGAGTATATACTGCAGTCATTAGGTTATACCTTTAAATCTTTTGTTCGGCCTTTTTTTTACTATTGGTTTCTATATATGTACTTCCACAACGTTATTAAGATTATTGAATTTGTGCATTTTAGTAATTGCATTTGTTGTTATTGTTGACTGGCGACGTATTTCCTTTAAAAATTTTTCGTTCTATTACTTATTTTGGATTTTGCTGTTGAATTTTATATACATTTATCTTTACTGTGAATAGATAAAAATAAAGCAATAGGCTCCGCTCCGAAAATATTTTTAAAAGTATTACTACTTCTTTTATCAATACGGTTGTTATATAATTACTTAAATTTGATGAAGTGTAATGCGTTTTCCTATATTAAATCCGACATCCTACACAATTGTGCAAAAGATTTCAACTCATTGTTATAACAGAGCATATTTCTTTCATGAGCGAAAGTAATTGCTTAAACCGGTTATTGCTTCTAAATAAGGAATCGCTTACCTCTTATGCCAGTTTTCGAGAGTTTTCAAACTATGCTGGCAAATATTTGTAAAATTTATACATCACAACGTCACTGAAATAGCATTACCACTATCTCTTCATTAAATTCATTTACTTATATATATTGGTAATTTTATCATGTCTATGGAGATAATCCACAAAAGTAACCTTTTCTTGTAAGCAAATTTCAAATACTGTTCTAAAACATTGAATTTTCTTAATTAATTTGTGGAACCGTTGGGGATTCCTACCAAACTTAGATGCCTATTCCTTTATTGAATCCATCGGCATGAATAATTATTAAAAAAAATTTCAATGATTGTTATCTCCACTACTAGCGGTCATTAATAAGAGAAAGAAAAGATTATATTGCTAAGTTACATAAGTGAAAATATGTTTTACAAGTTTAATTTCACATATTTAAGACATCAATTACTTTTCCACGGTCAATTTTATAAAAAGATGTAAAATACAAAGATGTTATGCAAAGTACAACTGAAACTTTTGTGAATTACCTTACTTGATAAAACTAGCAAATATAGCAATACATCATTAGTGTTTTCTTTTATAGAATGGACGAAAATTAGAAAATTATTTTATGTCCATTGTATTTTTTTAAGAATACTAAACATTATAAACACACCGAAATTTATGAGGAATAAAATATATTGCAGTATAATATTTAAAAGGAATCGTTTGTTTGTTCAAGCTGCCTTTTATTATTTTTGAAGGTAGCAATTTCATTGGATGCGTACACAAAATAATGGGAAAAATGAAAGAAAAATTGCAAAAAATGTTGATAATTTTTATAAATTTCACAAACACTTTAAAATCACTGGAATATTCTATAACTTGAAAAATAAATTTTTAATAAGGACATTTAATCTTTATTTACTTTGGTATATTTCACGATGTTTGAACTTTAAAATTTCCTTATTTTGAAGCACTCAAGAGCGGAGATGCCATAATTTTTTTAAAATAAAAAGCAATGATTACAAACAATATTGAGTTCTGATAAAATTGTTACTGGGTATTTAAGAACTCGGATCATAAATACATTAGTAGCTAATTATATTTCTAGAATTAAGCTTTTTTTTCAGATATCTAATCAATTTGTTGTTTTGTATCTCTTATTATAATAGAATATGATGCCCGTTCTTCTAAAAAATAATTTATGTTATATATTGTTATTTATATATATCTGATTAACTGAACTATCCGTGTTTAGTTCTAATTCTAGAAAAAGGCTACTTTATTGCAACTATTGATTGCTCGGTGCAAAATAATTTATTTGGAAAAATAATAAAAGGATATGAATGCAATTTTAATCCTTCAATAATTGCTAATATTGAAAATATATGCATAAGTATGTGAAAACCTATCTGTTTATATTTACACTGTTTAGAAAGTGCTTTCAGCAATCGGGGTTAAAAAGCAACCTATACACAATTCCCAGAAACCATCTGACGTTAGTAGCCGTACAAAATAAAAGAAAGCAATAAAATTTGGCATGAATAGGTGGTAACTTGCTGATACCCTAGGCTAGCTGACCTCCCATGAAGAACGGGAGGGGGAAGAAAGAAACCCTTGAACGCTTGCTGTGCATCTCTTGTGCAAAACTGACACGCTTCCACGACAGAAAACTAGTCCCGCTTCCTTCACTTTACAGAAGTTCCACTCGTAGAATGGAAACGCCCAGAGGGTTAAATTTGTTTCTTTGAAATGTGATGTGTTTTTAAAAGTTTGACCTGCTTTAACAAGTATTGATTTATTATTACGTAAGCTTCTTGATATTAGATGCAGTTTTAAAAGAAATCATACATACATAAAGAGAGAGAGAGAAAGAAATGAATAGAGATGTCTCGTGATTGTTTCAAACCGGTTTAAATTGGTTAAAAATTAACTAAGTTAAATTATGACTTAAAACTTGTTGTGTCATCCAACCTCCCACTAGAGTGCGCTGCTCAAGCGCGCCAAAGCAATATAACTGTAACTGTAACCTTTGATGTTTAGTCAGTAGTCAGTCTAGTTCTGTTTTCGTGTTGTGATATGCCCCTCCATTAAATATTTTAGAAGTCAAAAGAAGTGTCTTCAATCTGCTGCTCTACCGACACAAAATCTCTTTTCCAACATCTGGCGCCCAACGAAAAATCGTATTAATTTAAAATGGCGGACATTTTAATTTTAGTCACGAATGTCACGAATACAATTACCGAATTAGATGCGTGCATTTCTGCACAAAATGTTGCTTCAGCTACTTAGGCGTTTGCCAAACTAGCAGAAAAATTCCAGCGTTTACTTTCCAAGGCCAAAGAGTTTGTTCAGTTGCATGTGATGGAAAGGAAAAGTCTCGATGCTTTTGCGGAAGCTAAGACAGCTGATTTCGATTCAGTTTCAAAACCGAAATTCGAGAAAGTGGAAGTGTATCGAGACAATTTTACTTGTGAAAAGCAAAGTATTTAGAGTTTTTGAAGCCATCTGAAAGCACCATACCGCTAATGAACGTTGCAACAAGGTCGTCCGAATGTTTAAATCTCAACTTGCCAAAGTTAGTGCTTACGGAATTTGACGGAAATCCCAAAAATGGGTTTTCATTTTGGTCATTGTTCTAAAAAATTGATGGAGATCCGAAAATGGAGGACGACGTGAAACTTGCATACTTACTGCAAACAACTAAAGGTAAAGCTTTTGATTTTGTTCACACTTATCAAATATCTAAGAGTGATTATAAAACTATCATCACTAATTTAAAAGCACGTTTTGCAGATGACTACTTATTGAATTATGTGTACGCGAACTCTTAAAATTAGTATTAAATCCTAGAATTGATTTGTGTTTTTCTGATTTAGTTGATCAATCAGATTCCAAATTACGTTGCTTAGAAATTTTGTAGTTACTAAAGAGAAGTATGCATGCATGCTTTACCCACTTGTTGAGCCTAGCATTCCTGATAATATTATGATTGCTTGGGAGAGAGAAAGAAAATCCATTTTTCGTTCTACTGATTCAAAAACGTATGACCTCGAACTTCTCATTCAGTTTTTAAAAACAGAGGTTCAAAGTTCAGTACGGTTACGGATCGCGAAAAGTTTCTGTTCCGCGGGGAAAATGGGGGGGGGAGATGTTTCGCCATTGATGGCGTCGATTGCCACAGCTGCAAGTTTGCTGACTCATAGCAAAAATAATAAACGCGCTTCTAATGAGATTTGTTTATTTTGTTCTAAAAAGAATTCGCATAGAAGTAGTGATTGTTTTATTGTCCAAAAAATGACTTATCAAGACAGGCAGGATAAAGTAATAAAAATGAAAGGTTTCTTCGCTTAAATAAAAATTGCCGCGCCATTAAATGTAATATGAGTGTACGTTGCGTTGTCTGCTCTAAGAAGCGTTTTCCGATTTTATGTCCTATTTTTCACATACCTAAAATTAGTAAAGCCGATGCAGAATGCTTTACTAAACATGGAATTTATTTGTCCGATAGTGAAAGCGATAATTTAGAGATATCGATTCTTCTGGGTGCTGACAACTTAGGAAAATTGTTAACTGGTGCCATCAGTCAGCAACCCAATGGCTTAACTGTTATTCAAACATACTTAGGGTGGGTTGTAATGGGTAAATTCTTATTTGAAACAACCAGTTCTTATCATATTATACCCATCATTTCGCTACATGCTTCCAGCCAGATTTGAGACCTTTGGTCACTCGACGTTCTCGGAATTCGAGACCCCGTAGCTAATAAAAACAAATCTGAAATCGACGCAAAAACTGTAACTTTTTTTGAAAAAACTGTTAAATATCGTGATGGTCGATATGAGGTCAATCTACCGTGGGTCGAAGGACTCCCGGAGTTGCTTGACATGCGTTTTCAATCAGAAAAACGTCTACATAACATGACCTCTAAACTTATTTCTTCAGGTAACTTTGAATCTTATGACAAAATTTTGAAGCAGTGAGGACAGATGGTATTGAAGAGGTCCCTAACAAAAATAATGAGAAAGATATTTCTGGACCAAATTGTAGGTACCTACCTCATAAAGCCGTGTTTAAGGAATCGAGCCTAACAACTACAATACGACCAGTATTTGATGCCTTTTCAAAGGATGAAAATTCTGTCTCTTTAAACCAATGTTAAACTACAGGTCCTAATTATGTTGAATTGATCCCTTCTGTCCTCAATAGATTTCGTATGAGTAGAATCGGAGTAATTTCCGATATAGCCAAAGCTTTTCTTCAGATAAGCGTTACCCCTACTGATAGAGACTATCTTCGATTTCTGTGGTGGAAAGATTACGAAAAGCGGGAAATTAAAATTTTGAGACATTGCCGAGTTGTATTTGGTTTATCTTCGCCTCCATTTTTGCTCATGGCAACAATTTATCATCATCTTGAAAAAAAAGGGGAAAGTTAGAATGATGTCGCAGTGAAATTAAGTGACTCATTCTACGTCGACAATGTTGTGACAAGTGTCGAAAATGAGGCAGAATTACAACGTTTTCAAAAGGCAGCTTGTCACATCATGTCAAAAGCAGGATTTAATCTTACGGGTTGGGTGGATTCATCGGAACAAAACTTTGATAAGCTTAGTTGTTCCGCTCTTGGCCTTTTATGGAATCCAAATTCTGACGTGATCGCTTGTGATATAAGAGGTGTTTCGACTGAAATTCGCAATTCTTGTTCTAAAAGACAACTTTTGTCGCTCTCGCAAAAAATCTTTGACCCAATTGGTTTTACAGCCCCCGTAACTCTTATTCCTAAAATACTGATTCAAAAAGCTTGGAAAAATGAAAAATTAAGTTGGGACCAAATGCTGCCCTCAGAAATTGTAGAAGAATTTAAAAATTGGCTAGATAGTTTCGAATTTCTAAAATTAATTCAACTATCACGTTACTTTGGGGGTCTAATCGATGAAACAACCACAACTATTCATATGTTTAGCGCTGCACGTGAGAAAGTTTTTGCTGCGTGTGTGTTTTTACGAATAGAATGGGAAAAAATGTAAAGATAAGGTTGTTACAAGCAAAATCACGTGTCGCTCCTCTCAAGAAGGATTCCATCACCAAAACTAAAACTGAAATGACCATTTCTAAATTGGAACTGATGGCTGCCGTAATTGAATCTCGTTTAGTCCAAAACGTGAAAACTTCTTTGAACATTCCCAATGTGCAAACTTTTTATTGAACAGACTTAAAAGTTGTTCATTGTTGGATCCAAAATAATGGACCTTGGAAAACTTTTATCCATAATCGGATTAAAAAAATCCGATCGACTTCTCTGAGAGAAAACTGGTTTTATGTACCATCTCATATGCACAAACTCTCTTCAGTCTTCGCTGGTGGGAGGGTCCTTCGTGGTTGGAAAGCCACAACTCCTGGCCAGACATCGAAAGATCAGATTTTTCAGATGCTGCGGAGCTGGCTGACAGGGAGAGAGGGCTAACAGTTGTTACAGGTCTCTCATTGGGTAATACAGAATCTGACTTTTTTGAGTGGACCAGGCGAGTGTCTAGGTTCTTTTCAATCGTTAGAATTTTAGCCTATGTTAAACGTTTCTTCTTCATGACAAACAATTAGTAAGTGCAAAAAAGGATACTCTACTAAAGGATAACTTAAGTGTACAAGAATTGAAAAAATCTGAACTAGAAATTCTTCTTTGCATCCAGAGTGATACATTTGGTAAGAATCATCGCTTTATACCTCCTAACCTTGTCGTGTACAGTGATTCTGATGGCCTGCTACGTGTCGAAACAAAACTGATCTCTTCCGATGATGACGACTTCTTCAGGCGACCCATTTTGCTGTTTGATAAACATGAACTTGTTTTTCGTCTCACTGAAGAACAACATCGAATTAACAGTCACGCGAGTGGGCAAACACTTGTGATGATCCTACGTGAAAAGTACTGGATTTTGCGTTCTAGAAAACCGTGAGCTCTTTTGTGTCCAAATGTGTTATTTGCCAAAAAGTTCATGACCAGGTCTTCTACAACCATGTGTGCTCCGCTACCAGAAGATCACGTTCCGAATGTCTTCTGTCTTCGAAACCTCTGGTGTGGACCTAGCCGGCCCACTAATCCTTCGAGATCGACGAAAAGTGTGGATCGTAATTTTTACTGTGTACCGTGCGGTTCACTTCGAACTTGTTCCAGATATCTCAACCGAAAGTTTTTTTGCTCGCTTTGAGGCGTTTCGTCTCCCGTCGTGGCCGAGTGAAAACAATTTACTCGGATAATGGGACAAACTTTGTCGGATCAAACAACGAGCTCCAGAACATCGATTGGAGTGCTCTTGTTGTACATTCTGACTTAAAACCAATTACTTGGCACTTCAACCCACCTTTCGCCGCCTGGTGTGGTGGTTTGTGGGAAAGGGTTGTCAGAATGCTTAAAGAATTGTTGAGACGCAGTTTGGGAAAAGCAAGCCTTAATTACGATGAACTGCACACTGTTGTGTGTGAGTGTGAGGCTTAACTCAACAGCAGACCACTTACATACCTATCCGAGGAACCATCTGATCTAGTGCCTCTCACACTTTCATTATTTTTACAAGATCAGATTGAGATGTGTGTGGACGATTTAGATCAAAATGATCTACATAACCTTCGCATGCGAGCGAAACACCTCCTCTCTTAACATATCTCCTCTCTTAAACAGTCAAACAATCATATTCAGACTCCACTTGTTGTCGGCGATATAGTCTTAATTGGTTCAGATAGTAAAAAACGAATTGATTGGCCTTTGGCTAAAATTATTGAAATTTTCAATGGTCGTGATGATGCTTCCCGTGTTGTGAAGGTTAAAATGCAAAGTGGTGAAGTTGTACGACCATTTCAATGGTTGTACCGATTAGAAACTTCCGGAAAAATTGCTAAAGTTATAAGAAATGTTCCAATAACAACCAGGAGTGGGAGAGTTGTTGTGAAACCCAAAGTTTAAAATTCTCATTTCAAATAATTTTCTGTGCTTCTTGATTATGTATATTAATGTGAAAGATAAAATTTGATATTCTTATTTTCAATAATTTCTTCTTTTTGATATGTGATTTATTTATTGTATATATATATTATATTAAGTTAAAGTTACACTTTCGCGGGGGGAGGATGTTGCGTCATCCAACCTCCCACTAGAGTGCTCTGCTTAAGCGCGCCAAAGCAATCAAACTGTAACTGTAACCTTTGATGTTCAGTCAGTAGGCAGTCTAGTTCTGTTTTCGTGTTGTGATGTGTTGTGGTATGTCCGTCCATTAAATGTTTCAGCAGTCAAAAGAAGTGTCTTCAATCTGTTGCTCTACCGATACAAAATCTCTTTACCAACAAAAATAATAATGATATCCCGTGATAAATTGAAATATACAATCCAAGTTTTCATTTTCTTTTTTTTTTTAATTTTATTCATTTTATTTCTCAATTGGGAAAATAAAGTTTAAACTGGCTTGAAATGACCACGTGACTATTGTGCTGAACAATCTTTGATTTTCATAAAATCAATGCTATTTCCCCCCCCACCACCACCAGCAATCTCATAATTTTAAGAGCTTCTTTCAACTATTCTGAATTTTCGTGCTTTTCGAACTGCTTCTTACTTGTGCTTGTTTATGTGCTTTTTCGGACATCTTCTTAAGTCTCTATCTTTCATTAGCTAGACAGAAGAATCGGGGGTACATGGAAGATATTAATGCCAAGTTATAACATTTTATGTTGATAAATCCCCACAAATGACAACCTGATTTATTATTTTCTGAAAACCATAAAAGAAATAATCTGTTGTTGTTGTTGTTACTTATTGCACTTGACATAGACAATTACTGCTGATACATCAGTAGATTTTAAGCCGGAGATATGCATCTCTTGTTTCACAAGTAGCGTCATCTAGGGTCGAGAGTACGACTTAGCTAGAAACACGTCACAACCCTTTTTAGGAGACGAACTTCATTCACGCGCATCCATTTTTCATCTCAGATCGTAATTTAGACCTGTAACAGAGAACGATCACCTCTGACCCAGTAACCCCAGTAGTATTACTCTCGATATGGAGAATTTTGAGGCTAAGGCAGATTTAACGAGCGCCAGTCGCCACATACTCGAAGGAAATAATCTATACCTCAAAAGCGGTAAATTGCCAATTTTCAGCCAGTGCATTGTGTGATTTCCAAAACCTCAAGTCAAAACAACATCCTGTTTTCGCATGACAGTATATTTTCTAAAAATTAAATACTAGGTAATATTTTTATGATCTTTTACGATACCTTTACAATATTTATATTATTAATTCAATTAATCAATTTTAAGGCAAGTATATTTATATATATATCTTTTCAATTGGGGCTAATTTGTGAAACTTTAATAATAGAAATATATGAGTAAAAATTGTCTAAATGTAGTCAATACTTATATTTTATGTAATTTGAGTCAATAAATGCTGTAAAAATTAAGAATATTTATCTTTTATCTAGACCATCTACTTTGTGAATCCTATTGTAATGAGTCATAAATATATTTACATACGGACAAAAGTAAAAAAAAAATATTGACAGAATTGAAATGCTTTTAAAAATAAAAACAATAAAAATGATAACAAAAATTTATTTATTTATTTATTTGAATCCCGAAATTTTTGTTGAATATTTCTTTGAGATAGTATAGATCATGAAACTGATTATGAAGAGCACCTGAGACTTCAATGCCCAACGACTCGGCTTTCAGTGCTTATAATTTTTAAAGACATGCTGGGACTCTCAAAAATTCGTTTTTATATGAATTGTAGCTCCAATATTTCCCCTTTAATTTTAAATTGAAATTAACGAACATTGTAGAAAATTTGAGGGAGACGCGTAATACAACGAATAGAGCTACTTAATGCCTACATAATAGTATCAGTGAATAATATGACTATCAAAACTTGATGCCTTAAAAATTGTTGATGAAAACCTATTATAAGGAACAGTTACGTAAAATATTAATTGAACTTTCTGCGAATATTAATAATGATGAACTGGGTGCTCGGTAAAGGCGGCTAGTCCTTAAATAATACCAAAATGGTTCACCAAATTTCTTTCCTCTGAAATTTCCATAAAAAGCCACATAATGTTCTAGTCGCTGATATTCAGCGGATTCGCCACAATAAATTCTCATCTCCAAATTTATCAAGAGAGACTGAAAAAAAGTATTTCACCGTCATTTTATCGCCACCGGAAATCAGTGAATTTTTTGAAACTTCTTTGGATGAATTTTTCATTGTTTGAAAAAATAATTGAATAAAATCAGAGTATTAAATTTGTTGCATGTGTCGAAAACGTGCAAGAAACATGCCCTCTATTATTATTTACTCACTCTACGAATCTCTAGCTCTGTACAGTGTTGAACATTTATAGTACATCGAAGTAAACACAAACCAAAATACTTGAAGCTCATTTCAATATAAAATGAAAGAGGACACGTCCAGGGACGATAGACGCAAGCGCTGACTTCGTGGGGGAAAAATACTTAGTTGTCTATTCGCAACATTGGATATCGAATCCTTCAAGCGATAATTTGATTTTTTCGAAACTATTCTGCATCTTTTCCTAAGATTACTCGCTCAGAGATCGTGTTTCAAATAATGAGCGGAAGTGTAGTTCTTCGTATTACTTCTCTTCTCCTGAAGCGGACTTTAATACTGCCGTGAAATTTGGGTCCCCCCCCATCTCGTATTTTTCTCTCCTGAATTTTAGTTTTAATACTGGATGAAGAAGAGTTTCGGATCTTTTAGAAAAGCATTAGTTCTACAAACATAATTTATCGGAAACAGTCAGAAAAGTTCTGGATCTTTTTCCATCGCCAAGCTTCCGATTGAAGATCTGACAGATTTCGTCCCTGTTCTTTTTTAATTGTAATCCTTGTGTGTTTAAATGCGCTGCTTTAGAATATTGATTAGTTTGAAAGCCCTTTTAAGATGGAAACGTTAGTTGGTTATTATTGCGTGTTTTTGAAGCTACCCTGATAAGTAAAAGTCTCGTCACAAAAGGCACTGGTAAAGATGAATTCATCAGCAGCATTCTCATTATCTTCAAAAAATGAGTTCAACTTCTCCTCTCTTTTATTGTCAACGCCTTTACAAGCAAAAAAACTTTAAAATCAAAGAAAATTCAAAATATTTAAACTTTTTTTTCATTTTAAAAATATGATCTTAAGAAAGAAACAGAATGAACATACAGGTCTCAAAGAACTGACGAAATTATCTCTCATCTGAGCAAATATATCACTGATATGATTAACGCCAGAGAATATGCAATAAATTTTTTAAGATGCTATTTCTGATAACGTATTTTCTGAAGGATTGAATCATAGGATTTATAGCCAAATAATAAGCCGGATTCCAAAAATATCAATTACACACCTAACAATAAAAGAGATTGTAAAGTAAATGAAAAGTAACAATAATATAGATTCTAATTATGCAAAGTAATGATTTTAACATTACTTTGCATAGTATTTACATTTCGAATTAAATGTCAGATTACCCACACTTTCACCTTTGTATAATGACTCGCTTTCAAGGAGATTTCTTAATCAATGTCTCAGAAGAGAAAATAGAAATCAGTAAATAGACATAAATTTTGGATTAAAATTTTTTTTCTTTATTATTGCATTTCTTTACAATATTAGTGTGTACTTATGAACTATTAGAATGAGCTATGTTGAATAATGTGTAAAATGAAAATATTTAATCGCTTGTGTTGATATTTGTTTAATTTATAAAATTATAGCATCGCAAGATTTAAAAGTTTAATGAAGTGGTTATTTACTTTTTTAAATAAAAGTACGATGCGATCGGAATAGGACGTATAAGGAAATTCATGTATTTAATAAGTCAGTCAGACAATTAAAATGCCTTTTGTTTCAAAAAGTTTAGTTGAATCATGGACCTGAAATTTTGTCGAAACTATTTATTTAGAGTTAAATATACGCCCTATACCGAATAATTCAACTATTCCTCGACAGCTATTATCTCTACTACTAATAAAAATGTAAATGCACATTTTGGCTCTCTGCAGGCGAGACCGTTTGACTTGAAGTTATCAAATTTTCAGATGAGTATCACTAAAAGTGGAGAAATTTGAAATCGTCGGGATTTTTGTTTTTGAAATTTTATATAGAATTATTCTAAATTCAAACCGAAAAGAAAATTTGGAGATTTCTCCGATGATATTCCACAAAAATGAATAATATAACGTTTTGAATTGTTGTCAAAATTGTATTTAATCAGTTTAATTAGCTTGCAAAATCCTTAGATATTTTTGCAGTTTTTTTAAAATATAATTTTGTTTATTTTCCAACAATTGATTGCATTTTAAATCTTCAATTAATAGCGTTTCCCTTGTTTTATAAACTATTTGATTGTAGAGTTTTCTTCTAGTTGAAAACTAAAGGATGCGAATTCTATTAGAGTGTATATAAATTGTGATAAAAATAAAAAGAAAATTTGCAATGTATCAAAGCTTAGAAAACAAAATGATGTGGACATCATGGAATAGGACTCTGTTAAAATTTTAACATACACAAGGAAGAAAAACATCCAATACTATATCATCTAAGCAATGTAATATTATTTTGTAAATATATTATAGTGATATATTATCTAATTTAACTGAAATTAAATTAGAACTATTCCTCTGGTGAACTTCTTCTTTCTTAAAGGTGAATAGGTACATAATGTAATTCAGGGTAAATTTCTATCTATCGCAGCTTTTTGGTATATGATTTAGGTTTTTAAAGATTATTTCAAATACTGCTCAGCATTTTCAAAATTAGCCTTCACTTAGTAAGGCTTAAAAATAAATTCTATTATGGAAAGTTAAAATGAAGCTTATTTCTTTAGTTTGAAATTATGTTTCACTTTGAATAATCAGTTTAGAAACATTTTTACTTTTTTCTTATTCCATAAACTAATAGAGAATTGAAACTTCAGGATATACAAAAATAATACTAAACAAACTTAAATTTTACATCGAATTAAATATTTTTTTAAAAAAAAAATATCTTTCCGTTTATACCAGTGTTTAACATATAAATTTTCTATTTTTAATGAATTTTTAATAGATATTTTAATCACATTTTTCAATACTTTATTCTATGTAAAATAAAAATTTAACATGCACGAACACAATTCGTGTTCATGGGAAGAATTATCTCTTATGAACGTGTTGTTAATTAATAAAACCTCCTCGAATAAAAAAAAATAACAACTTTCTTTAGGAATTAAATCTAGAAATTTGTAATTTTCACCACGCGTCTGTTTTCCACCTAACATCTTGAAGAAAATACACCAAGCGGTGCCCGGAGTTTCTCCAAAAGTTAGATGCTTCTGTTTCTAAATGTGTTGGCGCTCTACAAAAAAGAAAAAAATTACGAGAGAATGTTTTCATTCATAACTTAAAGTAGCTATAATATTAATTCAGTTTTAATTAAGGCATACACAATATTTATACATGATATCCTTCCTAAATAGGTTCAAACAGCTAATTTGAAGCGTAATGGTGCTAAGAAAACTGTCTAAATGTAATATATAATTGTATTTTTTATGTAATTTAAATCAATACATATTCGGATAAATTAGGAAATTTAAATTTTTACATAAATTCTTTCAGCTTTGAATCACATTTAAATTTTTCTTGAGACGCTAACATCTTACATAACAACAGTTGCATTCCTATCAAATAAATATATCACTAAATCTAACTGATTTACAATGAAATTTGAATACCTATTCTATAAAAACGGGTGATTTTAAATTACGGCATTGAGAGTCTCAAAGAAGCATGTCATCCCCCTAAGGTTCGAAGACTTTATTACCTTTGATTATTTATTTAGAATTTGAAGTGTCGAAAATATTTTGCAGAAAATTAAATATGTCTGAAATATTAAAATATTATGTTTGGTGCTATTTTAATTCTTTTGATGATAGAATTAAAAACCTACATCTTAAGATGAATCCATGAAACTGTTGTTGAATAATTCCTTCAGGTATTATAAGCTTCGAAATTTATTCTTTTATGCATATAAGACTTCAATGACTTATAACTTTGCTTCCAGCTTTCAACTTTCTTATATATATATATATATATATATATATATATATATATATATATATAT
>JAOUZG010041477.1:4106470-4123316 GCA_026289955.1 Argiope argentata | reverse complement strand
ATATATATGGTGTACGTAGTACAATGAGCAGAACGGGTTAAAGCCTTTATAATAATATAAAGGAATTTCACGATTATCAAACTGTAAGGATTTAAAATATTTTTATTTTGAAAAATGTGCTGAGAAAACAAGTTATATTAAATAGTAATTGAATATCTTAGAGAGTATAAATGCTGGCAAATCAGCTGGTCACCAAAGTTTGATTTTGCTATTGATTCGGCGATTTGTTTTGTCGTTTAGAACAGTTATTGCAAACAAATTTATTTTATATTTGTTTAATAGGTATAGACACAGATGTGTTTTTCTTTTTCAATATTCGAAAATTTATAAAACTTTCATTTTCCGTTCTCGATATTAATAAATTTATCAATCATTAAGCTTAATTTATTTGATACTTAATTAAAGGGGAAAATTACTGATTTAATATTTTAATTGTATCAATAATTCCGCTTTCCTTTTATTTTAATGAGCTGAAATCATTTGCTTCATGAGCTGTATAAGACATTATTTTCGGATTTTTCTCGATATAATTTTGAACGCTGCTTTGATCACTAGGCAACGCCCTCCCCGCGTTCCTCCAACAACACTTTAAGAGTGCCGTATACACGCCACCTACAATTTTCAAACGTAATGTTATTCTGTGGGAAAATATTGTACCCGTTTTTCGTTTGCTATTACGGGGTCTTTATTATGAAGTCGTTCTGTAATCGGAAGAGGCAATAAAAACACAGGTTTCTCCTGCAGGATTTTTTTTTTCGTACGGGTCAAAATATTTTTTAAATATTTAATAAAAATTGAAAAGATGTCAAGGACGCCGTTTAAACATTTTTTTTTAAATCTATCAGAAATGAAATAAAACTAGCAACTGAAATACATTCGTGTTGGTATCTCCTTTCCGATACATATGAGTTTTTAAGAAAAGAAATTAGGAGAATGAGTACAAACCACAGAGCTGGTATACTAATAGAGGAAGTGCAACCCTACTAAGCCGTGGGACAAGACAGAAAGACGTGCTGTGTGTATAGAATTTGTATTCACTGTAACCGCATTATACATTCCCCATTATTTTTCAATGGAAATCTTTTCTTGCTTTTAACTGTTCAATTTTAAAGCTTATTACTCTGTGGTGATTGTTACATAAGCCAGTTAATATCCTTAGAGCTGATGGGTCCCTTTTGCTTCATCGTTATGATACTCGGCTACTAACCATAAGATTCGAAGTTCCGGCCTAGCACTATCCGCTAATCACCTACAGGCTTAAAGCTTGGCGTGATTTTTTTTCTCGCCAACACAAGTGTTTATAGAAACATTGTTATATAAACATACTTTTTATTCATCCAATCAAGTTCAACTAAATTTTTAAAACTTTTTTGTCGATGACATTAATTCAATTTTTTCAAATATTGATTCATAAATTTTGTTAATTAATTAAAAACTAACTTTCTCGCCACAAATCTTCGTTTCCCCGTCGCCAAATTAATAACGAATTCAGTTTGTTTTTTTCCAACAGTAATGGGGTTAAACTTAACATGTTTTCGGCCGATTATTTGAAACCATTCTGTTTATTTTCATGTTTGATGTATTTAAAATTAAACATGATTAATTAATCGAACTTTCTTATTCATTTTGAAGTACTTTGGAATTAAAATAATACAGAATAAAGGAAATTAGAAAATTTTAAAATTTGTTTCCCAACTAGTGTAGGAATTTATTGCATTTTGCCGTGTCACAATTGACTTTGAATCATCAATTGGCTTTGAAAATTCACTACTAATATAATTTTTGATCAATTATTTACTGTAATTGCTAGGCCGGGATAGTTGAAATCTACTTCTTTTTTCCGGGCAGCTCTTAATTTTTGTTCTAATTAATGCTCCAAATTTAAATGAAAATATTTGAATTATGTGGATAAATTGCAATTTAAAATAAAATATTATTTTCTTTATGTTTCTTTAACAATTATTTGGTGTGATATTTTGTGGTTCCTTTATTAAAAGAAAGATGTTCTTAACTGAATCAATAGCTTTATTTATTCACTGAAAATATGTTTATAGTCACAACCAAATACTCTGTATTTTTAAAAAAACAGCATTATTGAACTTTAATTGGATAATACATGTTTTTGTCTAATGGTACTGTCATAGTTTAGAATTATACAACATTTTCCAATTAATGTAAAACCTTAACAAAAAAAGAGGCAAGATCTTGCTATTTGATATACATTTTGTTGCTCATTCATACCCGAAATTATTATTTTTAAAATTTTTATTCTGTAAATAAACTCTAATAATGAATAGAATTGTTTTAATTGCTTTCATCAGAAGTTGATTCCAATAAAGATCAATTGCACAAGAATTGTGAGTTTTATCTTCAAAGAAATTGATTTAAATATGATGCACACCTAGATGCTTATAAAACTAGTACACAAGAATATATTCAAAATTGTTAACTAATGTTAATTTTTATTAATTAAAATTAAGTTTATTTTTATTTTTATTAAGATTAACTACCTAAAATTAGATTTACATCACCATATAATTAATAAATAATAAATGAGGTGGATTAACAAAAGCTTTATTGAATTTCTTTAAAAAATTTTTTTTTCCTCCAGTCACTAAAATTACTAAAATGGGCAGAAATCTACAGAATAATTATGTAGAATTTTGATAGTTTAGGATTTTCCCACTTTCGAAAATAATTAAGTAATCTCTGATCAATTATTTAATTTTTTTTATTGGGACCCAATAAAAGTTTTTACGAATATTTCTTTTTATACAAAAAAATCAACAGATAATTGATATTAGAAAGAGTTTCCTACTAGTTTTAAACTTTAAAAAAATAATTGCAATAATAAATAAAATCGTAAAAGAAGTCTATAATTTATAATTTAAGATTTTATTATTTCTCTCTCCAATAATACGGATAGTATTGATACATGCATAAGCATAGTAAAGGGGAAAAAGACTTATGTCACTTTTATAATCTGTTTTTATAAAGGCATTTTTCTATGTATTTGAGATAATGACAGAAAGTATTTGAACATGTAATGTAAAATAGAGATGTTTTTAGGTAAATAAAAGAAATAAAATGTTTACTTAAAAAGAAAAATAAAGGCTTTTAATTAATGCAAATAAAGTAAGCAAATAATTTAACATGATTTAAGTCAACAAATTAAGATATTTATGTTTTGAAAATGAAAAATTATCTTCGAAATCAGTTTCCTTGTTTTTGCTTATAATAATAATTTTTAAACAAGAAAAGAAAAAAAATAGAGTTTCCAGGAAATGAAAATTGACCGGAAATTACAATTGCCAGAAAGCAAAAGACTGTTCGACAGACTTTGAGTTTGCCGAGATTTGGGATATGTCACCAAAAATGGCATCATTACTCTCCGATTCCTCACACAACACGTGCTTATGTTGCGTTCAGATATTCAGACAAGAAAGATACGGCTGCTGCCCTCTATTTATATACCTGCTCTATAGTATTTTAGACATAGACTTGGAAAAATAATTTGAATTCCCCCTAACGTTCCTTTAACTCTTCCCATTTGCTGAGGAATACACACTAAACCCTCCTTTGACTTTGTGATGGATTGTTACTTTTATTATCTGGCCTTCACCCGGTCTTCAAATTTCACCCTCAGCATATATCAAATTTCACCCTCAGCATTACTTTCTTTCTGCTTTTCGTTTTCGTTTTGTTTTATTTTGTTAACCATCTTGTGCTCCATGTTAACCATGTTTGTGCTCATCTGCGCCTTCACGATCTATACTTGTTGCAGCGAATACTACCGCAACCCTGGAAACAAAATTAGAAAACTTTTGTAAGAGAATTTGAATTTTGCATATTTAGCTGCATTTCCGGACAGGCTAATAGGTGATGATAGAATTTCAGAAGTAAAATGCACGGCAAATATTACTCCGGATGAGGCCATAAAAGTTTTAAAAAAATCATTTTGGAAATTAAGTAAAGATGAAAAACAACCATAAATAAAAATCTTAGATATTATTTTCAAGTGTAAGCCCAGCTGCATATAACACACACACAAAAAATTATTTTTAAAGTTGACGGCAGAAAGCAGAAAAAAAAATTCGTAAATCCAAAATTTTGGTAATGAAAAAAAAAATTAAAATTCTTTTAATTTGAATGTTTATTGCCAAAATTCGTTGATCTCAGATATCTCGAATGAATGATAATTTGGATCCTTTTGTGATAATAGAGGATCAAAAGAAACAAAAAAGGAAAAAAAAAAGGAGAAAGTACAATACTTTCGTAGTTTTTTTTCAATGGATATTTTTATAACTGTACTTTTTTACATACAATTCATAAATCAATGCTATTTTGTCTGCCTTCTTTTTTCATAAAAATTTTATTCATTTGATCTTGTGTTTATGAGAATTTGTATATACATTTATCTTATTCATATCTTGCAATAAATAGTGGTTAATTTTATTATCAAATGAAAAATAAGATTGCTTTTATCAGAAAAAACAATTAGTGGTAATAATTCATTTAAAGAAAGTAAGATATAAGAAAATTTATATATATATTTATTATTTACTAATACTTGAATATTCTCATGTTTCTAAATGAGTTTCCTTCAAAATTGTTGATATCTATAGCCATAAAAGGGTAAAATATGTATATATGTGTTTATATATTACAATAGTTCACTAAGCAATATCTTTGTTAAAAAGTCGCCTTGACGATCAGCTGGTTCAATAGTAGAAAAAATATCTAAAGCTTTACATATTTTAAATAACTTGGTTTCTGAATAGCTTTTTCTTAAAAATATTTATCTATCAAATCTTCAGTTTTTGATAACTATATAATTCTGTCATATTATTATGTAGCCCTTAAAAAGTTCTGTTCATTATATTACTTATACCTTACTAATTTTCTGTCAGAGTGCATAAAATATACACGATAAATTAGAGTGGAAATGTTAAACTGTAATTAATATAAGCATTTTTTCTTGAAACCAAGTACATCTTTTTTTTAAATATGAAAATGGAAAGCAGAGTTGTTCATGATTGAAACTGTATGTACATTTCAGAATAATTATTATCATGTCAGAACATATTTTGGGAATGAGGATTTTCTGGTGACAACAAAAATCCGTAGGTAAAAAATAAACATTTTAAATTTTATTATCTGCACAAGCATCTCGAAAAATCAGCTTTGGATAATGCGTGGCCACAGCATTTACAAAAGCTTTGATTTTAAAAAATAAATTAATGACTACAGCCAATAAAACCTAGAAAAATGTTATTTTGAGCACGTTATTATATGAAATGAGATGAATAGGAAATGTGATTTTTAAAAAAAAATCAATGCGAAAAAAAGTTTTTTGAATCGTTTGCAATACTAAAGTGACTCATTCAATGAAACCATTAAAATGAATAAAAATATAATTTAAATTTCACGAGTACGTGGTGCTTGGCCCTTCAAGAAATTATATTCTGACACGATACATTGAAATATGCATAGCAGATTTCATTTTAATCTATTGTAATTTTCATAATATCTTAAAGAATCATTCAACAGAAATATCTCGGATTCTTCGTAAAATTCTATTTTTAATTTTACTTTCAAAACATTGAAATGATGCAAATATAAATATTTTATATGACTTCAGTCAATAAATGTTCTTATAAAAAATTATGTTTACATTTTACACAGTCCTTTTGCTCTAAGGAATCATATTCTAAAAAATACTTTTCTTAATTCGAGTTTTAAATTACTAAATACACTTTCTGTCTTCTGCTACCAAATCTGTTAGTTTTTACATATCAATATTAGATCAATCAATATTTGCATAATCATAGTCCAATCACCGGCGAGGAATCCTGGCAGCGTATCTTCTTTGAGACCATCTATGAAGTGGTTTAAAATCGAGAGCTTTTGAAGAAGAACGATATTCAAAATTCATAAATTATTCATTTTTAGTGAATGATTTATTTAATCGGAAATCAATTTTTTTCTTTAAGATATTGATATCTCAAGAAAACTGTGGTATCATTAAAAATATAGGTGTTTTTTAGCTTTATCGTGTTGCGAAAATCAATTCTGTGCTGTTAAAGTTTTGTTAAGTTTTTAAATCTTGTTATTTTTTAATGTAATAAATTATTGGATGTATAAGTCTCAATGTTAGTAAAATTAATTAATATTAGATTAGAACATTATCTGTACTGTGTATAGATAATTCTGAATGAGAAAGTTTTTGCATTACTTGGCTTAAACACTTACGTTTTTCGAATTCCAATTTCAGTTGAAAATATTGAAAATTAAAAGAGATGCATTACACAAAATGCTGAATGGTATGCGGTCTTAGAACAGAAATAAATGTTAAATGTCTCATAGAATTTGAAGTTAAATATACTCTTGTTAGTAAGCAATCAAGAACAAGTTAAGTAAAATTTAGCAATAAATCTGAATTATAAAATAAACTAAAACTAAGTTAGTCACTGCTTTTATGAAAGCGTTTTCTTATATGACAAGGAAAAAATGTTTTTTAATGTGTAAGCATTTTTGTAATAATATAATTTACAACTATTTGTTTATCAATTCCTAGGGACATAGGAGTAATTATAATTTCTATTTCGGACGAAGCAATATTCCTACCAAATTATTTAATTGAATCTCGGACAACTTTTTAAAAATTTTAGTTGCATACAAATAAACAAAATTGCTGATACGCTTTCAGAAATGCGGAACAGTCTTGACTCATGATGAATGCCAGAGAGAAAAAGCTTTGCAGTCAATTTACTCTGTTTTGTCTTAAATTTTAGTGACCATATTATATTGAAACAAATTCTTTAGAAATTAGATTCATTATTTAAAAAAATTTCTAACTCCTATTTATAATTTCCATATTATTATTTTTTATTTATAAGTAAAAAATATTACAAATCTTAAATGAATTTTCAGTCTGAAATATTCCAGACTCTGATACAAAATATAGAATCTTGGCTAAGCAGATGAATGGTTGTACTTTCAAAATCCACTTGATAATTAAAACAAAATAAATTTAAAATTAATAACAAAATTGATGATTTAAATATTTCCAAAATCAAGAGACTTTCAATTTAATATTTGCATTTTACATTTCAATTCATTATTTTCCCTTCCAATTTATGTACATTGAATTAAGTTGATTGCATTCCACATTTAGAAAAGCTGAGGAATAGAATTCATTCGAACATTTGTCCAAAAAACTATATTTATCTTTCCTTTTTAATATGATTCAAAGGAGTCGTTTAATTAATATTTAGGACATTCTCCTTTTTGCGAAAATCAGGTAGAAATTAGGAATATCCCAGCTACACAGAATCAATAGGCAATGTTGCAAAAATTTAAAAATTCAACTAAATTTTGTCCGTTTCCTAGTTAATATGACGGAAAGTTTTGAAACTTGGCTAAAGGATTTCAAATAATGAAGTAAATTTTTGCCTTTATAAAAACATTTAAAAATTAAAGGTGGTATTTTTAATTAAAAAACATTTTAAAAACAGTAGGTTGTAAATAAATTCTGGAAATTTAACTACTGTTAGTTTACCTACAATATTATCTTGAACTTGCCATAGAATTTAGAATATTACCATATTGACTTGTTGATACTTTTCTTAATTAATATTAAATCAAGTTCTTGTTATAAATTTTATGCATTTGTTTCTCCGTTTAGCTATCTTTGCAGGAGAAGTTGTCTCCATACCCAAAGACGGATCGGTATTGTTGAGATCAACCGGCATTAAATTTCTAACTAAATCGGCAGTAATTAACCGGCATTTAAACATAAAGAATCAGTTATGTATATGAATTTATAAATTTCACCTCCTCAAGTAGGGTTAATTCGTATATTTTGATTCATACTAACTATTTTTATTTAGAACAATTTGGTTTTATGATTTCTCATATGTTTTATTTTCATTACCTAGCTTGTTGATCAGTATCTCAGTATAACCACCCATAAATACAAGCTTAGACAAAACGTAAATTTTTAACGGCATCACAATCAATACAATTGTCTTACACATATGAAGCCAAATATTTTTCTAGACACAGACAGTTAAATAAATAGAAAAACGGCTCAATACATTACAAAAAAAATTACAAAGTTTGTCTGACCTCATGAAAAAGATTTAATAACTAAAAATCCTCAAAACTGTCTCTACATAATCTATCAGAACTCATTTACAAATTGTCGTAGTTTTTTTAATTAGCACGAGTTTTATTGACATCGTCTTTGAAAGCCATCTAATTTTTTTACAAATAAATGTTCACAATTTAGGAGCTGAAGTTCTTTAATATTTTGCATCATACCTGTTTGTCTAATGCTGTTCCTCGGAATTGTTTCATCAAAGTACTTTATAGAGAAAATGAGTGTTTCCCATGTGAAGTAAAAAAATGGTTGTCCTTATATATCCTGCGAAAGTTAGAATTTTTCACAACAGAAAGCTAAGATTCCACATCATACTGAGATAGTGACTCCATAAACATTTTTGAACACCTTGATGAAGGATAATAATAAAGGAATATCCATTATAAATCTTAATCAAATTGCAAAGGTTTATTTTTCATTTTTATCTTACAACCGTGTTTGACAAAATAGCTTAACATTCTTTCATAGACTCTTAGAGTTTCCTGAAAATATTCTAAATTGCTGTAGAGCATTTTTTTTATTGTAAGTGGACGAATTTTGTAATAACTATCCTTTTTGTTGATGACCTAACTGTCATTCAAGTGTAGGCATTTTTGATGTCATTGAATCGTTTCTTGGACATAGCTCTATTCACTAAGATTGCACCAGAGTTCGGATTATTTTACCAATATGCAATAAAATGTAATAAACGTTTTTCACTTAATAAAATACGATAATCACTGTTAAAATATATTGCCTATAGATTTTTCGATGTCACTTTAGTTGACTTAAAATTAATGAACTTTCTTCTACGCTGCACATTGATCAGTCTCCGTACCTGGACGGTATCGTATCATAATGCAAAAAAATTCACCTGCAATACTTTGATGATACTGAGAAGGAGAAATACAGATTGAAAGCAAAATTTCTGGTTAATTTTTTTCGATTTGATTGGTTTTGTTTTTAATCTAATTTCTTCACTGATATTACGCAAAATCTCTATAGTTCCAGCTGTATCTCAAATTTCAGAATCACCACGGGTTTCATCTGTATTATTTTTTATGAAAGAATCGTCTCTTTTTTTTTCGTCACTGACCGCAAGTGGTTCCGGTGGAACAGATGTCATTTCAGGATACTCAAATTCTTAATCGAATAAAAAAATCATTAATTCAAGTTCTTACTCCGCAGAAAAGGTCAGCAAACTCGCAACTACAAAATAAAACATCGACAGAACCAACAGAAAGTCAAGAATGCCCTAAAATAAGTTTCACAAGCATGTGCAAAAGATCTTGTTTGCCAAAGGGAACAGATACCAAGGAACATTCTTACCTTTCGTTTATCCCTATCTCTTAGCATTAAAAGTTAAAAAGATACATTGTTCCGTGAATTCAGGGAATGCGATCTAGATGTAAGAAAGATTTTAACAAAAAAGCTGGATATCGGACCGTTGTCTTATTTATATACAGCTAACAAACACATGTCATATGCCTGTAATATTTTTTTTCTTGGATATTTTAATCTTTTAAACAGAAGAGATGATCTATTAAGAATTACATATGTTTGTTTAAGAATAAGTAATATAAAAATCAATTATTTTAAAATCAAATCCTTCTTTGGATTTAAGGAAATATTCAGGAAGTAAAGAATTTTTTTATTTTAGTTACTTTTTATTAAATCCATACAAATGTGGTTTTCGTGTTCCGCTTTATAGCGGAAGGAGCGTCTGATATTATAGACCCCCTCAGCGGCCGAATAACGATCACCTTTAAATCCATATCGCTAGTGATGTAATTCCCGACTCGGAGAACTTTGTGACCAAGTTCGAACTCTCATCACAAGTTAGGCGAATCCAACGCCCTACCAACCAAGCTACCCCGACCTAACAATTGCAACAATGATAAAGAACTACTATAAAGGCAAGAAAATTAGTTTTTAATTAAATAATAAAAATATTAAGGAATAAATATATTTTTAAAAAACTGTATTAACATCAAATGTCATCTACTACAAGTTTAAAAAAAATGTGCATGAACTTAAGGGGATGAATAAAAAGTATTTCATTAACGACTAAAAATTTGAACAATATATATATATATATATATATAGGGAGAGCGTGAGGAGAAAATAGTAAGAATTGAAAAGGAATAATTTAATTAATAATTAAGGAATCAAAACTTTTTTTAATTAATGATTAAATACCATTTTCCTTCTAGTTTATTAAATTTAGTCAATTGATAATAATTTATTAAAAGTTTAATGTAGATTTTAATTGTTTCTTTTCCTTTATTTTCATTGAATTTAACTGTCCTATAAATAGGACAGTGATTCCGTATGGGTTAATATATTTTCATATCAGAGTTTATGAAATTTATGTCGTATTCCATGTATCATTTATTTACTTCGAGTGAACCGGAATAATTTATTATTTGTGGAATAAAATAAAAGATATTTCCTAGCGAAATTGCTTTGATTATAAATGTTGAATAAATAAATATTATATTTTGTAAGCAATTAACATAAAAATAATATTAATACATTTTTAAAAAGGAAATATAAATTAATAACGAGAAAAACAATATTTTCGAGTATTTAGCCTTCCTGCCATTAAAAAGGTTAGTTCTCTTCATTGTATTTTTCTTTTGTATTTTTCAATGAACAACAATCTATTACAAATCATTTTATTTTGCTTCTTCAGATCGTAAGTCATTTTTTTTTTTAAAAAAAATCAAGGTTATTGTGGAGTTATCTTGTTTTCCTGCATTTAAAAATTCATTTCGGCCTAATTCAGTTTTCTTTATTCATTTTAATAACTAACCACTTTGTAAAAAGTACTCTCTCAACTGAGAGTAGTAATTTCCAAATTGCATTGATTTACCAAAAAAGGATATTCTAGATTATTGTTATGAGTACTGGTTTTCTGCTTAAACACTTTTTAAAGTAAAACTGTAATTTTCGGCAGGAAGCTATTTATTTTTATAGTGACAGACGTTATTATTTCTGATAAAGCTCTATTGTTTTTATTGATACCTACATTTAAAGCAAACACAACAACAGCTTTCGGGGCTGCAGAAGACAGGTGGCAATGTCTCAACTCGTGACCATAGGGTTTCCAATATCGAAACCGACGAAGAACCGTCTTGCAAGGGGCCGGTTGCACGTTAAATAAGTCAGGGGTCAATTGTCATCCAGCTGATATGGTGTCAAGTGGAAAGGGGAGTGAAAGCTCATTTGTCGTCCTCGTCATCTGATGGTGGTTTAAAATTACTAGGTCCATCCAAAGGCAGCACTAGTGTTGCTTTGCAAGGAACGTTGATTTAACTGAACTGAACTAATATCAGTTTTCGCCATACTTAGCGCTAGATAATTTCTTAGTAATAAGTGAGTTTTCTTAATTTTATAGACTCTTATTGAATATCTGCCGGCACAAAGTATGCAAATATAAAGAAAAAATTTTGAATAATCGTAAACTATTAAACAACCATGATGTAAAAATGAATGTGTCAAAAATTTCGACAGAAAAGTCGACCACCAAATTTAATGAATGAGAGTACAAGGAGCGAAAATCGCATTTTGGCTCACTATTTCTATCCTGCATATTAGCTCTCAAATTTTAATCCCAAAGTGATCCCAAATTTTAAACCATTGTCGTTCCTTTTTTTATTCTAAAATTTAATGCCTAGTTCTAATTATTTTGACTATTTATTTACTGAATGTGATAGGAATATCTCAAATAGAAGTCAATAGAAATATATTTCGAGAATTTAGTGCTTTATTGTCATTAGAGGGATCAAATTACGCCCATTATCTGGCTTATGAGGCTAACGCTACAGTACTTCCCCACCAGTGAGTTGGCGAAGAAGCGAAAGATTTTGTATTGCGCCGTGTTATGGCGAGTTGCTGCTTGCTCGTCAAGTGGGTCTGACGGTTTTGTTTGTTTTGTGTTCGTCAAGTGAGTCTGGCGATTTTGCTGCGGGTAGATGGCGCCCCGACTTTTGCGAAAGGTTGCGTTGCCAAGGTCACCAATGAAGCGATTGGAGGTCGCGGTACAAACCTGTGACGTTTGAGCCTGTGCCGAGTAACATACCGATCGAGCAAAAGAGACCCTTCAGCTCGAAGGATATTATTTAGCTTATTAGGCTAACGCTACAAAGTTATAAGTTTCCTTTCACTTTTAAAATTTATGTTGCCTCAGTGATTCATGAAAAATGATGAACTCCAATGCGTAGTTTAAACCAGAATCTAGGATATATTATTCTACATGGAACATATAACATTGAACTTATATCTCGGAATCGAGATACACGGGAAAATAAATCACGTTTTGGAGAAATTAACTTAAATCTGTTACAGTTTTGCTTACTTTGGAAAATTCAATTCGCTGAAACATTTTAGATGCAAAGGAAGAAATTAAAACCATTTTAATAGGAAATATAATGCAAAAGTTGATACTTTCAATGCATTGAAATATATATATATATGTGAAAAAAACATTAGAAAAATTCCATGGACGTAATTGCACTTATTGAGATATTTAAAATCATAATTACTAACCATTTATCACGGGAACCTTCTCAATTCATGCCGCCATCTAGTGATAAGAGTGTAAACTAATTTGAATCGAAAGAAAGATGATAATATTAATTTTTTTCGAAAAACTATTTTATTGAATTAGCTGTAGATATATGTCACAAAATCAGACTATAAAATCATCTAAAGAAATTTTATAAATGTGCTTTGTTATATAAATTAAGTATTTAGGACCAGATTGCCAGCATTAATTTTTCATTATCTGAGCAAACGGCTTAGAACTTAAAAATGAAAAGACAATTGATTCATGCTGCCATCTACTGTTGAGCATTAAAAAAAAGAGAGAATTTCAGATTCACGGTGGTAACAGAGGGGTAAATTTTATTTTTCTATTTCAATTTGATCTTATCTAAATTTATTAGAAAATGTATATTAATATTCTCTGCTTTGAAACTGATGAAATTAATGGCGCTAAATAAGATATTACAAAATATCCCAATCTGATCATGGATTGAGGTATCTCCTAGACATAAACAAAGTTCGTGAGGAGAAAAGTCTCTTCATGTATATAATTAAACTAAAAAAAGTATGTTAAGGTAACAATTTTAATGATTTTTCTGATAGCCAAAGAAATTAGTATTCAAAAGGTTAAAGTTCTTTAAAAATTCAAATTTTTAAAATTTTACTACATATACAGGGTGGCTATCATTAAACTGACAGTGCTCACAGTGTTCTGTAACGCAATCGATTTGCGAGAATGATCCCACCTTTTGTAGGAAGATAAAACAAGACGGGGGACAAAGGATTCCGGGGGAAAAATAAAATTAGTTCCAAAAGTCTCCGCTAAGGCAATATGAGGCACTGTTTAATAGAAAACAGAGTAACAAATGCAAATCAATACGGAAATAGAGTTACCTTTTATTTTTCACATTTGCTAATTTAATTCATGTGCAATATGGCAAGACTTTTAAAAAAGCGAAAAATTTACATAACCGATAAAGTCTCTTTATCTGCAATTTCACTCACTGGGTAACAGAGAACGCTAAGCAAAAGAAGAAGTTCTTTATTCAAATTTCACGTTACATCCATCGGCACAGTGCCAGATGCTTGGGCTTTAAAAGGCAATGTGTTGCTTTTCGAATTGAAACTGTTGTACAATGTCTCCTTCTTTAGTCGAGCGGACATAACTGGACAAATTCTTTTATCTCAACCAGTGCAACGTGTCAGCCGCTCTTCGTGCTTTTAGAAAGGGCAAAAAAATGCTTAAAGGTGACGGTCTTTTCTCTGTTAATGGGCTAGAAGCAATGGTTACGAAGTTTGAGAAAACAGGTTCCGTTGTGAACAGTTTGCTGTTGAGAATACTGTGCACAGAATGCAATAAGTGGTCCACAATCACGGAAGCCACATTGAACATGATTTGAATGTGAAAAATAAAAGGTAATTTTATTTCCGTATTGATTTGCATTTGTTAACACTCTGTTTTCTTTTACACAGCGCCACATATGTTCTTAGCGGTGACTTTTGGAACTAATTTTTTTTTCGTAGAATCCTTTGTCCCCCGTCTTGTCTACAAAATGTGGGGTCATTCTCGCAAATCGATCGCGCTACAGGACACTGTGAGCACTGTCAGTTTAATTATGGTCACCTTGTATTTGTATGCATCCTTAGAAGATATATCATGCTAATTACAGTATATAAATATTATACACATTTTATAGAAATAAGGTTAGGAAATATGCGAATGTGGGATTTTTTTTTTTTTTTGATATTTAGCTTACGGGTATTTTGGAGAAATATCGTTATTTAAGAGATTTTTTAAGTAAACTTTTTATGTAAAATAACATTTGTTTCTGCATCTAAATCATCTAATAATTACTTTTTAATTGAAATATATTCATAAAATTCTATATTATCCCTGATAATGAATTTTTGAATCTGTGTTGTTGATCTACTAATTTCCCTTGTGCACATGAGTGACAGATAGAGTGTAGACGACTTTTATAAAATTTCTTAATGGGTGTTATATGTTATATATCATATTTTATGTTATATATTTATTATCATATGTTACTAGAATGCATGTTGTAGAGATAAATTCTTATAAACAAAGACGGAAATGAGAAAAGAGTTTTGAAATGAAAGGAAAAAACTCATATTCTGTATTTTCCATGCCTCGCTTTCGTTTAATAGATAATTAGGTATATATCCGAGTTAAATTTTTTTGGAAATATACTGTTTTAACTCTCTTTAAACAATTCTTTATTGTCAATTATTAAACTAAAATTTGATAATTTATTGATGCGATTTAATGCAATATGAATATTAATGATATTAACATCAGCATCGATACTGACATTAATATATTTCAATTAATTTTCATTCAATGCTTAAAATTGGAACGCCACATCTTGATGAAATTGTCATCTACTGAAAAATTTCAAATGTTTTTTTAGTATCGCCCAATAATGTTTTTGGCGTAATGACCCTTTCAGCTATAATGGACATATACTTCCCGGAGATCAGACTTCAATCCGTATAAGGTAAATAAACCCTACTTCTTCAAAGAAAGAACCATTTTTTCAGATATTTAAAATTTTAATCAAGTGAGGTCGGGTCGAAAAGTTTAAATTAAAATTTAATTGTATTTCTGAAATTTTTGTAAGTAATCAAGCTTTTATTTAAAAACAATCATGTCACTTAAAGTAATAAAATAAATAAGTTTCTGTGAATATAGGTGTATATTTTGTACACTATTCATTTGTTCCATCAGATCGCTATCTAGGAGCATGTAAGTACAGCAAAAAGACCAGTGAATACTTCAGCTGGCCTTTAACTTTCCAAGAGAAGGAGACGTGTTTTTCAGCAAATCAAATCTGCTTCCAAACGGTCCGAAATGTCTAATTATTCTATTCAGTCATCTTCAAGATGAGCACAAACGGTTTATTCCTACACTGGTTTATGTCGCCGCCTGTTCTGTGTCGCTTGCGCTGAACTCATTCGCGCTAACTCATTAGAGGGTGTCATTTGCGCTCAAGCCTTAAAAAGGGTATCGCATTGTAACTTTTATCTTTGTATGTAACATTTTGAGATTTTACAATGTGAGCAATATGGTAATTAATCACCGTCAGAGTGAGAATGATACTCCATATCTTTGATAACGTTAAAAGGCTGCCGTGAAAAAATGCGATTGACCGTTACTGCGTTTCAAACGATTGATAAAAGTAATAAACAGAATGAGCGAAATTTGCTTTAAAAACTTATTATGAAGGAAAATGTTCGTAATTTATAAATATATCATACATTTATAAAAATTATAATTTTAATGCACATAATACAAATTTAATATGTTAAAGTCAATTATAAATTTTAGTTTTAGGAGGATTTACTCTTTATATGTCTTAAAGTTTAATTTTATTTAACAAAATGAAAAAAAAATTATAGACACTTTTTTTTAACCCTGGAAGCGTCAACCCCGCAAATAGAAGGAATCTCTTCTCCCTTAAAAGCTCCAGCCCCGTAACAAGACGGAAATTGAAATCCCTTTAAAACTATCACTGCCTGTACTTTTACGGGTCCAGTTTTTCGCTTCCCCCAAACTCAAACTGCGAGATAATGAGAAGGAAATGTGAGATAAGGAGAAGCCCGTCGTTATCAGTGGACGATGGGAATGCTGTCTTCTTGCTTGCGTTCTTTTAGGCATTTTAAAATTTCGTTTACAATCTCAACCTTACTTTTGAGATGCGAATCCATATTAAGTTTTAAATAAAAGGAATAAAACTGAACGTATAAAAATATATTCCCGGAATGAAGATATATGAGTATTAATATTAATAAATTCATCCATAAAATTTTAAAATTTTCTAGGGTGAAAAAATAGTTAATCTAAAATATAAATATAAAATAAAAATTTGACAATTTTCTTTTTTATAACGTACTTTAATTTAAGGATTTTCGAATTGAGATTGCTTATTCAACTTTTTTTTTTAAAATAAGACACTGAACTTATATGCAGAATTTTATTTAACGAAACAGACTTTTCATCTTTGAATGAAATATATATATCTATATATCTATATCTATATCTATATATCTATATATATATATCTATATCTATATCTATATCTATATCTATATATATATATATATATATATATATATATATATATATATATATAT
>JAOUZG010041477.1:4057868-4098151 GCA_026289955.1 Argiope argentata | reverse complement strand
CAAAATCTATAGAATGATAATTGCGCTGAAGGCACAAATCATTCTATTTTCATTACGAATCTGATTTAAATAAATGCTAATGTAATTTTATTTCTAATAAAAGGACATAAAACTTGAGTACTAGCTAGATTAAAAAAAACATAAAATGGCATGAAAGCTATGGAGATCAAAAATTTTTTGACACTTTTATATTTAGAACAATTGTTATTATAAAATTTTTATATACCTATAGTTTTTAACACCTAGTTTTCAAACCTTATTTCAATTTTTGTCCAATTATACTGCAAATATTTGACAAATTAATAATTATTATAAATGTTTGCTATTCTAAAATTTGATATATCTATAATTTTGGGGGGGGGAATTTTTAAAAAATCATGGAATTATTTTTGACTTTATTACAATCAGGGAGAATATTAAAGGATTTTTCTATATTTAGTATAAATTATAGCTTCGCATAATATAATATTCAAAAAAATTAAGTTGTTCTAAGGAAAGGTTAAAATGTAATAATTATTTTATTTTCATTTTTAAAACTTTGAAATATTTACGGTAATTTGGATATTTGCTTGCCTTATATTTATATGAGGGAGAAAAAAAACTTTGTTTCATTTTCTGTTGAAGACAATTTTATTCAAATGACATAAATTGTTATTTAATTATTCAATTTATTTGATGGTCTCTATATAAGGAGTCTTTTCCCCCACTGAAATATTTGACTATTTTAAGAAGAATTTTTTTAAAGGATAACTACTGTTTAAATTTATAATTTGCAAGGAAATACAAATTATAATTTTAAGCTGAATAATTTAGAATCTTTGAAGTATAATATCTGTCAAATATGTTAGCAAATAAATGTTTATTAAGTATCAAGGAAATGCGTTTGCTTTTAGTTTCATCATCATATTTTATCATAATCTCTAAGATAATTAGATAAAATTATTTAGCAAAAGACATGTGCTTTTTTAAAAATTTCCTTGCAATATTTCAATACTTTTAAGTGGTTATGCAATATATCAATAAAAAAAACTTATAGTAAAGTATATGCAAATAGTTTATAAAGAAAATGCTATTATTCAAATATATAACACAAATCAAGTAAATTATTTCAATTCGTTTTTAAAATTCACAAAATATTCTTTATCACAGTGCTACTCAAATAAAAATTTAATCAATGGTAGTAAGTTAAAGATTAATATTGATAAAAAATAAGATTGAATAACCAATGCATGAAAAAATATTCATATTACCTAAAAGCAATTTATTTCTTCAAAATTACACTTTCTTAGTTTCTTTCAATTCCATTTTATTATTACAAATTATTTTTCAATTATTATTATTATTTACAAATTATATATTTTTTTCAAATAAAATTCCATTAATTGCTTTAAAATAATTTTACAACAATTTTGTTGTATCAGCAGGAGCTACAAAGCAGCTCTTTAAGTCTTTGACAAAAGAATATTTTCCTACTGTTTGGTTTATTCTATCATCTAGATTTATATGTTTTCGCTCTCCGTTTTCCCTCTAAATTTAATCTATCCCCTAATCTAAAATAAACATTCAAAATTGTTTCGAACGTTCTTAAAGAAAATGTATCAGTTTTACCGTGAGAAAAAAAAGCGAATATTTCGAAGAAAAGGACCCTTAATTATCTCACTTAATATTGTCAATGCGAGAAAAGTGCATTCTTTGTCGTTCCTCTAGATGCACGCCAAGTTTTCCTGCCAAAGGTGATTAAATCTCAATAAACCTACAATGTGAGCCCAAATGACACTGAGAATTAGAGCAAATGAGACTGAGTGCAAGTGACACAATCCCTTCGAGACTGTAGTTGAGTTCGATTTCATTTCGCCATTTCTCCGCTTAAAATAATTTTACAATCAGAGACAAAATAACAAACATGCTAATATGTTTTCATTCATTTCAGTCCTAAAAATTAATTTTTACAATTCTATTTATATAAAAAAAGCCCTTCTGAAAAAAAAAGATTTTTTTTTGTGCACAATAGAACACTTAATTTTAGCTCAACACTCATAACAATCTCCCCCCTTTTGATTTTCAGACAAAGGGGATACAGAATCGAAACTTGAATGAAAAAGTGTTACACTTGAAATATGAAGAAAAAAACTTATAAAATATTAACTAAGGGAAAAATTTAAAAAGTTTGAAAATCTCTTATAACGTGTAGATTTAATAATGATTCTACAATTATATTCTACTATTCTGCCATTCTTTCAAGATATTACTTCCCTAAGTCTAAATTTTTATCTTACTTAAAGCAAGCTGGCCATATTTCTGGCAATAATAGGATTTCCATAGTTTAATTAAAAGAAATATAAGCACTGCATGGGATTAAACAGTTTTACATATATTATTTTTAACGTATCTACATTTCTGCTTCTATTTTCCCCAAGAATCATTTATAAAATCCTTTATATAGATTAATCGAATCGTTTTTTGCTGTCGATTTCAATTATAATAATATTTCACAATTTTAATTTTCTCCATTAAATCTTGATTGCTGAAGAGACATATTTAAATATTTTTGAAATCTTTTGCCCCATTCATCTTGTAATCTTTGTTGATACTTATATCTCTATCAGATATTTATTTTGTCCAAAGAATCTCAGTTAGGAAGTCCTACTTTTATGCATCGCTTGGATAAACATTGAAGGCGTGAACGGAGCTAAATCATTGAAATCTTCTGGCTTCACTGCTACAAACATCTCTTCATAACAAAATGACCCCTAAGTCTTTTTAGAAACTTCTTCCCCATATGAATTAAGTGTTCCTTAAATCAACCCGCAAAGCAACTGGCTGAATTTCCATTTGAATTTTAAAAAACGTCATTTACAGTATTATTCCAGATAAAGGGAATTGATGAAATGATTTGCTAGAAGAAAATGGGTTCCATTATTACTGTATTTGGTCTGAAATCGCAATCATCTAGCAATGAATCTCCTAATTCCTAAAATTAATCCTTTAACAAAAAGACTTTGGATTAACTCTAAATGAAGTGTCCTGTTCTTTGCTCATGTAAAAAAAATTCCAAGTTTTTTTCAATATCTCAAATGGAGTGAAACAACCAAATCCCACAAAAGTTTGGTATGTCTTTCGAATTTATTGCTTTTATAAACGATGAAGTTAATTGATCTCCAAAACATTTTGCTAACAATTCTAAATGAAGTTTTGTAATGTTCATGGAGTTATTCGACATTTTGCATGTATAAAATATGTCTTCACATCTTCTTTAAGGGCATTTCATAGAAATACTACAGCATTAAATGCCATTTTGCTGACATCATAAAGGATATGAAGTTTTATTCCTTCTGTGTAGCCATTGCAGTTTGCATAGCTATAAAATTTTACATTGAACAATAAATTAAACTCGGCATTGAATATTTTGGATTTTCTGTCAATTTCCTCTGGAAAAAATGCTATCGTTACTTATTTTTTGTTCCCAGTATTAAATTAAATGTTTCAAACAGATAGAAACGTTCAACAAAATCAATTGATAAAATGTCTTTTGATTTGTTGATAAGATGTTTCTTCAACCATAAACAACAATATTAAATAGTACATTTTACGAATCACAAAAAAGGGACGCGTTGTTTCTGTCCAATGAGATAAAATGATAAAACTTAATCAATGAGCACATTCATTTTTGACTCCAAGCTATATTGCCAGCCTCAAAGATCAAAGCAAGCTGTAGCTAGCTATTCTTTGACTTTTTGAACATATCCTGGGGGGATCTGAATTTTTTAACATTCGTAATCTCCCCACCGCATGAATCTCAAAACATCTTAATCTTTCTTGTCTACTGAAATTTAAAGAAATGTCTTTTTTAATATCTGCTAACGTTACAATGACGTTCTTTCGGAATTTCGTTAAAAAAAGGTGAAATTTGATCTATTAAATTGTTTCCCTTTTTCAACATCTATTTAAGGGTGGGCCTTTTTTGACTTAATAAGCATCAAAAATTTCACTTTGGTTGTTCAGTTTATAAAGGCAAAAACACCTCTCTAAGACAAATATTAGCTTGCATTTGCTAATTCACATTTTGGAGCATTTCAGTTTATACTTTCTTCAAATTCTTCTTCAGAAACTGACTCAAAGTCTGTAAATTTCTTTTCATTCTTAAGCTTCTTGAAATTTCGGTAAGCCTTTGTTCCATATGGATAATTGCATCTATCGCTTCCTTCCATGGCACTTTGACTTTGTAGTTGCTATAGTCTCAACTGGATCTTTTCTAAACATCAGCAATGGAACTATTTTTTAACGACAATGATGTCAACTGATGAGCAGAATTATTTTTTTGCTTTTAACCAGGAATTTTACACATGATTAGATGGCCTAACTTTGTATCATATGTCCCTTATCCACATTTGAGTATATATATTTTATGAATATGAGTAAGCATTATATGCTTTCCTTTGATTTCTATTTTACTGATATCTTCCTTGATACTAGATATTTTCCCACAGGTAACTGATCTAAGACTTAGAAATCGCATGAAAATCCATTAATTGAATTTTTAAGAATATTTTCGTATATTCAAGGATTTTGTTTTGCAATGTTGATTCATCAAAAAATGAATTTATAATATTTTCAGCATTAATGGGTTTCAAGTTCAATTCCTTAACTATTTACTTTAACAAATAAGATCACTGTATATCGCTGCCAATAAGAATTCATAGTTTTCGAGTTATACTTTACAACTCAATGATAATCACGTAATTTCAAGGTGCGAGTAAACAATAGAATTTCCTCCCCAAGACCAACTCTGAGAGGTTGTGCACAAGGAAGTTTACTCTCCCCAACTCTTTTTAACATTTATGTTAATGATCTACCGAGAGCTAGTAATTGTCACTTAGCGATTTTCGCAGACGATACCTCCATTCTTACACAGCATAGGAATCCACAGATAGTCTTACACAACATTCAATAGTACATGCCCGTTTTACAGTGCTGTCTCGAGGGCTGGAAGATAAAAGTCAACCCAACTAAATGCGCGTGCTTCCTCTTTACTAAAAAGAAGAAAATGGCCGATCTAGAACCTATCCAAAATTTTGGCCAGCCCGTCCCCTTTGTAAATGAGTACAAATACTTAGGGTTGTTACTAGACGCAAAATTAAGCTTTAATAGTCATATTAAAGCAGCCCACGCAAAAGCAATTACCATGAGTAAAAAACTCTACAGCTTTTTCTCTCCTCGGAGCAAACTATCGATTAGGCTCAAGCTCCTGCTCTACAAAGCCATAATAAGACCAACTGTAATGTACGGCTCCCAAATCTGGGGGGCCACTTCAGCAAAAAACATTAAGAAGTTGCAAGTTCTACAAAATGGACAAATGAGGAGAATAGTGAACGCTCCCTGGTACGTCAGAAACAAAATTATTCAAGACGACCTCCAAATTGATCCTGTTTCGGAATTTATCAAAAGAACCTCAATAAAGTTCTTCGAAAAAATACCCCAGATTCGTAACGAGTTATTAAAATTACCTGTTTACAGCCCTGCAATGTCTAGCTCTTGTAAGAGGCCTAGAGCTGCAACTGACAACGTCTATGTCAACTTTCCAGCCGTTAAAAAGCTGAGAAACAACTAACTCTGTTACCAATCTGGCGTTTTAAATTATCAAAATTATACCTGTTTAGGCCTTAGATAGCTACGATGTGCTACACGCGATATTTCCTGGAATTATGTATTTTTTCTAAACTAAGCAAAATATCCCAAACCCAGAATTAGAAGGCACGTGCAACGTAACTCCATTAAATTTCTCAATAGTCCCATAAATAATATAAACCTATTATTTTTAATTAACTGAATTATTTTCCAATGAAAAAAAAATGCTAATTACCAATCTTCATGACGTTAGAGCTTTATTGCGCTCGTCCAAACTAGTTTCAATTAATTTTAATCTTTCCCTAAACTTACAAATTAAAGTATTTATTCCAAATTACGGTGTGGAGGTGCCCGTGACCACTTTGTCACATCGCGGAACTCCGAAACATCGCGACGTGGCCGTTGCCGTCAATGATAACCTGTACAGTTTGAAGGAGAGCTTTTTTAAGCAGGGTGATTAAATAAGTTCCTTTTTACGTGCTTCATTCGCTTTCAACACTTCATTCTTTCATTTGCTTCTGAATTCGGAATGTTAACGTTCATTTTGTTTATGGACGTCACCACACATCAATGTACAATCTCTGTCATTTCAAAATAAGAATGAAATTAAATTAAGAGATTTATTTTTATGATTTAATTTCATGCTTATTATTTTTGTGAGCTTCAGCTTTAGTTTAACCTGCGCAGAAGCTGGAAAGGAAAAAACAACCCTTCTCCTTCCTGAATGAGAAAATTTATGCAAATATACATTTATTGCAAGTTTTGTGTCAGCCATTTTTGTGTTGTATTCCTGGCTTGTTACATATTTTGCAGCATATTTTAAAGCAACCAAACGTTCTAGCATAAAAAATACTAATTTCATTGCCTAATTTGGAAAAAATTTGAATAAATTCTTTTAAAACTACAAAACAGGGATTTTATTTCTCTTTTTTAAGGCTCATCATTATTTAATTTTTAAATCAGAACTTTATATAATCTTATCAAGTTTGCTTTAATAGAACATCATAACATACCTACCCATTTTTTGGGTCGTGTCTGAAAGCGTTCAATAAAATTGCACCTTCCTTATACTTATTTAATTAACCATGACATCTGGTATCGTTACAATGGCTGAATGAAATATCGTTTCATTCATCCATTTGCCCACCTAAAATACTTTTATGATACAATATCATAACAAATAACAATCTTGTAATTCTGACTCCATTTTTTACCGTACTAAAAATTAATGTTTACAAATCTACTCACATGATTGTTATAATTCTCAAAAATAAAGCTACATTTTGAAAACAGATAACTTATTTTGGGCTCATCACCGGTTTTGCTCAACGCACATTGGTTCAAACTTTTTTCTGCCAACATATGTTATTGTTGCTAATCCCCATCTAAACCAAGTCCAAGAGACCATGTCGCACCAAAAGAGAAAAAACACACTCCCATTTTCGTCCTCACGGAAGCACCCATACAATCGGTGACGGGAGAAGGGGAAGCTATAGCCGAACAGTGGTAATGTGCATAACTTTTCTTTTTTCCACTGAAGGTCAACCTTATATTATGGCCTGTCCTGAGTCTAGACAAAGCAGTCTGAACAAGTCTCGAGCAAGTATTGAGCAGTGAGAGTTCAAGACACTCAGCGGCATAGAGTCATGTTTAGGTAGAATCCTCCAAGCCTTATTTATTTTAACGAAAAACTGGAAATAAACCTCCGAGACTCTTAGATCAGCGGAAGAAAATGTAGGAAGAAAAGCCCCTTCAACAGCAAGTCGATAGGCAATATCATTTGCATGGATACCGACATGTTAAGGAATCCACAGAGCTGACCTCGGCCAACGCAGCCAGTTTCCATCACTTACTCTAATTAATCCAAGTTGCGATGCCAGTTCTCTCAGACATTGGATGGAACTCTTCTATCAGTCAAAATCCATGCATCGGCCATGCCAGAGTCCAGGCAAGGCCCAGGGCTTTATTAATGGCACTAACTGTAAAATAATTTCCCGATATTTAAACACTATTTGTTTATTTTTTTATGTTCAAAATTCTACAATTCATTTGGATGATTCATTAATCACGTATGAATACGAGATTAGTAAAGGGATTAATATATAGAATTCAATAGTGCATTCATCACGAACTAAATCTAGTATAAATTCAAAGTTAAATTTTAAAAATTAGCGAAAATTTATTTTGTCTTTAGCATTTTGTTTCCATTTACAAACCAGTATTCATTTTATTTTAAATAATACGCTCACGATCCCTATTTTTTCATGTTTCTTGAGAATCGGTTGTTAAAACATAAGACATTTTTTTTTAAATTTAATTTTCACAACTATTTTGAAACTGTTAACTTGAAATTGTGGAAATAATTTTTAAAGATCGATTTGCGTTTCTTTTCTAGCATTCCAACACATTAAAAAGTATTTATACCCATTTTTCGATGCCCTTGATTTTGATACCTTGATACCCAGAGTTGAAGAGTCAGAAAATAATATAAATATCTATCTAAAACTTTTACCAGTTATTTCCTTCCTTATAAAAGTTCTTAAATGGATTTTCAAAAATTTATTTCATATAAAAATGTTTTTTTTTTAAATTTTCATTCCTTATTCCTTATTATTTTCCCTTTATTTTTTCATAATCCCAATAATTTTTCATTACACTTTATAGTTCAGTTTATAGGACATCATAATATAGATTCATTTTAAAGGACTTTTCTATACTTTTAAATTAAGTGTAATAACGTTTCATGACAACTCAAAAATTTGATATAATCTTTATCTTGTTAAACTCAGGGTAAAACTCAAAGGCCATTTTTATATGGATTGTTCAGCAGCTTTCAAATTTACTTTGAATGAACTTCAATTTGCAGTGTTTTGTTTGAATAGCGTATGTTCGTGATTTCCCGTTTCAATGTAATCTTCAACAAAGTCATAAATTAACATTCTTTTATCAAATTAAACCGTTTATGGTAATGCACACTTGGTGAGCCATGTGTCCTGCAGCCACCTGTTTTGTATCTATCCCCCCCACCTTTACCCCGTAGGGTATTCAATACTCCATTAAACAAAGGAATAGATATTGATGGTATCTATACAATGGATTATATATATTGATAAGAAATATTTGTCAAGAACCTTCTCACATATACCTGGTTGCTATCAGATACTTTACTGTAGATATATCTCTACAAATTTCCAACATTCTCTCTCTACAACTTTCCCTGGACGCTAGGTTTTTCGTACAAAATTATATGATAGAAAAAGTGGAAAAATCTGAAATTTCCTGAACATAATAATAAAAAAATAATATTGCATATAAAGTTATACGATTCTGATGATATTTATTTTTAAAGTTATTTTAACCAATGTGACAGTTAATAAATCATTGTAATGCGTTAAAAGTTTTATAATGTCAAATGTTCTATTTTATTTATTTTCATATTCTACCTTAGAAAATTCATTCCCTCATCCACCTTTCTTCATTGGAATGATAACTTATTTTGAAGAAATTTCATATTTAAATATATCAGTCATCAAATTTTTCAAATAACTTCAAAAATTATTTTTCTATTTTGAAATTTTTTATTATTCTCATTTATAGATGTATACTCAATGGCCGTTGAATTAGAAACCTTTGAAAATTGCATTTGGATGCATGCTAGGGATGAAGTATGCAGGTTTTGTTATGAAATGGAATATGAGCGGTTAGAATGCTGGTATAAGTAAGGTGTAAGATGCAATGGGTGTTCTACAATAAAATTGAGAAAGGCAAATGATTGAGGCGTTTTTCTTCCTATCTTTGACAAAAAAAATGCTATGTTTTTTCGGGCCTTATCAGTCACGCAGTCAGTAAAGACAACGAAATTCCCACAGATGGGTCTAGATCATCAACTAGTAAAAAATCCTTTATTCAGAGGAGAATAAAGTTCACTTCCTGTCTAATTTTTCATATAACTCAAGTATAATTTCCTTTTTTCTGTGGAATAGTTTATCGAATCAACATCCACACGAAAAATATTGTATACTTTTCTTTTTAAGTTTAGCGTATTTGGGCTCATAACTATCTTTTGCACAAGCGAATAAATTATAAATATTAAGATAAGCATATATGAAATTCAGCAGCAATTTTTAACCTATACAGGAAGCTCTGGCGATTAAAAGCCTGAAATGACGTTTTGTCTATAAATAATGTATATTCGAGTCAAAAAGTTCTTCTTCTCATGTATAATCTCCGAATTGGAATATCTTTATTTAATTTTGAAAAACAGTGGTTTCGAGTTAAATATATTTTAATACCAGTAAAACATAATTTGCTAGTCTCGAATTTATTTTACATAATGATAAATGGGTGTTAAACAGATAGAGAGAAATAAAAAGTTGAGACACGAAGTGAAAAATCAATAGTTTATAAGCTTCAGCTTATAAAATAATAAATAATAATTGGAGAAAGAATTAGTTTTCCAGAAATCGCTGTCTGACTTACACAAGCCTGTAGCTAAAAAACTTCAAAAATAAGATGATAGAAAAGAGAATTTTAAGGCTATAACAGATAGTTTTGCTAACATTCCTTCTGCGATTGAAAACCTTATTACAGTGATTGAACATTCAATATTCTTAGATATCTATAATTTTGATAAAGAACTGAATGTGGAGTTTATAGACAAACATAATTTTCCAAGACCCTAAAAAGTTGTATCACGAAATCAGGGAAGCAATTCAAGAAACAATTCACTGATAAAGTAAATAAAACTTTCATGAAAATGGCTTGTCATATATTAAACTTTATGATTCAGATGGTTTGAATTCTCAAAAGAGCTGAGGAAAGAGAAGAAAACTTATTTTTTAAGGCTGATTATATAAACGATGTTAAAACTCAAAAAATTCCAATACAAAATATAATCGACTCGAAGTGTAAAAAACTTAGCAACTTTATTTTTAAAAAATCAAATCATATACTAATAGACATTATTCCATTTTTCAAAAAATGATATATATATACATCCGGTCACATGATTCGTTCAACTTCCGACATGACTCGTGCTGATCAGCAGGAGTTTAGATAAAAATAAAATGACAAATATTTCAATACCCCCCCCACATTGTTTGATTATGGAGCATAATCAAAACTGTTTTGAGCTTGTTAATACAATCTACAAATTTAGTCTCTCTGGAACCTTCAGTCTTCTTCCACGTTTACTAAATTTCGGTGTGTGTTCGAGGATGGTAGTGCCATTGAAATGGCCGAATTCCTCTGATTGATCCATTAATTCTATGCTCTTCAAATACTGGGGACCATCTGAGGTTGCAATCTCCAATGGGTATATCCTTTGTGTACGGCGAAGCAGCTTATGAGTCAACGTCTGCACTCTGACAAGACCAATTTCTCCGTCTGCCCCAAGAATCAGCCTTGAATTGCATCCCAATGGCCAGTTAATACGTTTTTTGTTATCAAGTCCTACCAAAACAATGTCTCCGATTGAAATTTTAATTCTTGGCTGTCTTTTCTGTTCTCGCTGTATAAGAGTGCCTAAATACTCTTATCTTAACCTCTTCCTTAGATCTTTAATTAAGTTTTGTCTATATTTTATTCTTTTTGTAAGGGATTTACTATTGAAGTCTCGGTCGTTAAGTGCAGGTGGTCGCCCACTGCGCTGTCCATGATGCCATGAGATGCCTGAAATTTCATACTCTTGGCACTCTCTTGATACAGTGGATCTCGGAATGTTGAATTCAATAACGATATCCGCAATGGAATGGCCCATGCGTCTAGCTCCAACTAACATTCCATGTTCAAAGTCTGTTAATTCTCATCGTGCCGCCATAAATCACGAAAAACCTGTTCACATGAATAACTTGAACACAAATGAAAGCTCTGGAAAACGAACTGCGCATGTATATTTTTTCGCTGCGATACTACTGCCATCTGTATGTTTGCATATTGCTATCCCTTGACTTTTGTCACTTCAGGGAATAGTTTATATTCTTTAATGTCTTGCAGGAACATCGACGATGATATTGGTTTTATAGCTTCACTCTCAGTAACGTAGGTAAATGGTCTTAAATTTATGTCAATTTCACAATCTGCTAGGACAGTTAACATTTCATCATAGCTCAAGCTAGCTCTTCCTAGCACTCTTTTTAGTTGATCTTTCAAAATTCTTATAAGGTGCTCCCACCAACCACCCCACCATGCAGCAGTGGAAGGGTTGAACTTCCATTCGATAGCATTTACAGCTTTTCTTTTAACCTGTTTACAATTCAATAGCCTTAGAGCATTGGCTGCTCATTCAAAATTTGTACCTTTATCACAATAGACAGTTGAGCATCTTCCTCAACGCGAAATAAACCTCCGAAACGCCATTAAGAATGCAATGTCAAGTTCAAGCAGCAATGACAAGTTCAAAATGTACTGCTCGATATACGGGGCAAGTATATATCGATCCCGGTATTCTGAAAAACCGCTGCATCTTTTACTCTGTCTTTGGGAAGTGGAGGGGCAATCGTTTCCATATTTCTTGAGTTAAACCTCTTACAAGTAATGCAACTTGTCAAGACTTGTTTCACAGTTCTTCTTCCATGTAAAATCTAATATTTTCTCTTAAAATATTCAAAAGTATCTCTGCACCTACATGACAATTTTTCTCATGTGTGTATACTATTAATCTTTTAATCACTTCATGGTTTGGAGGTAGTATAGCAGGTTTCAAAAATATATCATTTTCTTTCCTGTTGGTAATTTTGGTCTTTAATGGAAGGATGCTTTTTCCCTCTCTAAATGCTTGCAGAGTATTAAGATCGATCATCATTCTCAGAAGAATAACACTCATTTTGAATCAAGCTTATTAGCTTTACTTCAGCTTCCTGGAATTCTGAGGCAACTATTTCTCCGTATCTTTTTTCTTTTGATTCTACACAATTGTGTTTAAATCGGAGAATCCATGCTATAAGTCTAACAATGCTTTCATATCTGTAAAACTTGACGTAGTAACAATGATTATATAGAGAGATTTCACTATTTGTTAATGTGTACAAGGACTTCGACTTCTCCTTTTCAATATCATCTTCATCGTAAGAATTATTAACTACATCTGTTAGATGTTTGAACTCAAAAGAATCTTTCATCCATTTAGGATCCTCCTACCAATTTGACGATAAAAATTGTTTTGCTTTAGAATCACGCGATGGCAAATCTGCTGGATTCTTTTCGCCAGGCACATGTCTCCAGGATGTGGGATCACTCAGCTTTCAAATCTCTTTTACTTGATTGCGTACAAATACTGACCAGTTATCGTCTCTAAATATCCACACCAATACGGTAGTCGAATCACTCCAATAATATCTCTTGATATTCTCCCATTGTAGAGCTTTAATGACAGAATTCGTGAATCATGTTTCAATTACAGCAGCTAAAAGTTCCATTCTTGGAGTCGTGGTTGCTTTCAACAAAGAAATTCTAGATTGGAAGTCAGAAAAAACACTTCGGCTCTATCTTCTTTTTCAATCCTGAGAAATACCACAGCTGCATACGCATCTTGACTGCCATCAACGAAAGTATGTACAGTACAATTACTGAGATTTTTTAGTTATTTTTACGTATCTATGCACTTCTAAATCTTTTAAACATTTCAGCTCATGAAATTATATTAAAAATTCTTTTAGCTACTCGCATTTTATGTCTTCATCCATTCCAGCTTACTCCCTTTTACCACGCCTTCTGCGGCATTAATTTCGGGCAGAGCATCACTGGAGTTATGAAACCAAATGGATCAAACATTTTGTGAAATACATTTAACATGTTACGTTTAGTAACCTTTTCAGTGTCTACATCATTCATCCAACTCATGTCAATTTTTAACGTGTCCAAGTCTTTATTACATAATAAAATCAGAACGCGTATTTCTACTTTCTCCTTAGTTTCGCACTGACCAGAATACTCACATTCACGAAGTGCAAATCTTCCTTTGGACATAAGAGTTGTTGATTCTTGTATAAATCAATTCAGTTCTTCTTTGTTATCAACACTGGTGACAGCATTATCAACGTAAAGACTTCGAGCCAACTTTTCCCTGAATTTAACGTCATATTCCTTAATTCTTCTAATGTGATAGTCAATCACTGATGCTAACAGGAAAGGGCTGCATGTTACACCATAAACCACTCTGGTATGTCGAAAATACTTCAATTTATTTTGCTTTTCATTTTTCCACCATAAAAAACGAAGACAATCCCAGTCTTCTTCACGGATGCTAATTTGACAGAAAGCTCTTCTAACGTCTCCAATCACCCCGAATTCTCCCTCTCGAAAACGTAATAGAAGGTCAGGCAACAATTCAATCAAATTTGGTCCAGGTTCCAAGCATTGGTTAAGGGACGGGTGTTTAGGGAGTCGTGCCGACGCATCAAAAACTGGTCGAATTGGAGTAGTAGCACTGCTCGGTTTCAGCACAGATCGACGAGGCAGATAATTTCCGTAACCATGTATTTCAGTTAGTGGAACATCTTCTATGATACCCTCTTGGAGCCAACTTGCAAAGTTTTCTTCGTATTTCAGATATAAATTCTCATTCTCGAAGTAATATATTCCAGTCGTCTCTGAGCTAAGTGTCAATTATCAGGCAACGGGGATTTGGCATCAGCCCAAGGTAAACTAACTTCATACCGCCCATCACAATTAATTTTCACAGTCTCTAAAAATGTTCTTTTGTTTGAAGGTCAATTTCTTGCTTGGACTTCTTTGCAATAGGATCATCGATTCCAATCAAGTCTAATCGCCATAAATTAGATATATCAAGCTCATTGACAAACAGGGACGTTACAGTCATCGCCAAATTTGAGCTTTTTTTGGGGGGGGGGTTCTTCTGAGGGTACCTTTCCCATTAATGTCCATCCTAAATGGGTTCCAACTTCTACAAGACCAGATTTCAGCATTCTTCTTTTCCCAGTTAACATTATCCTAATAATATCAGCTCCAATATATATATCAATCGATCCGCTGCTATCATTTACGTCAGAGAGAATAATATTATGTTATTCCAGTTCTCTTATCCAAGATCCGTTACAAAAGGGTTGAACATCTTCACAAATTTTGTCTTGATTTAATGCATCAAAATTACAAGCGAATTTTTCATCTAAACCCCTTAACCATATTTTGTAGCAATCATGTGTAATCTGTTTGTTGGAAACACCTCCAAAAAGTGAATGTACTAGTTTTTCTTGTCGAAAAGAAGTATAGCCCATCTCTCGTGCAACATTTTTTTAAATGTAGGATCTATGTGATGCGGAATCCAAAAGTAATCTTACGTGTTTCTTTTTATTTTCAGAAACCTGCACTGCCTTTAAAGTCTGTAGAAATACTCTGGTATTACGTTTATTTAAATTAGACATGCTGACGTTATTTTCAACTAGCGATTTTTCTTCACTTTTCAGTCTTTTTTATATCCAGTTTATCATACATCAATATCATATGTTCTTAGAACAAATAAAACATCTTAAAGCAGCTCAGCAATTTTTAAAGGCGTGCCCGATACCCAGACATGCAAAACAATAGCATTTTTCTTTAACAATATTCTGCCTTTCCTCAAAACTCATTTTTTGAGCCAAAAAACATTCAGAACTCTTATGTTTGCCATCACAAAATATACACTTGAATACAGCTGTATTTGATGCTGTTGTCAACAAATTTGAAGCAGTTGGAATATTGTTACAAATTGCAGGATTTTTCTGCCATTGTTTATTTTTGTAACCTTCAACTTTTGCTTTTATGAATTGCATTAAATTGCTCAATCTCTCCTCGGCATCAACAGAAGAAGATATGTAGGATGACGATTCCAAGCTTTCAACAAATCTTCATTAAAGCAGGATTCTACAATTTGGTATAATATTGAAGCACATTAATCCGTCGTGACTCCTAAAGTCCCTAAAGCTCTCATATGTGATTCCAGTTTATCATATAAAGACGTCATAGAAAACTTCTCACTTTTACGCACAGGAATTACTAATTTCGGAAGCTCCCTGTCATACACTTCTACTAATAAATAATCTCAACCGAAACGAGCTTTCAAGCTTTCCACTGCTTTGGCAAAATTGACACTCGTTGACGGAAAACTTTCCACAACCTCCCGAGCACGAGATCCAGAAACAGTGGCTTGAACTAAATATTGAAACGTTTTCTGAAGCTATGTCATCATCTTTATGAATGAGCCCAAACTGACTCCAAAATGGTAACCAGTCTTTAATATTTTCAGAAAATTTTTGAAACTCTAATTTTGGTAGATGAAATTTTCTCTTAGCATTATTTTCAGATAGTTGTAACCTTTCACTTACTTCTACGTTAGACTGAGCCTGGATTCTCGTTAACTTCAATTCATAACGTCTCTGTCTTTCTTCTAGTTCATACTGTCTTTCCTTTTCTTCCAGTTCAAGCTGTCTTTTTCTTTCATTTTCTTTAATTCTCTGTTTCCGATCTCCAACATCCATGATTAAAACAGACGTGACGAAATCCACATCCTTTTTATACTCATCGCTGTTAAGAATTAAATTCTTTAAGTCTGAAATTGTTGCCTTTTCTGATATTACTTCACCAATTTCTTCTGCTACCAGTAACAGATCTTCTTTCTTAAATCCTTTAATAGCAGCAAACATTATGATTAAAAAAAGTCCTGTCGTGGACGCCAAAATAATGTTAAGACACAAATTTTCAATACAAAATATAATCGACTCAAAGCGTTAAAAACTTTAAAACTTTAATTTTTAAAAAACAAATAATATACTAAAAACATTATTCCATTTTTCAAAAAATAATATATATATATATATACATCCGGCCACACTACTCGCTCGACTTCAGACATGACTCGTGCTTATTAGCACGTGCGTAGATAAAAATAAAATGACAAATATTTCAGTACATCGTTTTTAACAAACGACAGATGATTGCGTTAGACGATTACCAAAAGTAACCATCGATCTTGTGAAGAAAAGAGATATATACATCTATAAAGGCCAGAGATATATAAGCCTGTTAAGAGATATATAAGCCTCTATAAAGCCTGTTATAAAATGCATCGTTAGTGCCCTAAAGGACCAGATAATTGGTATAAGTTTCAGAGAGCCAAATTTTCAGGGATAGAACATCAGGAAAAGAAACCAGGCCTATCATCTATCTTTATAAATAAAATAAAAGCAACATGTAGGTAATTCTTGGATCAAAAATTATTGCAGAAATGCCTGCATGGAAAAAACAGAACTGTAATGAAAGTTTGTATGGGTGATTTTGGAATGTTATGCCCAAAGAAACATTTGTTAAATTGCAAACTCTTCGTTTAGGTACTTACATTGCTGCTTTGATTCTGGCTATACTGGTGCATTACCAGTTTTTTGAAAAATTAGGTGTACCTATGGAACCGGAACAAGTGAAAGGTTTCATCAATATTGATTAAAACCGAGTTACAGATTCTGTGCGGCATTCTTCAGCATCAGTAATATTATCTAAGAAAAAAAAGAGTAACTAGAAAGAGTAAATATGTGAAGTATGATATAAAAGTAGGTCCAACTTACAAATCAAGAGAGTTTTAAATCTATTGAAAATTAACAATTTTGCTTTTTTTTCAAAATATAAGTTTTTAAAAGAATTCTGAAGAATTTAATTTTCGCTCTTTATCTATTATCGTAAACTCAACATCTCAAATATTCTAACTATATTCTTATGAAATTTTGTATAATTGTTTTATATATTAATTTTAATGTTCTAAGCTAAATACTGAGATAAAAATGCAGTTTTAAACATTTTACAATAATTCATTGGCATATTGGGCGCATTTTCTTCAAAAAATTCTTGTTTATATAATTGCTTTAGCCATACCTCAGTATACATTCAATATATTCACAACATTTTTGTTCAAATCACGCATATTGGTTATTCACTTCTTTAATTCGGAATTCTTCTGATTATGTAAATAGCTTCCCTTTGAACAGAGAAAACAGAGTTTTGTAAAGTGATTTTAGGATTTGATTGCTTGGGTCAATAATATTTTCGAAGAAACAGATGGCGCTTGAAAAGTGAAAGGCATTTGTATTGGCCCCCTTCGGCAATATCGCAATGTATAGAAATGTTATCATTTCCACCAGACAAGTCAGCAACGAACTTTCTTATTTGTTCAAGCTCTTAACCTAAAAATTTATGCAATTACTTACTTAGTTTACAGGGACCTCTTTTTTACAAACAGATCCATAAATTGTATCTAATGCTTTCTTGGTTTCACACTCGGCCGCTCCATTTATAGCACCTAGCGCTAAGACCTTAGCTGCAGCAGTTAATGCAGGTATTAAAGGTGCTAGAAAAGGGAGAAAAAGACCTGAATTTTTTTTTGTTGAGTGTTTGCGATAGTTATTCGCTTTCCCTTCCCGATTTGAATTATTTGTGTTAGAGTTAAATGCATGCATAGTCAGGGGTCTTTGTCTTATCTGTTTGAAAAAGATACTTCATCTTTCTTGCATGCGTATTTTAACTTAGTTATCTGATGATCGCTTAAATGCATTTTGCTTTTTGCTTAGGTACTCATTTAATTAGGGAGTTTTTTTCCAATATTTTTACTGGTCATTGGTCATAGTTTCTTCTCTCAAAAAGGAATCCAATAAACCAGCGGCTTGAGTGCGTAATTTTTTACTTTTGCTTCCATTAGATAACATGTGGGTAAATCGATTTAAAATTTCCAATTTATATTCTACGATAAATAGAAGGAGACAATGACTGCTCTTTGAATTTTTTCAATATTTCTCACAATACTGAGAATGGTGATTCCATAATAGTTTTGAAGTCTATCAAAAAATTGTCGGTTAACTTTCTTTTACCAGTAAGAACTTTTGAGTTCTTTTTTTTTAATTTACAAAGACCCTTTTTTGTACATGACTAATGAACTCAAGTTTTTTTTTATCAGAATTCACACCATATACATCTTTTACTGAGTCAAAACTTTTGGAACACTCATCATCTTAATATTCATTGTATTGTATTTGTTGTTAACTTTGTGACCGTTCAAGAATCGCCTACTACTTCCATATTGCCAGGTGATCCTCTGCAACGTACGTGCTTGTAATGACTGTTATTGCACCTAGAGTTTTTGTTCGATACACTCTACAGCACTGAGATATAATTTCTATATACGAAATCTTCCCATTATCAATAGAAATGGCACTGATACAACCATTCAATGAACTGTAACCTCGACGCTGGCAAGTGCCATCAATCGAAACACCGCAGCTGGTTATACCTTGGTTACTGACTTTTTTCGAGTGTCTAACTTCTTTTGCAGGGGAATTTACATTCTGTTGAGTATGTAATTCAACAGTGCCCAGATGATTTTCTTGGTGACGAAATGAACAATTTGATTTTTAAAAAAAGGTAAACTGAGAGTTGAACAGTGTCTTTCTCGCAGTGCATCCACATCCTATCAACCGAAATCCAAGCACAATAAATGTGTTTATGCTGTCATTTTTGTTTGTTTTGGGAGTACAGGAAAAGCCTTTCATGAACGGAAAATTTCTGCACTTCAGAACAAAATTTGAACACAGTTTAAACTTTGAATCCTCACTAGAGGAGAATCAATCAGGAAATACAGAAAATGCATGAAATAAAACCGATAAATCAATTATACGACTTTCTGTCAAGTCTTTGTTGATATTCGCGTTAAGAACGTAATAAGAAGAGCATTCAAGTTCCAATTTCGATGAGCTAGCAGTAATCCTATTTGAAGTTGATGGGCTCACTTTATCACCTTGAGTAAATCTAGTACTCACCAAATCTGTTACAATCATCTTGAGTAAATCTATTGAGTAAATTTTGAGAAAACTATGTTTCTTAGATTTGTTTGACTTCGTTTTTGGGATACTAAAACCAGAAATAGATTTTTAGGATTTCAAAAAAGTGTTTCAAAGTTGAAAAGAGCTCGTAAAGGAATCCCTATAGAAGTCCTCAATAGCATGGAGAAAATAAACAAACAGAACTTTAGTACAATAAATTTGTTGCAATTTTGATTTTAAAAAAATAAAAAGAAAACGTGGAGATATTTATTATCAGGTATAAATGTCATATATTAATTGTTTTAATAACTTTTGGCAACTAAACTCCTTGTCAGATCGTAATATTTACATCAACTTCCAGTTTCGAAATGTCATTTCCGGTTTGAATTTAGTCATACTATACTAACCTAAAACTGCTATAACTTTATTTCTGAGGAAGGCAGAATAAAAAAAAAAGATTAAAATGAAATCCGCTGTGCATATTTCACTGTATCGTGTCAGAACATCATTTCTTGAACGGCACCGCGTGCTCGTGCTCGTGCAAATTAAATTATATTTTTATTCATTTTAATAGTTCTATTGAATGAGTCACTATAGCATTAAAAATGATCCAAAATATTTGTCTCGTACTGATTGTTTAAAAAATATTATTTTCCCTATTTATTTCATTTGATATAATCAAGTGATTAAAATGACATTTTTTATTTGCTGTAGTTATTAACTTAATTTTTTAATCGGAGATTTTGTAAATGCGATGGCAATGCAAAGATAACACAATTTCAATTTTCTGTCTACAGTTTTTTTTTTAATTTTTCGTCTACGGATTTTTGTCTTCCTCATTCCCAAAATAACATCATGTTCTGACATGATAATAAAATATAAAACAGATTCGGAAAGATAAAAGAACAGGCTTAAATATTATGCATTTAGATTTTTTCATTACTTTTTTCTAATTTTATTTTTTTTACCCGGTCGTATACTTTAAATAAAGAAATGAATAAACATAGGTTTTAAAGAAAGGATAAGAGAATACTAGGAGTAGGATTATTTTACAATGCAATGTTTACTCTCAGATCTGTCTTAAAAGAAGAATTTCTTAGGTTTTTTTTTTCATACTTATTAAATAAAACTGAGGTATTGCCAAAAATCGGGTATGTTTTAGAAGGTTGAGCTAAAACATTTGTGCATGATAAATTAAACGAAGTATTTTCAAATAATAAAAAATTTGGAAAAGGACTAATGTTTTTCTAAATTATATTTAATAGCAATATTGCTATTAAATTTAGAATAACTGAGAAAATATGTTCGCCTTCTATACTTATAATAAAGTTAATGTATTGTGTATTGGCTCTTTACAGCCCAGATCGTTCGATCACAGTAACTAAATTTGGCACGTATTTACTTAAGAAGTCAAAATTGCACACCTTGGAGCAATTTTTTTTAAATTTTTTAATTAGAATTTTAATTAATTCAAAATGAAGTGAAATTTCGGAGTTTTTTTTATTATAACTTCCCAAAATATTACAGAACAAAATTGAATTTTACATCATATTGTTCTTCAAAAAATGATATTTTCAATAACTCTAATGTTTTATGTCATAAATTAAATTTATATTTTTGTTGATTTTTTAAAATAATGTAATTTTTTTTATCATTTATTCTGCACTTTTTTATCTTTATTTTTTTTATCACAAAATAAAAATAAAGCTGAAGCTGCACGAGCACATTACGAATGCATTGTAAAAAATTAGCTTTTATCAACGTGTTGGCATCAAATTGGCAAAATCTGAAACTAAAAATTAAGTAAAATATTATTGCAAATTAAACCCAGAAAAGTTAAAATTTCAGCACTCGTCTATAAGAAAAGAAATAGTTTTGAAATGTAATATTTTTTAATAACGAAATAGTAGAAAGAAAATTTTCTTTATTGATTAAAATAGAATTATAATTCGGTTTTATTTAATGGATACATAGTTTGTAGTATGCAAATTATCCACTCTGATCACTCAGTAGAAGAAAATAATAAATAAACAATTTTCATCAAAATCTTCACCCGCATCCAATGTTAAATTTTGTACATTTTCACAATGTTTTATACTTTACCCAATCTTTTCCCCTCTCCCTTCTCTTCGCATGCTAAATTTTTTTTAAAAAAAATTAATGTTTTGCAACATATCAGTAGAAAATTTCAGATAAAGTAGCCGTAGTGAAGATTCATTTGAAACTAGTATTTTAAATGACATTGTTGAATCTTTATGTCATAACTGAATTAAAAAAGTTTAACTGCTTCATAAATCTGGTATTGATCATAAAAAATTATATTTATATCTAAAGCAATAAAGATGAATGTGTATATCTAAATTAGAGCTCTACAGACCAAATGTTCGATCTATTGCTAATAAATTTGTCACATGTATAACTTAGAGGTCAGAAATAAGGACTTTGGAGCGATATTTTTAATATTTATCTAGGATTTTAATTAATTAAAAATAATCGAAATTTCTGCTTTTTTTTGAGTTACACAAAAAAATTTTACATCAAGTTAAAGTTCAGAAATTAAATTTTTAATGATACCAATGTTTTATGAACGTTTGAATTGGATTCCTCTTTTTAGCGTGTGTCAAACATTTTCCATCACATCGACAAAAGTTTAAATTAAAAAATAAAGTAATTATTATTGAAAACCTAGAAAAGTGCAATTGGTTAGGATGTGTTTGTATGAAATGAGAAAAAGTAGAATTATAATATTTCCTAAAATGTGAAATCTAGACAAAGTTTTCTATGACCTTTTATAACATCTATATTTTTAATTCCATAACTCAGCTTTATTTGAGGCAAACATGATTTAATGTATATCTTTTCAATTTAGAGCACTACGACGACTGACTCGTAATTTTTTTAAAAATAGAAATACATGCATTAAAATGGTCGAAATGAAGTAAATAATTACATAATATGTAACTTGAGTTTATAAATGCTTTAATGAATTAAGAGTGTTTAGATTTTATCTAGACATTCTTCTGTTCTGTGAATCATATTTAACAAAATATTTTTCAGGTGATAATATTTTTAATTAAAGGAAATGCACTCCAATCAACTTTGGCTGGCAGCCTAAAACTGATTGATTTTTGAAAATTTGAATATTGCTATTCAATGAAAACGGGTGATTTTTGACCATTTTATCTCTTTCAAAGTTAATTTAGTGTCCAGGGTTTTTCAATACTGATTGGCCTAAGATTATGAAAAAAGATTATTGCTCTGAACTATTCTATTCATAAATCGATCAGATTTGATAGCAAAAATATAAATGATCATTTATTTATTTTAAAGTTGATATGTTAAGAATATGTTGAAGATTACGATTACTTAGGTTCAAGTGTCTGTATAAAATTTAGACTTCATAGTTTTTTTGAAATATATTAATAGACTGAAAAAAGTAAAGTATCGTAATTCGCATGAATTCCATTCATTTCAATGTAAAATAAAAAAAAACTGCATTTTGTGATGGATTTGAGAATTTTTTATTTCATAATTCTTGAGATATCGCATAAATGATGAACTATTCTGTAGTACTCATACTTTTTTAATGATGAACAACTATGCTCTTAGAACTCATTTTCTTAAAAAAATGCTTAGTTTCAGTGAAAAATGTCTTTCAATATTAATTGTAATTTAGTAATTTTCTCTTTAAATTAAAGTTATATTTCATGGCAGTTGATAGAAAATTAGGGAGATGGTAATATATTATGACTGTATTAAACGGCTATCAAAATTTAAAGCTTTGAAATATCTATTCAAGAAGTTATTAAAAGAAAAATTACAAAAAAATTTTAATTGAACATTTTAACGAAACTTAAGATGGGTGAACCGGCTGTTCACCAAATACATCTAGTTATAAGTAAATATAATGAACAAAATATTCGAACTAGACAAAGCAGATTATTATTACAATTACGACATCGAGAGTTGTGAGTGTCCTGAAGTAAAGCCTGAAAATAGCGACAATTCTATGAAAAATACCTCTTACCTTTCCTTCATACAAGACACCAACGGCAGTATTTTATACTCTAACGGATATTTACAACAAAAATTAAAATTTATTAATAACAATGGCACTGTAATATCATATGATAATGTAGATCTCGTGAATGGAGGCGGTTTAATCAACGCTGACACGTTTACACTAAGAACCATGGAAGTCGAATAGAACATTAATTATTCTGCACTCATGCGCCAAGTGTTAGCTTTAATGCACACTTTACACCATCTTATTCTTCATCGGTGACTACCAATATTCTCTGCTACAAAAATACGTCTGACACTGCTTCTTGAAATGTTTTGGGACTTCGGCAGTATAGCTAAAATAAATGATTTTTTTTAAAACCCTTGGACTAATAAGAAGTATAATCAAAAAATTTACAGAAAGACGCAGATTTACAAAAGTAGGAAATCTGTAACCATATGGCTCCCATTTAAATATTTATTTGATTTCTTTCGTGAATATAAAAAAGAAATAATGAGGATCCAAGTAAAATTTCAGTAAAATGCAAAAATATGGTCGTACAAAAGATCAAAAGACTGCAAAATTATTGTGGAAAATTTAGCGCTTTTGCTTTCTTGTGTTACATTTAAAAATTCGGCTCCCAAAAAATTTCACGAATTAAGGTTATCGGATAAGAATGTAGAAATAAACTGGAATCTGCACAGCATTGTGAAATCTAATATTTCTTTAATAATTTGTAGCGGCTTTTATGCCTTTAAAGTTCTTTCAAATGAAATCTTATCAAAGTATGTGATCCCTCAGTATACTCATAAATATGAAACGAATCAAATTTGAGTTCGAGGGACGGTTAATGGATTTTTCTAGCGCAAGGGCCAAAATTGGCTATGCTGCTGAGTTTGCATGAAGTCAACCATTTAAACGAAATGCTGAGCGTTCTTTGAATTTAAGTCGAAAACAAAATGCATTGTTTGTTTGTTTTTGTCAAACTCTCATCCCCAATTACTAGATAGGAAAGCATATAGAAAACGATTTGCTGAAGGTTTTTCCCAATTAGATACCTTTTTTATTACGTAATTCTTCTCATAGTGATGAAGAGTTTTACTATAATGCAAATTTAGATTAAAATTTTTCTGACATTAAAATTACTGTTTCCTTTTCCGCAACAATATAAATAGGCTCATTCTAATCCCTTCTGCACGGTCATTCAATTTCATTGAAGTTATCCCCGTTAAGAACATTTTTTCGAACACTTCTAAAACTTTCTTAACCTAATCGATAACCTCGATTGATTAAAGTTTTAAAAAATTTTCGATACTATTTCTATATTATTACAATCATAAATAAGCCTTAAATAAGTCTTATGCATTTTTTACATTGTGAGTTTAAAACTTAAATATCTAGAAAACCATGTGGATGATCAAATAAATTGGCGGAAGCATATAGAAAAACAAGGAGAAAAGGCCCTTAAAATGCATCATAGCCTCAAAACAATCGCTTGTAGCACATGAAGAATCTCTTAGAAACACAGAAGTGTTCTTAAGGGCAGGTTCTTATAAGGCAGTAATTGAGATAATGCTCGTCCACGGTTCTTCAGAGTGGTTTATAAACCCAACATACAGAAACTCTCCTTTATTCAGTGACCAATTTTTATCTATACTTCTGGTGCATATCGCACAACTCCAACAATAATTCTAGGCATTACACCCCAGACCTTGAAATTACTTTTTCAGGCCAGGCTAACTTCACTATATCGAAAAGAGCACCTCTTTCTGACAAAATAACAAAGATTCATCAGAAGTGCCAGAGAAGAGAGCAACTGGCTGGTTAACTCAGCCTTAACAGCCTCTGAATCCCAACCAAATCTTATTAGAGGATGAAGGAATAGGTGCATCTCAAATGAACAATATCTTCACAGGTGGTTCAAAAACCGAACATGGAGTTTTGTGCTGATCAATAATTCCTGGTTCTACCACTTGTCTGCCAAACGGAATGACACCATTACTGTTTTTCATACTGAACTTACCGCACTTTATGAAGCAGTAAAATATTGTTAAGAAAAATTCTCACCGAGTTCGTTCGTCGGATGCATTGTGAGAAGACACACAATCAGTAGTCCTCACTAGAAAAACAACAATAAGGTTTATTACACACAGAAGACACTAACACAAAGACATCGAATAAACAAATGACTAATATGTACTGCCGAGACGAACACAGGACAGTGAACAGAAGTAAACTACAGCAGAGAGTAGCCCACAAGTAGTAATCGTTCACAGCTCACAAAGCGCAAACAGAATCCAGCAGGAGAGTGGTTCCTCGTAGCTTTGCTCTCCAGACGGCTGAACTTATCACTGTCTCTTCGCTTTAACTGCTGATTCACCACTACATTCTGGTTACTCCACACACTATATGTCGCTGCTTCCTTGGTAGATAACACAACTATGCATACAGCAGTTTAACACTCATTTGAACTAAACATAACGCTGGCATTTCGCCATTGCTAAGCTATCCTCTATAAGACTCATTACTTGTCTTACTTGTCTTCTCTACTCTAATTAAATCACCCTCAGCTTGGATTTACCAGCCTTTTATAGCTCCCGGAGGACAGGGCCGAAAACTTTCCTAGCCAATCACGGAGCATCTCGGTTTCTTTCGGGTGGATCGGGAAAATTCTTCAACTTTCCACTATTATCAATTTTGTCAATAAAGTCGCTAAATTCATCGCCAAATCACTAAATGGTTACCAAGTTTGTCGTTAAGCCCTGTCATCTTTAGCGTGGTACCCGTTCAGCAAGTAACATGCTGATCGCGAAATGATCTTTCTTACGATGGCACTGTTCACGCTAGGAAGTAAAATTACTGCTTTGTAACAATATACGTTTCAGTCTTCAAACAACACTTTTAAATATGTGTCAACAATAGTGCTAGCATCGTGGCACCTCCTATCCAGAGAATATAAAAAAAATATCAAGAGTCATTTTTGGTGTCTTGTTTACAAATCCAACAGTAAAAGTCTGATGAGTCAAAATATATGCAGACATACAGGCAATGAAATAGCACACCAACTAGTGAAGGACTCAACGCGGACATGGACAATTTTATATGAAAATAAAGCTTCTTAAGTCACATACAAAATCCCTCCTCCGGTAAGACATGTTAGTAGGATGACAAGGGTATTGGAGCAATGGTGACACAGTCAGAAAGATTTTTAACATCCTACCTTCAATCAATCAACCTTTATCCTACAAACTGGATGAAAAAGGATATTATTTTCTTCTCAGAACACGCTCCTTTTCTTACCTACCTTAACTAGTTCAATCTGTCTGATAATGACTAGTATGGTTGTGTTCGAAATCTGCACGGCACTTCATTATGCTACGGAATGTAACCTCACAGTCTCTGGGTATATGAAAAAAAAACACATCACAATCTATGAACATGACTGACTGAAAAGATTCACTATGAACCTTTTTTTATGGCAAAAGAAAATCCATAGGATAATTAAATTTATAAATGAAAATAGAGATCTATACTTGCCTATATAGTTCTCAATATCAAGCCTTATTTTTACATCTTTTTACTGCAGTTTCCTGTTATAAATTTCAATCAAACTGAGTTTCTCTTCTTTCTCATTAACTAAAATATTTTCCATTTAATTTTTATTACTATTTATTAATTTTTATTTTATGCTATATCATAAAAATAAAGGAGTTGACTGATAGTAGAAGTTCCATTCAATACTTGAGGGATTGGCCATACATTTATGATAAATTGGGGGAAGATATTGTTGTCAAATTGGCTACGTTGTCCCAGGCAGGTTCTATATGCTTACAATGGATTCCCCTTTATGTTGGTATCCATGGCAATGATGTCGCTGATCAACTTGCTGTGGAAGGTAATAAACTCTCTACTCCTCCATCATCTTTTTTTAAAAGTCTCAGGGATTCATCCCATGTTTATTGACAAAATAAAATCAATTTGGAATATTCTTCCTGAGCACAATTAGTACGCCTCAGAGCGCCCTGGTTTATTTTTGCAGAACACCCTTAAGGAAGAACCTGTCTTAGCTAGGCTAAGGCCTGGCCACGTTAGAAGTCTGGTCTTCGACGCCCTAACAGGACCTTTTCTACTTGCTCTTGCTTGGCTATTGCCTCTCCCTCTCATATTATTTCTTGTATCGGGGCCTCTGAGAGGCAACTGTCGGATGAGAGCGAGATTGTTTTTGATCTTTTGGTGCGACACGATCTTTTGGACTCGGTCTAGGGGTCTAGATCAAGGGGATCAGCAGCAGCAACAACAACAACATAATGTATATCTATATTTACACATTTTTCTTCCATCATATTATTATCTCAAAATTATTTTTCAGAGTTAGAAATCTCAGTAAAAGGCTCACACTATTATCATTTCTCATATGCTTGTAAATTCTGTAAATAGTTATTTTGGTCTTTTTCGTACTATAAATGTTCTGGTGCGTAAATAAAATTCCCATAGCATAGTCACCAAACCGTCCAGTGGCCAGAATGGTCATGGATACGGGAGTATGAAACGGCATTCTGTTGTGTGAATTTAAAGCCCTCCGATAGGCCGTACAGTGAAAGTCAAAAGAAGGTAAACTACCATTATCGATATAGCAAATGTTTTATTTCAATTATATTATTGATATAATATAAAAAAGATATATACAATTGTTAACTTATTCATGTAGGATGTAACTTGTTTAATGTATGTTTAATAAAATCAAAATGCAAAAATAAATAATTCAACTAAAGAGGACAAGCATCAGATTTCATACGGCAAAATAAAGTAGAGAACACTTTAAAGCGACCAGGGACCTTTCGAATGATTTTTTGTAATTTTCGCCTTAGCCTTTTGAAATTTTACAGGCATTAAGAGTAACACTATAGGAGATTACACACAAAATTGTAAAGTATTATGTTTGTTTATTTATGAGTTGGGGGGTTAATATAATATAATATTAGCGATAACTAGCGTTTATGAAAAAGGTTCCATGCTCTCCAAATTTGTTCGAAAACATTCCAATTCTTATATTTACTTACTCTAACCTTTTTGAAACAAAAGTTGGAATTAATCTAGAAGTTTGATTACGAAATATCGAAATTAACCAATGTAATACCACAAAACTACTTAAACTTTAAAAAAATCTGTAGTTTTAAGTTATTATATTTGTTAATTTCTTAATTTTATACTTAAACTTCAAGTTTTATCCCAACTTTTGTTTCAAAAGGATTAGAGAAAGTAATAATAAAAATTGGAGTTCTTTCGAACAAATTTTGAGAGCATGGAACATTTTTCCTTAACGTTAATTATCACAAATATTATATTATATTACCCCCCCCCCAACTCATAAATAAATTAACATAAATACTTTACAATTTTGTATATCATTTCCTATAGTGTTACTCTTAATGCCTCTAAAATTTCAAATTGCTAAGGTAAAAATTGCTAAAAGTCATTTTAAAAGTCCCTGGTCACCTTAACCGTCAAAAAAAAAAAAAAAAAAACTAAAGTTTTAATTTTAATATTTTGTCTCTATTCTTTAAATTCTTTCACAGCCTTTATTTGTTGAGGCAAAGCTCTGAAAAATTTATTTCTTAGTTCGTGATGGAGGTTTTGCTATTTTTCAATTACAATTTGCTCTAACTCTTCCTTATTAGAAATGTTTCATTGAAGTACCTTTTTCCTAAGAAATGTTAAATTTTAAATGGACCAGCGTCTGAGAAAGAGGTTCTAAAGTCATTTTAACACAATAGAGTTTCTATTCTTTCAAAATCTATCGTGTTATTTTGGATTATTATCGTGTTGGAAGATCTAGTTTTGTGACATTCCAAAATTCACAGTAATTGGAACAGCATATTTTAATATTTAAGTTATGTACGAGTATTTTGATAACTGCATATATGAAAAATACTAATAATTCCTAGATCCATTCCTGGATTCCTTGCATAATTCCTAGATCTTAATGAATACATACGCACGTATAATTGAATACTTATAACTGGATTCTTCACTTTTTGATCTCCATAATTTTTCGAGCTTCTGTGTTCAAAATAATTCAGATTTTTTTCTCATTACTAAAAAAAATATTATTGCAAAACTCTAAATCCTTATTAGAGTACTTTTTGACAAATAGCAGACGTTTTTTTCAGATTCTATTTCGTCTGAATGGTTTTTTAAATGGAATCCTGCCATTTAACCCATGCTCATGAATAGTCTTCCTTACAATTACTGATCTTTTGAGATACGCTGACACCATTTGCAGCTGTATTAGTTTTTATCTCTCGTATTCCTGCTCTCATTTCTGTATCAGTTAGTCGTCTTGGCTTCACTGCTTTTTGAAAAACTTCAATCTCGTTATAGTTGATATATCTATCAAGAATTTTCTTGACTGTATAAGTGCTACTTTCAACAACTTTTTCTGTTTCGCTTTAAGTTTTACCATTATCCTTGAAGTTTACTATCAGTTTTCTCTGTTCTAGTGCTATTTGCTTCCTTAGGAATTTACATAAATTGAGACAAAATATACAAGTTTAATTTATATTGAGAATACCTATGAAAAAAAATTAACTATAAAAATAAAAACAAATTGAGAGAGAAAAAGTTATGATTGTTTAATTTTTTGACGCATAAAATTAGATGCTCTTTGGTTGAAGTTGAGTTATTGCTTTGAGTATTTTATTTTAATTGAATGTTTATAATTTATTCCATTCTGCTTAAATAAGATAATAACTGTATGATCGACCTTATATTATAATAATATATTTGTAATAATATCTTTTCTAAATTAATCATTGATGGTTACTTTCTTTTGACTATCATTATAAAGCCAAATATAGCCTTTTGAAATTTTAATTCGGAATTCCACGTTTCAATTTCAGGTTCTCAAGAGTTGGTAAAACACTTAAGTTACCGGTGACTCATCAATTTTCCTAAATCGATAAAAGAAGCATTAACAGATTTAGCATTAAGTAGAAAATTTATTTTGGAATTTGCAAACATTTTCAGTAAAAAAAATCTGGGCAAGAACAAAAGAAAAAAAGAAAGAAAGAAAAATGAATCTTGACAAAGTATGTTTTAAAAAAGGAAAAAGATATTTTAAAACTCTCGAATTGATTCTGATTCTAAAAGTATTTTTGAGAATATATATAATTACCATTTGAAACTTTCATTCATGTTGTTCATATTCTAAGGCTTCCAATTGCAAAAAAGCAGAAAGCTGCAATGCAGTTTTCTCTTCATTAGAAAAGGATCTTAGTATGAAAAAGTCTTCAAATGAATTGAAAGTGAAATGTTTTAAAATTTATTTCGTGAAAAGTAATAAATATCCTTGTATAAAATAATATTCATGATTTTTCAGAAAATAACAGGTAACGTTTTTCGAGAATTCGAAGCAGACCTTTTAGCTCGTTTAACAAACTTTCATAAAGCAATATATTTACCAAATGAAACTCTGTTTGCTTCATGATTATCGACCGGGGTGGGGAAGTGATAAGTTACCTGACTCTCGTGATTATAAAATTTTAGTGCTAGATAAAGAATTGGATATATTCTTTTTTACGAAAAATGGATATTTTTCAGAAGATCTCTGTAATTGCCATAAACGTAGTTTAAGTGAATGCTAACAGTATATTTTTCTTCACTTCCAGAGGACAATTCGAATTGATTCCTTCCGGAGATATTCCTAAAACGTTTATATTTATAGAATTAGCTAAGACATTTTCTCATTTGTATAATGATAAAAGCAAGATAAATATCCTGATAAATTTTATCATGATTATAATACTATGAAAAAATAAAACAAAAAAGTCTTTAATAAATGCTATGAAACAGTGTAAGATAACAATTTTGATTATCAGAAGGAAAAAAAAAGTTTATTGTGATCACGATGCAGATTTTCTTAGAAGGGGGCGCTCACAATGTAGGAAAATATATTATGAAAGCGGTTGTCATTGATTCTTTTGGACATCTTACTTAAGGAGTTTCTAATAATAATACATAGAAATAATTTCTTAAAATAGAATACAATTGCTACATATGAAGATGTTATTCAATAAATTCAATACCATGAAAATCCAATCGCTTGGTCCCATTATCTATTTAAAAACATAATATTAATTATTAACACCCATTAAATGGAGATGGTAAAAATAAAAAATTAGGACTTAAATTTATAAAGTAAATGAATTTTATGAAAATGCGATGAATGAATTTGAAGGCTGTTTTCACATGAACATCTTCAATGTTATAGAGAATCAACAGTAAATATGCATCAAAAAGTATCTATAGGACAGGCTTATATGAAAAAATGTTTTAAAAATCAGTAAAAAGATAAGAGATAAATTATATAAGTTGATACAAATATGATTTGATTTCAACAATGACAAAAGACATTAAAATGTATGAAAAAAGATTTTAAAATAGATTTCACAACATTTTAAACCCGGGAAATGCATTCTACGGTGAAAAACGTGAACTTACATCTTTAAATCATGAAATGAAGGACAATAAAAAAGATGCACCTACAGATGTATGTTTACTCAATCCAATCACAAGTTTCTTGATTATTGTCTTACGGGTACCCAAAATTAAAAACTAAAAATCGCAATAGGAGAAGGTGCGGCATTATCAATTGTTAAGTAATTCTTCCCAATCCTTTTTATCTTCCTATGTTGGATGCAGAGAGTAACTGACATTTATCTTGGTAAATCATTATCAGGAAACATTTCTGTTTTTATCACAGTGCGGAGATTAAAAAGAAGAATCGTAAAGAATGCAATGAAATAAGAAATAAAGCTACATATATGATGTGGCAAGTTTTATAGGAACTTGTACAGTCCATGAAGTGGGGATAGCCTTTCAATAAGGATATAAGATTCTGACTACATACAAAGCTAGGAATTACAATGCGAATTCAAATGCGCTACTTCGAGATTTCGATAAAATATTTTTGAAAATAAAATTGGACTTAGAAGACTATTGGTCAGGAAAACTTCAAAACTCACGAAGATAATGTGCAATGGATAAATTAATATAAAATTAGAAAATATCCAGAGAACTTGAATGAGATTTATAGTTAAAATCTGTTTGAATTCCTTAGGATGTAAAGAAGAAGACACAATTTCATTACCTTCATATAATGATAATATTTATGAATGATATTATTATTATTATTATTATTATAGATATCTCTATGGCAGCATTAACAACTACTTCTATTGAAATAAGAATACAAAAATTGAAAGAAATTAAAAATTAAAGTAAAGGACTCATATATCGATAGAATTTTTTTATAGTTTGCGCGTATTCTATGCGGTTAGAAGAAATAACAGAATATTAATGATTAAATATATGAGTTTCTCCAATAAGGAAAGCCATGCTTATTTAATGAATTATAATGTAACAAGAAAAAAAGACAAAATAATTCAAAATGACTTATGGGAAATAAATTAGCCACTCTCTTGATGGGAAACAAATACAAAAATAATGAAATGTGAAATTGACTATACAGATACAAAGATGCGTTTTAAATAAAAAAAATAATATAAATATCAGCATTATCAGAATTAATAATAGATGAATGTTTGGTTTTCAGTAAAGAAGAATTTTGAATAAATTTGATAACCCTCCATTTGAATATTAATTTCTAAAAATTGGGTATTAAATACTTAGAATTAATTTAATAAAAAATTCAGTGAAATAAATGCAGTAATTTAGAAATTTAGGAATTATATTTAGATGATTATCATAGTACTTATGTCATAAATTTATCAAAACTATGTAAGGATTTATATAATCATTTTCTATACAAGAGATTTTTTATGAAATTTATTTTTTTTTTGAATGATTTTGAAATCTTAAAAGTTATTACTGATTATGATCAAGTTTTTTTCATTTTTGAAAGTATTAAGTTTTCGGGAAAGGTTTTCTCCTTTAGAAAAATAAAATGAAAGAAACGGAAGCATTGCAAACACAATGCCTCAGGTTATATTGAAATTATGAATCTCAAAATATTAAATGAAATTAACAAGAAATATTCTATAAATTAAATAAAACAGTTATTCACGAAAAATGGTGGGAAAATATTTGTGGAGTTAATTGATAAAGATTGGAGTGATTTCAGCAGTTTTCTGTCCGAATGTTGTAATCTTTACTTATAATAAATTTCAATGCGTGTGTGTGTCTTTTGGCGATCTACAGGCCAGACTATTCGACTAAAAGGTACCAAATTTGGTACTTTTATATGATTTGGTATTTGCTAAAAGAATTAGTTTTTCAATAATACTGACGTTTTAACCTATAAATTAAAATTCTATTTTTAATGAATTTTTTAAACATTTAATTTAATTGTATTTTTCAACAATTATATTCGTATAAAAATAAGATCTTATCTGCATGAGAATCTCAAAAAATCCGATTTTAATCCTTTGCAATCGAGTGGTGTAATTCGATGCATAATTATTCAAAATAAAAAGGCTTGTTTATTGCTCCAAATTTGTGTGTGTGTGTGTTAAAATTGAATTTCTTCGTCTTTTTACCATTATGTAGGTATTTTCAATAATCAAAATTGAAAAATAAATAAATAAAACTTCAAAATGATGCACCGTCTTGAATGGTGCCGAAGAAGAGCCATCGAGTGCAAAGGGTTAATAAAGTCGCGAAAACTTCTTACAAAATATTTTGATTTAAAAAAGTGAATTACTATCATAAATAAAACATAGAAAAATTTTATTTTTAGCACGTGATTAAATGAAATGAAATAAATGAAAAATGTTATATATTTTAAAACAATAAATGAAATAGAAAGTTCTTTATGATCGTCTGTAGCATCAAAGTTACTAATTCAATGAAACAATTAAAATAATTAAAAATACGAAATAAAAATATAATTAAATAAATTTAATCTATTATTAGAGTTTAAAATCTCAAATTAAAAAGTAAATTATTTTTGGAAATTTGCATGTGTTGAATTAAATAAATATAATAAAACATTTTAAAAGTTGAGATCTACTATTGCAAATTTTAATTAATCATGTGAGAATATCATTATTTAGTCATTATTAAGTTATCATTATTATTCATCAATATTAAGTGATTGTTTATTTGAATTAATTTAACTTATTACGCAGCTATAAGCGGGTTGAAATCATTATGTGACAATCAGATTTCAAGAACAAATATTTAAAAACTGTTTTTTTAATCTCTAAATTGATCTAGAACAAAAAAATTTGCTTCAAAATATTTTTTCCCCCGAAAATACGTTTTAAATGGGTTTGAAATGGTCACGAGACTATATTTTTGCACGATCTGTAGTTTTTAGAAACAACATCTCAAAATTTTTTGTACATAATTTTGTTAGCTAGAAAATTAAAAATTAGTTTTAAATAAATTTACATTCTATTATTTACAGTATTTTGAGAATTACAATTAGTTATAATGTGCTTATTGTTAAAATAGAGTTTTTTATATAATTAGAAGTCCACCTTCTATCTTATTACTGTCTTTTTTAAAGTAATTAATCTTTGTAAATATATTTTTTGGCAAATTTTGTAGAATTACTTTTCAGGAAATCATTGTTTTTTTAATTTTTTTAAAATTCTTTTTATTGAGAGCGACAACTGCAGCAAGAATTCTTATTGTAATGGAACAAGAATTTGCTGAAATTGCCAAATTTTAATTCTTTAAGTATACGAATCACTAGAATGCTTCCTTTTCTGACGTAATAATGCTTACTTTCAAATGTAATCTCGGAACGAAAAAGAATTGTTCCTAGTAGGATTTGTATGGAATTTTTTCCCCTGTGAATGTTGGATTTTATGCATTTAAACCTCAAAATGTTTGTGAATAATCACTGTTGTAGCAGAAATTTTATGTATATCTAAATTCTGACTGGGTTTTAATTAAAACTCTTTCATTAGTACGTGAAGTACAATGGCTTATTTACTGACCTCCTCATAAAATTTTATCAGGAAGCTAAATTAGTCAGTGACTAATTTGATCCCCTTTAACACATATGAAGTCATTCAAATTTAAATCTATGCGTATAATAAATCTCAATGTGTGTGTGTTGGCGCTCTACAGACTAGACAGTTCAATCTATAGCTACCAAAGTTGGCCCGTGTATACCCTCGGGGTCGGAAATGTGTACCTCTGAACCTTTTTTTTTAACTTTTGATTAAAATTTCAATTATATAAATACTAAACGAAATTTTGAAGTTTTTCCGCTATAACTTTCGAAAATATTACATCAAAAAATTGATTTTTGCATTAAGTTAAAACTAAAAAGATTTGCTTTTCAATCATACCAATGTTTTAAATTATAAGTTAAATTAGTATTTTTAGGAATTTTTAAGCATTTAATTTAATCGTGTTTTGTAACAATTTATTTCATATAAAATAAATGTAAAATTTCATGATCTTAAAAAATTAGCCTTTTATTACGAGTTGCCATCGTATTTAAAAAAGCTCTGATTAAAAAAAATAATTAATTACTACCTCAAATAAAATCTGGGAAAATTTCATTTTGAGCACGTGATTTATGAAATGAAATAAATAAGAAATGTGATATTTTTTAAACAATAAGTGCGAAACAAAGTTTTTTTTATGATAGTTTACAATATCAGAATTATTGATTCTGTAGTGAATACAAATCAATGTAACCTACGAGCTGATCCTAGTCTAGTGCGACGTAACCACAAACTATTATCTTTCATCGTAATTTTAATCGCTAAGCAAATCATAATAAAAAACCAGATAAATATCCAATCAGAATCAACATTCACTACTCTTTCTCCCGATCGTCGGCACGAGGCCAGGCTTAGCTCGTGGGATGGATTTATACTGTTATGTTAATACGTAGGAATAAAATTTATTTTTATAAAATGATCACTCCTCTCCTTACAATTCAAAGAAAAAATCAAAATAAAGAAATCTTTATCTATACTTATAATGAATCTCAATTTGTAGGTATGGGGGCTCAACAGGCTGAACTATTCGACCTACAGCTACCAAATTTGGCGCATGTATACATTGGGGGTCGGAAATGTTTACTTTGAAGCTTTTTTTTGAATATTTAATTAGAATTTTAATTAATTAACATTTAAGTTAAATTTCGGCTTTTTTTTTAGATAACTTCCATAAATATCATCGCATAAATATGATTTTTGAATTAAGTTAAAACTAAAAAAAATAGCTTTTTATTGATACTAATGTTTTGACGTATAAATTAAATTTCTAACGTTAATGCATTTTTTAAAATAAAATTTAAGTATACTTTTCTCTACAAATGAAAGAAATTATATTGCACACACAAGTAAAAAAATTAGCTTTAAGAAATGAATCATTATCGCAATTTTCTTTCGTCACATGCGATTTTAAATGTACGTTTTTCCTATTTTAAACTGCTTTAAACTATTTTCTAGAATATTTCCCACTTTTGTTTCATTTTCTTTAAAATCAACATATCTAACATTTCTGCAATATATCGTTAAATAATTTGAGAAAAAGAATTGAACATTAATCTCAAGTTTTTTCAAATCAAATTCTTAAGTTCTTTAAAACTAAAATAATACTCCTATCATTTTAGAATTTCATCGGCTTATTTATTCTTTCAACGTAACAGCATATATTAAAAATTGATCATCAGCTATAATCAAAAATTAATTAATTAATTAAGAATGTTAATGAAAAATATTTAAATCAAAAAAATTGTTCGGTAAATATCATAAGATAAATCTGTTAACATACATTAACTAACGATTTTTATTTTAATTGAAACATTATTAAAAGTTACAAACAAACGATTTTTATTTTGATTAATGTATTATTAATAGTTAAAAGTGAATGATTTTTTTGATAAACATATTTTTTTAGTTGTATTTCGTTTAAATTTTGTATATGCTGTTTTAGTGAAAGAATAAACAAGTCGATGGAATTCTAAAATGTTTTGAGTATCATTTTAATTTTAAGAATTTAAGACGATCTGCAAGTTATATATTGGAGCTTAAGAAAACGGGTAGTTTTTTAGAAAGCATGGAAGAATATCGTTTGCTTTTGTCCTTTTAATAATAAGCAATAGGTTTACAATTGATTATCAGGTATTATCCAAAAAATAAAATAAAAAAAGAATATTAATAAAAAATATATTTATCAAAAAAATCATTTGCATTTGTCCTTTTAATAATATTTTAATTAAAGTAAAAATAGTAGCAGTTATAAAAAATCTGAAAAGGAATCATCTGCTAAATGTTTATTAACAGATTTAGATTATGACATTTACTGATCATCAGACCACTAGTTTCCAACTACATAACTGAACCTTAAAACTTTAACTTTTAGGTAAGTTTGATACGAATTTTAAAGGAAAAAAAATTAAATATAAAACGTATGTCTCCTCTCGTCGGTACGTTGACGACATCCGAAGACCTGTTTTGCTACCGTTCCTTTTGCAGTAACCTCTGCTGGGTTTTCAGCAGAACAATGCCACACCACATACGGCACGTGTTGCTATGAACTGTCTGGAAGCTTTTCAAGCACTTTCTTGGCCTGTCAGATCTCTGTCCCATCGCGCATGTCTGGGATATGTTGGGAAGGCGATTGCATCTGCCACGGAATGTTGATGACATCTTTCGACAATTGGATCGAATTTGGCAAGAAATATCGCGGAAGACCATCCAGAAGCTTTATCGATCCATGTCATGCCGTATGGAAGCTTGTATCCAATCTAGAGGCAGGTCAATTCCTTATTGAACTTGTTGCTACAATTCTAAAATAAACTGTTCAATTGTTCTGAGATTTTAATCATTTACTATCCTCTACATTGCCTTCCTACTCACCAAATTTCGTCTTAATCGGACAACCCCTTCTTGGTGTGTCGATTCTTTTATTATAGAGTGTGGTTATGTTAGAAGATTTTATTATAGAGTGCGGTTATGTTAGAAGATTTTATTATAGAGTACGGTTATGTTAGAAGATTTCATTATAGAGTGCGGTTATGTTAGGAGATTTTTTTATTGAGTGTGGTTATGTTAGAAGATTTTTTTATAGTGTGGTTATGTTAGAAGACTTTATTATAGAGTGTGGTTATGTTAGAAGATTTTATTATAGAGTGCAGTTATATTAGTTTCAAATGTGCAATGAACCCATTCCCGCCAGAAATGAAAATTAGCATTCACGCAGATTAAGTACACTCCCGTGAACAGAAAAGAAAATTTAATGCTTCTACAATATCACAAGTTGCGATTATCTTAACTGGCGATAAACATGGTAGTCGTGATATTTTGTTAGATTTGAGGGTTAATGGAATAAAAAAGAAAGCGGAAACACATCGTGCATACGATACATTACAATATCCATTAATGTTTTGGCAAGGTGAGGATGGATATAACTTTGAATTGCAAGGAATCAACCTTATAGGCGAAATAACTACAAAAAAATTCAGCAATGGATTTTTATGCATTTAGGATGATGCTTCGTGCATCAAATTTCAACATTATTTTAAGCTGTAAAGAACTTCTTCTACAATTTGTGATTGATATGCATGTTAAAATTTAAACTGAGCAATTACGATTTATATGTTTGAATCAAAAGAAACTTCGTGTTGAAGATTATATCCATTAGAGAGATGCTATTAATAATGATGATAATATAAAACAAATTGGAAAACCAACAATTTTACCACCTACTTTCACAGACAGTCTTCGATACATGCATGAAAGAGCTCAAAATGCCACGACATACGTTAGAAATTATGGAAGTTCTCATTTATTTATCATCTTCACCTCCAATCAAAAGTGGAGAGAGATTACAGAAGAGTAGATATCAAATCATAAAAGCCATAATAGACATTATATTATCTGTCGAGTATTCTATTTGAAATTGAATAAATCTTATCAATAAAGGAAATCTTATAAATCTTATCAAAATAAAGGAAATCTTATAAGGCTTATAAATCTTATCAATAAAGGAAAAAATATTTGAAATAAAACGTTTCATTTATACAATTGAATGGTAGAAGTGTGGACTTTCTGCTGGGAATAAGTCAAAATTATCCTATTTATATCGGCAGCATCCGCAATCGGGCTCAAATATTTCGAATCCAGTTAATTCGATGCAGTCGCACAAGAGCAGAAATTTAAAACGATATGCTGATAAGTTGACTCTTATTTGCATATCATTGAAGAAGAGGAATTTTTGTTTATCGCCGTTCATGTAAATAAGAAGTTAAATGTTTGAAAATAAAAGATCGACTGAACTTTTAAGATGTTGTCGTTGTGTGTATTTCAAGCAGATGTGCGTCATTCGATAAGTATGTTTTTACTTTTCGTTCTGGTTACAAGATGTAACCACGTTTAAATAAAAATTTCAAGTTATTTTCTAATCGTCATTGCGTGGTTCTCTTTCTTAATAGATAAATTCAATTTACTAATTAGGCCTAATTTATCTCAAAGACTTTCACATGCACATATTCTTCTGTGGTTTCAAGAGAAATTTTATGCTCATAAGATTGGCGACTTAATTAGTGCTGAGTTGCCAAAACCTGAATTTGATTCAATATCATACAACGTTTTTAAAACATAGATGATACAGTCGGCCACAAAATAAGTTGAGCACCGGTACCTAACCAGATTTTTACAAGATGCTTAAAAAGGGCTTCATAATTAATTGTATTACTATCGATTTAAAAAAAAATGATACAAAAATAATTGATGAATAAAATTTAAACAATGTATATTTATTTATTTCATTGATACGTTTCTATCAATTTAAAAACAAATGTGTCAATATACTAAATATTTATCGATTTGTTATTATCGATTTCAAAAACTGATGTTAAAATTATCGAT